>OY723391.1:43141594-43299094 GCA_963210295.1 Ophion ellenae
AAGTTTTTCGTTACCAATAATTGTCTGTTTGAACATTATGAACGAGTTAGTACCTAATTTTGGGAAATTTTAAAAAATCATACCATGATAACGCGAAATCCTTAGACTTTGGACTGAGGTAATCTAGGCTAGATATGTTCCTAACGAGGTGACCTATCACCCCCTTAAGGCGTTGCATCGACCTTCCTAATATCCGGTATATACATGATCTTGTTTCATGAAAACTATTTATTTTCATTTTATCAATATTCATTTCTACAAGAGCATATATATCTATAATTATGGGTTTTTAACAACATACAATCAAAGTATGTGTATATGAGTTTATAGCTCATTCCATGATCCTAATTGATACACATCAGACCTGGAACTCGTATCTCATCCCTTTTCATATTTATGGCAACACTATACCGATTTTTTGGTTCATAAAATATAATTATCGAACCATGTATCAATAAGCAATATTATTTAATAGAATTTTCTTCTGCTATAATCAATTTTATTGCGGGTTTTGAACGTTCAAAATAAATTACATCAAAGTCAATCTGATCAGATAAAATATGATTTTTAAAAAGTAAACATTAATTTTCAACGAAATCGTTTTCTGATTTGAAGTATCCTTGTAGAAGGTCGGCGCACGTTCCGGAAATCAATTACTGAGGCAAATTTTATCAGAATATTAATAACGATAAAAATCGGCTGGTCATGTTTGACTGAGTTCGTTGTTTCGATGCGATTTTCTCAGGAGTTTTGTGAAAAAAGTGTGATAAACAATGTATCACTGGTATACGTTAAGGGGTTACCCACACTTGCGGTTTTGAAAAAATCGATTTTTTTAATTGCATTTTTTTGAAGTATAAGTATTTGAGAATATGTCCTGAAAATTTCAAGTCGATCCGAACAAAATTGACTGAGAAATGAGCGTTGAAAGAGAAGAATCCGCGTTGAAAGAGCGTTGAAAGAGAAACTTTAAACGCGTTTTTCTCAAAATGGCATTTCTGAAGTCGGTGACCAAGATTACTCGAACACTAATGAACCGATCTTCTTGAAATTTTGCAGGCTTATTTAATACATAAAAACGTAGTCTTTAATCGTTCGATTTTTTTTTTCGAAAAAAAATGGCCGTTATATAGCCAAAGAACGGCCGTTTTTTTTTCGTTAAAATCGAACCATTAACTTTGACTGTCCGCCATTTTGTGAAAAATGAATATTTTTTAAAATCCTTCGATTAAAGACTAGTTTATACTTATATTCGACTAAATCCATCCGCATTTTTTTCCAGATGATCCACTTCGCCGCAATGTTGGTCACCGCAAACCGTGTATATAAAAACATTATTTCATTGACGGCCATTTGCCACTAAACAATTTAATATTTTTCAATAAAAAAATTACTGAAAGTTCTTCAAGATGTGTTCTTTAAGATGGTATATTGATCGATTAAAAAAGTTTTGTAGTTTTCTTTAAAAAAATTCATGAAAAAGGCCTTTTTTGCGCTACAAGTGGGGGTAACGCCTTAATTATCATTGAATAGTAGGTAAATAATTAATATTTTTGAATGTAAATAAGCCATAATGGTTGAATAAATGAAGTAAGTAAGGGATATTAACTGTTAATTAATAATTACGTATCAATAATTGAATTAATAATAGATATTCAATAAATAAGAATTACAATTCACTAATAATAAATAAGAAACTAATTACTAATTATATTTAACAAGTAAATAACAAATAAACTAATGTTATTTTATAATTAACCAACAATTGATATTACCAACCAATAAATAAGGCGTAAAATATTCAATAAACCACAGATATTCTTGAATGTAAATAAATAATAGCTGATAAATATTTAAACAAATAATTAATAATAATGACCTCGCAGAGAATTGGCTAGAAAAAATCGAATATGAAGAGAGAAAAAAATAACATTGCATCGCTTTACGATCTTTCGAAAGGCTTGCTCGAATCTCCACTCCGTCAATCCAGCCATATGAAGCCTGAAACTATGGCTACGGCCGAGTCGGGGCGAAACGTCCCATGTAGAGCCCCAGGGAAGTCACGATAGGTGGATCGTACTTCCTCGATTTCACAGCTCTGGGCCCTCTGTCGTGGATACAAGAAAACGAAGTAACTCGATGCAGCGCCTCGGGAGTCTTTGGCCGATAAGTCCGCACGGTGATCAATCTCGTACAGCAGCCTGGAGGCTTTTACTCCCTTCGTTTTTTTCCCCTTTTTTTCTCTCTCAAATTTGCAATGCGCACCGATCGAGTCTATTAATAACATGAACGCTCGAGGTTAATTATATTAATTAAATTCCTCTTTGTGCCATGCTCGAGAGTCCTCATCTGTATACTTAATGTATGAGGAGTTGGGCTGCAACGATAGCGGCGTGCAGCATAAATTTCGAGGTCTTGCTGAACCGACCGCGCCCACGATACTCTCAATTTAATGTATAAGTATATAATTATAATTTGATATATTGATAAATGCTAAAAAATATAAACATAATAATAATATCGTAAATTATTTGAAAATAATTCTATTTTAAAATAATTATTTTCTAATTATTAAAAATAATAATTTGCTACAAAATTGAGAAATGGATTGAAAATTCAGTTGATCAATAATCGATAAGTTCCACGAGTAGTCGATTAAATAATTATAATTTGCTGTACCAATATGTGTATATAAGTATAGTAATTGGATTTTTTACTTTTGTAACAAATATTGATTCTTTCGAATGATTTACTATGTTGCTATTATTATATTTATATTATTTTTTGAGAACGATATGTTATATACAGGGTGTTAGGAAGGTCGATTCAAAGCCTTAAGGGGGTGATGGGTCACCTCGTTAGGAATATATCTTAACTAGGTTACCTTAGTCCAAAGTCTAAGGATTTGGAGTTATCATGGTAAGTATGATTTTTGGAAAATTTCCCAAAATTAGGTACTAACTCGTTTACCTCTTATGTTACTGCAATTTTTTTAAATAGCATTAAAATGAGAGGTATTTTTTTTGGCAAGTTTTCAATTATTCAAAACGTCCCATTTAGTTAGTTTTGTGGACACAGATGATTGTATTGGTGTTTGTCGATTGAATACACATTAAGCCAAGACGAAAATTAGTTTTTCGTTACGAATTATTGTGTTTGATCATTAAGGCGTTACCCCCACTTGTAGCGCAAAAAGGCCTTTTTCATGAATTTTTTTAAAGAAAACTACAAAACTTTTTAAATCGATCAATATACCATCTTAAAGAACACATCTTGAAGAACTTTCAGTAATTTTTTTATTGAAAAATATTACATTGTTCAGTGGCAAATGGCCGTCAATGAAATAATGTTTTTATATACACGGTTCGCGGTGACCAACATTGCGGCGAAGTGGATCATCTGAAAAAAAAATGCGGATGGATTCAGTCAAATATAAGTATAAACTAGTCTTTAATCGAAGGATTTTAAAAAATATTCATTTTTCACAAAATGGCGGACAGTCAAAGTTAATGGTTCGATTTTAACGAAAAAAACGGCCGTTTTTTGGCTATAAAACGGCATTTTTTTTCGAAAAAAAAATCGAACGTTTAAATACTACATTTTTATGTATTAAATAAGCCTGCAAAATTTCAAGAAGATCGGTTCATTAGTGTTCGAGTAATCTCGGTCACCGACTTCAGAAATGCCATTTTGAGAAAAACGCGTTTAAAGTTTCTCTTTCAACGCTCTTTCAACGCTCATATCTCAGTCAATTTTGTTCGGATCGATTTGAAATTTTCAGGACATATCCTCAGATACTTATACTTCAAAAAAATGCAATAAAAAAAAATCGATTTTTTCAAAATCGCAAGTGGGGGTAACCCCTTAAGAACGAGTTAGTACCTAATTTTGAGAAATTTTCTAAAAAAATCATACTCACCATAACTCGAAATCCTTAGACTTTTGACTACGGTAACCTAGGCAAGATATGCTCCTAACGAGGTGACCTATCATCCCCTTAAGGCTTTGCATGAACCTTCCTAACACCCTGTATATATTATATACAAACATATTGGCACAGAAAATTATATATAAACATATACATGCATATAAAAATGTAATTATTCAATTGATTGATTCCGGAACTTCTTGCATCCCTAAGGATGTTAGAAAACAGTAACCTTGTGACCTATTTGTGCTTTTTTCACAATTTCACAAGCTATCACCGCTCGCTCGAGCTATTCATTTTCTTGACATTTATTTTGATCAATTACACAGCTCAACAGCCGATTTGGTACCGCAAAACTATATATTTTTTTCGAAATCTTATCTCTATACTGATCTTATTTCAACACGTAACATTGATATTCCACGTAAGAACACGAAAATAAAGTATTTTTTTTAATAATTAAATTGTATTGGAATTTTTTAGTTTTATTGAATATTTCTACATTGAGTAAGCTCCTTTTTCGTGATTTCCTTGAGTGAGACTTGTCGTGGGAGTCACGCGTCACACTCCAAACCTAATCAGCCATCATGTGTGGGTGTTCCATCTACCTTGATACCCATCACCCATGATTTTTATGTGTTGAGGGAAGCGTTCTCTTTGCTCCTTACTGAAAAAGCCAAGATTTCCGGCGGTTTTATTTTGATCTTTTATTTTTATCGCGAAATTAGATAAATGCACGCTTCACGAAATTTATAGTCCTTTTCCTGAATTTTTTTTGAATAGCATACTCTTCGCATATACAACAAAATGTATTTGGGCAGTTCGAACTAGATCGTCTTCGCTTTGCTGCCGTCGACATATTACTGAATTCATTTATAGAAGTAAATAATTTTAAAAAATAACAAAGAAAACTTTTCTTAAGGGGTATGCCTAGGGTAGAATTTGAAAAATAACTAACTTTCTTAAAAACCAATATATTTCGACAATATATCATTTTATAAACGTACCCTGAAAATTTCAAGGTGATCGGATCAAAACTGACAGATTTATAGGGTGTTATGTTGACGCCCGGTGGAAACGCTCGGAGCGTTTTTCGAAATTTTAAACGCACTTTTCTCGAAAGTACGTTTTCAAAGTCGGTGAGCAAAATATCTTAAAAAGACTTCGTCGATATTTCTGATTTTTTTACGGCTTCTTCTAGATGTAGAAATACAATGTTTGAAAGAATAAAGTTTTTCCGATGACTTTCGATTTGATGAACCGAAAAATGCCCATTTTTCCGTAAAAATCAAGACTCTCACTTTGAAGACGTGCCGTTAATTTTAATTTGATATTTCGAAAATTCCTTGAAATAATCATACGACGAACTAAGATACGAACGAAATCCGTTTGATTTTCGACATCGTCTGTAAATCAATTATAATAAAATATGTTTCCACAAGAAAATTACAGAGTGTTCTTCAGATGACACTTTTTCAAAAACCCAATTTTTGTAGAAATTTATCATCACGATTATCTAAAAAAAAATATCTCAAATATGAGCTTTTTTCGACCGATACAAATAGGCATAACCCGTTATATGACCTGCTACCGAAACTCACTATAAAGTTCATTTGAAAATTCTGTGTAGTAACTTGAAGTATAGATTGGTATAGATCTCACAAGTAGTCACTTGACAAAAAATCATACGAATTTCTTCGACACCAACAATTTTTTTCTTCCGTTGACCTATTTTTCTTCTATTCAACATTCTCTCCAGTTTATCCTCTACCACCAATAAAAAAAATTGCGTAGGCGCGTGAGACTCGACGTTGAAAAAAAACTCGCGAGTGTAGTACATTGTCGAAGCCAGTCAGCAAATTTTTTTTTTCCCGAATAATTCACCATTCTCGAATAAACATTTCGTTATTTCAGTCCGATTGCGCTATCAACGGCTGGCTATGCTGGGATGTACTCTGTGCGCCATTTATCTTTTCACAAAGCTATGGGTACGTTGTCGATAAGCCCTCGATAAAACGGCCTTTCACATCAAATCCTCATATTCCCTTTTAGGGTTCGGTTCCGCGAACGATAAAAGAAAAATTCACTTTACGCCCTTGCAATTTTGTAAATGGGCACCAAAAAGGCGGTTCATCCCTGCCTGCTGTACACAGACAAATGCACACACACACGTATAGATAGACACCCTATATATATATATATATATATATATATATATATATATATATATATATATATATATATATATATATATATATATATATATATATATATATATATAGGGTGTCTTATTAAGAATGGATAATTCTGCAACTGTCGATAGGTCAGATCATGTCCTACTATATGCTGAAATTTGCAGCATATAGTAGGAATCGGTCCGGAAACGGTTTACGAGATAAAAATCAACTGCTTTTGGTTTTTCACATGCCATTTCTAGATATGATAACTTTTTTCGACCCGCTTTTTCAAAAATACTCTTGGTTATTTGTTTTATCGAGAAAAGTCTTTTTTTAACCTTAAATGTTAAGGAAACTTTAGGAAAAAAGATCTGATGCAGAATTTTCATACGAACCAATCGTGCCAATTACTTAAAAAAGTTGCTTTGTTACTGTCGATTCATATCTTTTGTAGAAATGGCATGGGAAAAGCAAATGATTACAAAAAAAACTTGAAGCCCACATTCTCAAAAACCGTGTGACTCCTACTAAAGTTAATTCCAGCGAATAGTAGGACCTGATCTGACCTAACGACAGTTGCAGGATTATCCATTCATAGCAGACACCCTGTAAGAATATATATATATATATATATATATATATATATATATATATATATATACACATATATACATATATATATATACGTACAGAATAGTTTGTGAATATAATACCCGTTGTTCTCCCTTGGTATACTCGATCGGGAATGAGGGTAAGGGATTCCCTTTTTATTCGCTTTTATTCCTATAGACGCGAATAATAAAACAAAAATCCCGAATCCTTTCGAAATTTTTCAGAGCGATCATGATTAATGGGAATTCATTGATGACGTCCTTGGTGAAGAAAGTTAGTCCCTGCTTAGGTATTATTGCCCTAGTTGTACAATCGATTCCTCTCTCTCTCTCTCTCTCTCTCTCTCTCTCTCTCTCTCTCTCTCTCTCTCTCTCTCTCTCTCTCTCACACACACACACACACACCCACACACACACATTTGGTAACCCAGTCTCGTCAGGTAAAGCCTTTACGGAGAATACCAGCCTGGAAAGTCGTCGGGCACACAGCCTCGGTTAAGCCTACAGAATGATCGGATCGTCTACGTGCATATGCGATCCATTGTATGCAAGTGCCTGTGTATGTGTGTGCGTATGTATTCCTGTCTCTCGTGGATTGCCCGGAAGTAGCATAGCAACACCTCGCCATCCCGCCCTCGCGCCGCTCGACAAACCCGCAGACACGCCGAGAACGTCTTTTGGGATTTACTGTTCACATTTGTGGTAGGCCAATGACGTTTATTGGGACCATGCCGGCAGATTTGGGTCTCGCGCACACGGCCGCGAGCCAAAATCCTCTCGTATATACTCGGGCTTAATCAGAATCCAAGAAATACTCGGTCTTATCAAACACGACGGATTCAAGTTCGAACTCTCGTGATCTATTTTTCGCTACGCTGAACAAACGTCAACTGCATAGGGGTACCGAAAAAACAGATCGATTTTGAATATTTTTTGGTGACGCGAGTATTGGAACGAAAAGGTCGGAATTTTAGACACAATTGATACATAGTCTTGCCAAGTTGAAGTCTTTTTTTTATCGAACTATATCGACGCACAATGGAGTTATTATAATTTAAACAAAGAGCCGCCGTTGGTGCGTGGCCAAACACTGCAGAGGGTTCTGGCCATTAGGGTGATCCGAAATGAAAAATAAAAAATGTACGTTTAATATAATAAATAGAAGTTTCGTATGATTAGATACTTCATAGAAATTTGGAAAATTGCGACAATGGCAGGATGGGAAAAAAAGTTTGACTTTCGACTGAATGAACAACTTTAATCATTTGTTATTGACATATAGACGATCGTATCGAACAATCATCCGGACATATTATAGAAAATATTATAAACTATGCTCTGTCTGATTTTTAAGAGAATCGGACGAATAGGTTTGGTATACGACTCACACCGTTTTGCAAAACGCACTTTCGAGAAAAACTGAAAAAAAAACGGCCAAAGCCTAGCGAGGCGGTTCGCAACGCAGTAAACGACCTGACCATTTCGAAAAATCACTATAATTCGGTTGATTTCCTAAAACTTCTACAAAAAATTTGTTGCATATTAACGTCTCAAATTGAATTTTCAACGAAGTTTCTGCAAAATTTTTATAAATTGACCGTGAAAATTTATAAATTTTTTAAATGCGTTTTTTAGTACGAATTTTTTAAAGCATTCATAGAATCATTGTTGCAAATTAAAGTTCAGCCTTCAATTTGCAACAAAGATTTGTAAAAATAGAAGAAAAAAATCTTATTGAAAAATGCATTGTAAAATGCATTGAAAAATCGTATTACTCTTCTGATTTTGTAAAACACAACACAACATTTTTAATGCGTTTTTCAACGTGTTTTTTTTAACTCTTAAAAGTCGTATTAAAAAAGCTTAACAAAATTACGTAGCTCTTGTTTAATGCGAATTAAAAATGAGACTTTAATTTGCAATAAAAATGTTGTAACAATTTCATAAATTTACCGAGTTATGCCATTTTTTTAATGTGATTTTTTTGTTGAGAAAAAAAGATGTTATACATTTTTTTAAATCGTATTTTTGCAGTTTTGACGCATACCCCTTAATTGGACTTTGCTTTTCTGTTTCTCTTTGAAAGGAAATATCTAACGAGGATCGACTAGAATCAATCGAGCTGAATACGAGTACGCATTGATAAAAGTGGTGATCGCGTCGAGACGCATATAAGCGACTTAATTACAAAAATAATTAAAGATAAGCGAGCAGCGAGCAATCCGGCCGTGAAAATCAGCCGTCAATTGGATAGACAGGATGCTTTTTAAGGCCGCGTCATTCCCGAGGCTGTTTTATTTTAGCGATTGCCAAAGCTCCGGTCTATTGAGAAGAAAAAAAAAGCGCGCGTTCTTTTAAATTGCTTTATTCATTCGGAAGCGCTCGTACTGCAAAATTGAAAAATTACTGTCCCCCCCCCCCCTTTCGTTTCGTACCTTTGAGCACGGGGTACATTCAGACTTCGCGGAAATTCGTGCTTTCAAAAAACTCGCGCTGATACGAGTGTAACGCTCTCGATTCATCATATACTCGTCGAATCCTCGGATCTCTCGAGGGCAAACGTCAAAGAGGATTATGACGTTCCATGAAATTGCATTTAAGATTTGATGCTTTTTTTTTCAATATTGATTCGCGAATGCCATTTCGGGCTTTCAACGGAGCTTTTTAATTTCGACCTCCAGTTGTTACTTTGCCCTAACCCAAACAAACTCCCCAGTCACCCATCCGAGTATTGGCCTAAGCTTACGCTGCTCGACGTACTCGAAGCATGGCATCGTTGGCACTTTCATTATCCCCTTTAAACGATCTCGCCCCCCACACCTTACAATTTGTTTCCCGTTTCCAAAACTCTTCGGAAAAGTCCTTCAATTGAGTTTGTTTGGATTAAGGGGTTACCCCCACTTGCGATTTTGAATAAACCGATTTTTTTTGTTGCATTTTTTTTAAGTACAAGTATCTGAGAATATGTCCTGAAAATTTCAAGTCGATCCGAACAAAATTAAGTGAGATATGAGCGTTGAAAGAGAAACTTTAAACGCGTTTTTCTCAAAATGGCATTTCTGAAGTCGCTGACCAAGATTACTCGAACACTAATGAACCGATCTTCTTGAAATTTTGCAGGCTTATTTAATACATAAAAATGTAGTCTTTGATCGTTCGATTTTTTTTTCGAAAAAAATGGCCGTTTTATAGCCAAAAAACGGCCGTTTTTTTTTCGTTAAAATCGAACCATTAACTTTGACCGTCCGCCATTTTGTGAAAAATGAATATTTTTTAAAATCCTTCGATTTAAGGTTAGTTTATACTTATATTTGACTAAATCCATCCGCATTTTTTTTTCAGATGATCCACTTCGTCGCAATGTTGGTCACCGCGAACCGTGTATATAAAAACATTATTCCATTGACGGCCATTTGCCACTAAACAATGTGATATTTTTCAATAAAAAAATTACTGAAAGTTCTTCAAGATGTGTTCTTTAAGATGGTATATTGATCGATTAAAAAAGTTTTGTAGTTTTCTTTAAAAAAATTCATAAAACAGGCCTTTTTTTGCGCTACAAGTGGGGGTAACGCCTTGACAAGATCAGCTACGAAACATCGGCGATTTTCGATTATTTATGCGAAATTGCGCTCCTCATGATTCTTCAGATTTTTCGCTAATCCCCGATACATCAACTGCTGCCACGATAGGAAGGACACACGATTCCATATGCCACAACTTGTGTAGCGTTCTGCTCAATGACGGAACCCGCGGAATCAAATCATGTCGACTCTTTTCAAGATTCGGGTGGGGGTCGGAAATTCGAACGATCAATATTCAAAAGGACCGAAGTTTCGAATTCAGTAATGATGAACGTTCCAATATAGATAGAACAATCTTATGATAGTCTGAAAAATAGTCAAGGTCTTATATGAGCGAAAAATTACAAAATTTTTCATTTTTTTGGTATTTTTTATTCCATTAGCCTGAACGGTTAGGAATATTTAAAGCCTTACAGAATTGAAAAATTCCAAAAATTCCAAAATAAGGTAACATTGCATTTTTAATGGATACCGCGCGGCGCGCCCGACCGCCAACTTCAAAGTCGTTTTTCCACAATTCACTTTTTTGAACCTTGTGAATGTTCTAACTCTGGAACGAAGGTTCAGATCGCTGTGAAATTTTTACAACACATTCTTAGTATCATCACCTATCGTGTGAACCACAGAAACAAAAAATTCAATCTCACAAAAAAATACAAAAAAATAAAATACCGACAGAAAATTGAGTAAAATTTGTTTACGTTTCGAATTTTTATTATGATATTTTTTTTTTTAATAATAGTGTTGGTTCACACTGAAGATACATTCATTATGCAGTTATAAATATGTTCGATTTTTGTTTCAGACACCCACATCGATGCCGAGAACTTTCACCATCAACGCGCACGCAAAAAAAGTGCAATGCTTTATTATGTTATAACTCCGCCATTTGTTAATATTTCGGATTGTTCTTTGTTTTACATATACTTAACCATATGCATAAATGATCTGTAAAAATATGTTGTCAATATATGCTTCATTTTTTTTTAACCGCGTTTAGAAAAGTATCTTCGAAAATTGGCGAAATCGCGTATATAAGGCCTTAATCGACATTGTGAATACAAAAATCTCGAAGTTGATTTATAGCAAAAACGAATATCAGACTTAACGAAATAATGAGAGATATAATATGGATCCGCCTGTATATATACACCAAACAATTCGAGACGACAAATAGTCGAATTGTAAATATTATGACAGTTTACAATTTCAAATCCATTAAAGCGAAGGACCAAATAGAGAAAGAAATAGCGTGGGCCAAAATGGCGAACGGTCCGGATTAGCGAAATTGTGGGATCGAGCAATGCTACTTGCGCTTCAGAATAAAGATGGCAGATGGCGTTAGTGGTCAGTCGGGTCAGGCAGCCATGCCATGTTCGCCATTTAGGTATTCGCCATTTCGGACCATCGGTCATTTGCGTTTCTAAGGTCTACACATTCGAAGTTTGTAGTCTCGATATATGGCTTTTTGCTATAGACGATATTACTAATATTAGATACTAACTTTTTTTTATTTCGGAGATATGAATGTTGTAGATTGTTCGAATCTGTATTTGTATGACTTAAACTGCAGACTATCTGAATAAATGGTCTCGAAGAAATGAGCTCTCGAATTAATAATCCTTTAGTGTAATAGTTATTCGATTTCGTCATCGGTCAAAGGACAAAATTTCGAATAATTTAATCTTCGTTATTTTGTGAGTTCATAATTCTATCATTTCGAACTCTTTGTCGTTCTATATTTGATCATTCGACACTTTGACCCCCACCCAAGACACGCATTTTTTTTAATCAGCGGAGAAACGGTTTTAAGGGCGGAAGCCATCCCTCAAAGCAAGGCGTATCACCCCTCAATTCAATTTTTTCTATACTTCTATAGTGGGTTTTTTTTTATCGCTTTATAATAGAAGAATTTCGGTTTATGTTCCAATCAGATCGGTGGATTACTTGCGGGCTAAACTACAAAATCACCCCTTGAAACGCCTTTCCTTGAGGGGTAGATTCATCCCTCTTAACCGTTTTTCCGCCGATGAAAAAAACCAGTTGTAACAAAAGCGTTCAGTCGTCACTAGTATATACTAGGTTAAATACATATATAAATATGTAGAGGTATAGTAATTAATATATGCCCATAAAACGCAAAGCCATCTGAAAAAACATTTTTCACCCCAAGTGGAGAATACGAACGAAAGGATTGAGAGAAAAATGTATCGCTTTAATTTTCGTATCCTTTTTATACACATGCATACCTATATATATATATATATATATATATATATATATATATATATATATATATATATATATATATATATATATATATATATATATATATATATATATATATATATATATATATATATATGTATGTATGTATGTATGTATGTGTGTGTGTGTGTTCATAAATAGCTATTGTCAGAAAGCGTGCATATAACGAGAAACTAGGTTGAAATTGTGTTGACCCAACTACATGAGGAATTTCCGTGATAATTATGCAGCAGCCCGTCGCTTATTACGGGCAATAGCTTTTCCGGCAAACCGCAGAAATTGAGAGAACGAGAGGAGAGAAAGAGAGTGATCTAGAGCGCGAGTAAGGGAGGAGGAGGAAAAAAGACAGAGACAGAAAGAAAAAGAGAGGATGGAAGAGCGAAAGCGGAATAAATAATATATGCCAAACAGTAAAAGAATGATTCAAAAAATATCGTTTCTCACGCTACCTGCAGATTCTGCTTCTGATTGAGGAGAGCGAAAGAGCGTAGGGAGATTTCTCCGCCGCACGTAGCGCGGTTATATTTCCCCGCTGGGCAAAAGTTCCATCGAGCATACCGGCCCGTGTTTGAGCATATACCGTATCCACTCGGCCCTCCACCCCATTCCCAATAACAAACAGAGAGATGGAGGGTGAAAGAGCGAATGTTTGAGTCAGAGAGAAAAAGACAGATAGAGAGAGAGAGAGAGGATTTCAGCCGGCGAGTTTCGTAGCATATAAATGAACAAACGTTTTTACTCTTCTATGCGCAAAGTGTTCAATGTTACCGTGATCAGCGCGGTGTACTTTTACAAAATGAATGTTCACCTTGTATGTCGGAGAAAACGGGTGCTCGAACTCGGTGATCGGCCGATTGGCACCGGAAGACAAGATAACTCGTTTCATCCAACTGCTGTCAATAATCTGGTGATCCATTATTTTAGATGAGGATGGTCAAAAATGTGATTTGACGAAGTCCGAATCCGGAAATCAAACAATTCCAAATGACCTAACCAAAGAACACGACAAAAAATATGATTTGATGAAGCCCAGAATGGAGAATCAAAACATTTAGACAACATGGCCAAAGAACATGATCAAAAATATGATTTGATGAAGCCCAAAATGAAGCATCAAAACATTTAGACAACCTGGCCAAAGAACATGATCAAAAATACAATGCGATGAAGCCCAAAATGGAAAATCAAAACATTTAGATGACCTGGCCAAAGAACATGATCAAAAATATGATTTGATGGAGCCCAAAATGGAAAATCAAAACATTTAGACGGCCTGGCCAAAGAACATGATTTGGCCAATTTGAAGCCCAAAATGGAAAATCAAAACATTTAGATGACCTAGCCAAAGAACATGATAAAAACTATGATTTGACGAAGTCCAAAACCAAAAAAATTCAGGTGACTAGGTCAAGTGGCCATTCCAAATTGGTTCCCTTAGTTGGAGTGTAAATGCCAAGGACAGTTGGATCCTGATCGCAAAGTGTGTTCCTTGAGGACACAAATGGCGAGAAGCCCTCGGGGCTGACGAAACACGTGAAACGGCTGCAAATTATTTAAATGGGTCAAGATTAAAGTGTGTCGATAAGATAGACACCCAAAATCCTTGGGATTGTCGGAGTTTCCTGATCTTCGATTCTCGATCCCCGGCAGAAGACCTACGAGAATCTACCAAATCCCTATCAAGCGTAGACTCATCCGAATGGACCAATACACACACAGACAAATGTATAGTAAGCTCCATAGATATGTTGCGATGCTGGTTAACGAGGGAGAGAGATAGAGCGAGAGGGAGGGGGGGGGGGAGAAAGAGAGATGAGGCCAGAGACGCTTGGACCAAATTTCGTGAGGGGAAGACATTTGCATACAAGTGGCGTTGGCCAATCCTAGCCAATAATCCTAACCAAGAGCTTTCTCTCTCCCCCCTGCTGATCTCTCTTTCTCTCTCTCTCTCTCTCTTGTGTCCTATCGGTATAGACGTTATCGGTGGGCTAATGACAAAACTACAGGCCCTGGTGTTCCACGTCCGTCGTAACGTAACGTCCACATAGAGACCGGCTGTGATGCTCCAGCAAAGCTGAAACACACGGAGGGACGGAGAAAGAACAGAGAGAGAGAGTAAGAGAGATGAAGGCAGTCGAAATGCGTCGGTATCAAGTTGTTACCGGTCCAGTTCAGTCGGACCCTCACTCGCGCCTGGACGAATGATAATTTGCTACCCCGCTCCTCTTCATCCTCCCGCCTCAAATGTTCATGGAGGGCAAGCTCCGTCCACTCTTCGTTCGCGAACTCACACCCTGGCGACTCTTCCGCGTTCCACCCTTTGATTACGTAACCCCCGTCCACGATCCTTCCGGCATCCCGTTTTGGCCGAACGGCGTTGTGTTCGACCAACGCCAACTGAGTCGACGCTGCTCTGGATGACGACGTCCGCACGATTCAGCGCGTACACCCTTTCAACCCTCTTCCCACCTCCTGTTGAAGTGGGGGAGGGCTCGTACCCCGTTTTGTCCTGCTGCGCTAACTTCGACCTTTTTCCCAACCACCCTCTCCACCCGTCCGGACTCTCCGGGCAGCCTAACCAACCCCATACCCCGATCCTCTAATTATATTCACTCGGCGCTTCGCCTCCTCGGCTCCGGGGGGGTCCAATTCCGTTCACCTTTCATTACGAGCTGGCTACGATTCCAACGATCGAACTGTACTCTCGCCGCAGCTCACGCGCCTTTTTCTCCTCGCCTACCTCCATTGTTCGGTGCCAGCATCCCTGCTGTACTCCCTGGCTGTTCGACAGTCTCCCTTCAACGTTCGTTCGTGTCCCACGTTTGATCGTTCTTTGGAGGCAGACCAGACGCGATGATGATTCTTGACGAATGCCCAATGCATATTGTTGATCAACGTAGGTGGATCAGGCTGTACCAATGGCCGGAGCAAGTTTACTTGAGTTTGCGGAGTTGCACGCACGCTGATTCTGGACATGGCGTACCCGAAGATGTGAATCAAGTGTGTGGTGGGAGGAGGGGTTGGGTCTGAGCTGGTAGGTGGATCCTGTAAAGCCAACGAGTCTTGCTGGACATGGAAGTCATCATCATGTCCTGCTGAAGTAGGGACTAGCGTCGTTAGCTCTTGTTGGACTTGCTGGACATGGACGTCACCAGCATATCCTGCTGAAGTAGGGACTAGCGTCGTTAGCTCTTGGTCGGACTGCTGGACATGGAAGTCACCATCATGTCCTGCTGAAGTAGGGACTTGCATCGTTAGCCCTTGTTGAACTTGCTGGACATGGAAGTCACTAGCATGTGCTGCTGAAGTAGGGACTAGCATCGTTAGCTCTTGTCGGACTTGTTGGACTTTACCTCTCTACTATCGACTCTTGTTGGACTTTGTTTTGACACCGTCAACTCTTACTGGACTTGCTAGAATTTGTCTTGACAGCATCAAGTCTTCCCCCTAAGACCATCAAATCCTGCTGCCCACAATCCTGGCTCCACCAAGTTCTGCTGATGATTCTCAGATTCCCACACTGATCTCAATTCCTACTCAGGTGTCTCGGGATACAATCTGCACAAACGACACGCAGACTGCATATTTGAAGTCCGCCCGACCGCTTCAGATGAACAGCTGTATGATTACATCAAACTAAGGGAAATGTCCGACGCCTTTTTCAATATTGTGGGACCTCTCGGATTTCGGAACAGGACACCTCTACCAACGAAACTCCATCCAATCACCTCGAAATCAATACAAATCCATAATATAGATAAATGTGATCAGTCATGGATTTTCCGTGATTATTTCGACATCGACGAAACTGGACTCAATTCGTGATATTACGATATCAGAGTGGCTGGAATAGGGTATAATCTGGGTGCTGTTACTCGTGTCAAAGTGGCTAAAGTAAGAATCCGCTTGAACCGGACTGAAATGATCTATGTACAAATAAACGTATGTATATGGGTACGTAAGTATATACGGTATATGTAGATCACCGGAGCCGGATTCGCATGCTAGCCAGTGCTTAGACATAGTAATATTCAAAAGAGGGGGCGTGTACTCTCTCCTTGGACTTTGCAGAGCGGCGCATTTGAGATACACGCTCACCCACACATACAAGCACCTGGGAGTATACGAAAATTGGATGAGCTGGACGTGTTGATTATAAACTAATAGAGCCTTGAATTATAGAGATATTATGCACGGTTAGGGAGAACCCTCTCTCTCTCTCTCCCTTTCCCCGTGACGGTTATGATTTCGCTTCATAATTTGCCGGAAAAATTATGACGGAAGGAAGCGACTGTCTGCTCGGGTATAAGAAAGCTCAGGTATGTTATCTCGGCGTGATTTAAGAGTTGATATCGCCTCAGCCACGAAAAGTCATGGACAAACGTTCGGTTGCACGCAAAACTGCAAAAATACCCATCCATAATAAATAACAATATGACGCCTGCATAAAGTTAGCCTGGCCTGGGCACATCACGATCGCAAGCTGTTATTAAGGAACAAAAAAATCGTCAAAAATGTTAAAAGGCATGCACCACACTGACATGCAAAATTCGAGTATGAGATTTTTGCCCACATCATTGTGCATCATCGCGAGAAATTCTGGTCACAAACACCTCCATCATCAATTGATGACTTCTTTCTACAAACCCAACAAAGGTGATCCTTTCCCATTAAGTCGTCTCCCTCAATCAGTGTCCAAAAAACGCCACCCTTTCAACGTCGCCCACCAAATGGCTTTGCTCGGATTGTCTTTGTCCCCCATGCGCATTTCATTACAAGCCTGCTCGTTCTAAATTCTCTTGGTCCAATTTCATCGGGGCTTCGTACCTTAGAATGAGGGCGCCCTCCTTTCGAAGCTATTTCTCGGCCATACCGAGGGATCTGAGGAAACTGATAGGACTCTGCTGGGAACCGGGCAAAATTATTCCGAAGTTGATCATACTCATAGCGAGATCACGTATTATATATTAGGAGAGCACACTCGAAGGAAGCTTGGAACTCCATTATTACTCTCCAATTAGCCGTGATTAAAATATTTCGGTGTCTCGCGTGCATCACTGATATTAATATATATCTACACTCGAATATATATATATAATATATATATATATATATATATATATATATATATATATATATATATATATATATATATATAGACGTGCAGTGGTGGGACGAGAGCGTGACGACAATTATATGGAAATTCGAGGCCACGATCGGAAGGAATAGCCCGTTCCTTTCGTTGATTAAATAATTCTCTCTTCGTCTCTCCCGGTCTCGCCTTCTCTCTCTCTCTCTCTAAGGTCTTCGTCCCTCTTTCTCACACTCCGAGCTGTTTCCAAGAAGGCAACTCAGGGGGGCTGGAGATACCAACAACCCCGATAATGACTTATTTATTGCCCCAATTACTTCATCGTATTAGTTATGCTAATGCTCGTACACCATCCTTGGTATCGTAAGTTTCATTAAAATTGCTCGCAGCTCGATTATTATTAATAGCACGTTTATCCGAAAAATGTATATGCACATGTACACACGTGCTGCTTTGTGAGGACCGTTCTCATTTGATTTTATGATTACAATATAGCGATGGAGGAAGGTGGAGGGAAAGAGAGAGAGAGAGAGAGAGAGAGAGAGAGAGAGAGAGAGAGAGAGAGAGAGAGAGAGAGAGAGAGAGAAATATCGTAACAAGTAGCCAGCTTGTAAATACATCCGTGTATATATAAGGCCAATATAATATCCATAAAATAGTCGGTTATGATCGTGATTGATAGCTATCCCGTGTATAATCACGCATAAATTCGTTTTCCGAGCCTGTTTCTTGTAAATATACGATTATTCGTAGAAAATGGGCTCGGGCAATAAAAAAAAACCGCAGGTAAGGAAGGGAAAAAATTGACACATGACGTCGTTATGATGTGGCCTAGTTTTTTTTCTCACTTTTCCTTTAAGGAGGGATATTCGTTCATAACGTGGAGAAGAGTTTATGACCGAAAATAAACTCCACGGAGTAGCTGAGGGACCCTGGGCTGAGCTTTATGGCCCTGGAATTGCAGATCAATCGGTGGGTCATTTAGTCACTAAATTTTTGCATCGTGAAACTTTGAACGGGTTTTCCTGAAAACCGTTTGTGAATGTCGTACAAGATCACTGAAAAACTATATAGTCGATCGTTTTGGAATTTCGTGCAGTTTTAGATAACATACTTTCCGTCTATATGAACCTAAAGTTCTTTGAAAAGTAATTTTTTAACGAGGTTTCCATTGAATAAATACTATAGTAAAAATTTCATCATAAATAAAACGGTTTTTTTTAACTGTTTGTGTATTTATATATTATAGTATATATGTACATATATATAAAGGGTGGCTCAAAAAGCGACGTTCAAAAAGAATGTTGCCTCATATCCACACCTATTTGAACCACACATCTCTATGTTCTACAATCTTTTTTTGTTTTAAAGAAAAAAAAAATTAAACATATTTCGTCGTCTTTTTCCGTAGCAAAGGTTTTCATTTTTTCTCTTTTATGTGTCCTCTTAGAAGTTTTTAAAAGCAATTGGGACCCATTTAGACTAGTATAGGTATTTATTTTTATCTCCTGAGCTTTATTGACGGATCATCGCAATCGTAATTTTATAACTTTTTTAAAAAATCTGAGGCTTTTACGTTAGGGTTTAGCTGGCCTTTTATTTATTGCTTATTCAGTGCACTCCATTATGATATCATAAGTAAAAAATCGCGAAGAAAGTACACACGCAAAAGAGAAAAATAAAATAAATGCTTGTTTCTCAGAAACTACAAAAAAATCGTAGAGCACTTCCGAGGGGTGATTCGGATAAGTACGAGGCATCTTGGTTTACCTCATGGCTGCCACTTTTCGGACTATCCTATATATATATATATAATACTTCTAAGAGGAGAGTACATACATAAAAGAGAAAAAAATTAAAACCTTTGCTACGGAAAAAGACGACGAAATATGTTTAATTTTTTTTTTAAATAGACGCGGTTAGTTAATATCATAATATTTAGCGGAAAAAAATAACAATATGCTTCATACATACACTTGGAAATATTTTTTTAATTTTCGACGTGCTAAAAATGAAAACAAAGAAAAATAAAACATTTTATTTAAAATCGACGGTAATCAACCGACGCCATTTAACAACTCATTATTGAATAAACAAAAAAAAAACAAAACGAACAAAAACAAAAACAAAAAACCAAATGAGGTTGAATTCTAAACCGACAATTTCAATCCTTTAGAACACGAAATAGACTATACTTAACATCCTAATGTTCCATATAGATATCAACATTATATGTTATTTAGATCTACACTGCCAGCCAAAAGTTTTCGGACACTCCACATAATCGTAAAACTTTTGAGCGCTGGATAATTGCCAAATAATGTTAGAGTAATATAATTCATTTCATTTATTATTTCACGAACATACTATAAAGATCTATATAATTAAGTAATTATACAGAGCTTTATAGTATCTTCGTGAAATAATAAATGAAATGAATTATATTACTCTAACATTATTTGGCAATTATCCAAAGTGATATTAAGTTTTGCAGTTATCTGAAGCGTCCGAATACTTTTGACTGGTAGTGTATATTCGAATGTATTAAGGCAACCACATATTTCGAGTATAATATATATATATATATTTATATATATATATATATATATATATATATATATATATATATATATATATATATATATATATATAGTATTATATAATATATACCGTCGCTTAAAAGTTCGGATAAACCAGTCGATATTTCTTGCTGCACTAAAAGTTACATAGCTTCGTAAAAAAAAGATAACCAAATTTACCGAACGGCGTTTTGACCGGAATAAATTCAGCTTTATATTGCTTTTCTGAAATATTTTTTTATAATTTTCTTTTCGACCCGGTACGCACTTTTATACGTGACTGACTTTCGGCTTTTTTTCGACCATCGAGAATTGGGCGCATGACTTATGGGAAAACAATTTGTTAGGTTTATCCATGATAAACTTGAACGGGGTAGCAGGAACTCCATTTGCGTTTCTTATAAAGTTTTGTACGATTTTTTTCGCAATGTTATTTCATTTTTTGCTAAAAAAGACTAATTCTAGATAATGCAATGTAACTCAAGAACTAGAGGGTTTAAGAAGAAATGTCAAGGACGAAAAACGTATATTAATATTGCACTAATAATTTGATAAGAGGACGATGTATTTTTATTAATTTCGTATTATTTTCGTCATCGAACGGGTTACCGATCAGGCCACAATGAAATGATGATGGAGGAGATATCGAATTTGGGCCGAAAGCAGGTTAGGTCGGGTCGAGGCAACAGTTTGAGATTGAAAGCAGGTTAATGAGGCTTCCTCGGACAAATGAGGTTTCGTCGGTTCAACGGAGGCTGGCGGCTTATGTATTACAAAAGAAATGGGGCCTGCGAGGGTTCGGAGGAGGCTAAACATTTTGACTCGGGTGTTCTTTGAGGACGCAAATGCCTCCACCTCGAGCTTGCCAGGGCTGTAGGTCACTGTGACTGCGGCACGTGGGGCGGCTCGAAGCTTGGAAAATCTTGATACTTTCGACTCTTGAACTTATCCATACCGCAGTACTCCTCCAATGGTCGCGAATAATTCTTCAATCAATGAAAATACGAGGATCTTTGTGTCTCACAAAGAAGGGAACTGATCTTTATTCTTCATCTTCACTTTCCAGTATCTGATTTTTTCTTACCTGTATCCGATGCTAGGCGATTTCATGTGGTTGGCCTTTATTTTCTCCGTTATCGCGTGTAAATCGATTGTTGCCTTGTCCATGTCAGAGAATTTTCTGACGTCTGAATCTGCGATTTGAAGTACCTTCGTCAAATTTATTTTGGCTCTGAAAAGATCCGTTTGTTTTTTTTTTTGAGGTCACAACCATCGTCAAATTAATATGGCCCTAAAAAGGGCCATTTCTTTTTTTTTTAACTTTGCACTTCTAACTTTTCTTAACTTTGCACAGCCTAACCCTATTTAGGGGTTAAGCTGTCAGATCACGGTAACCATTGAAACGAAAAAGTAAGTAGCAGGCGATGCTACTCGGAGGCGCTGCGTTCGCCCGAATGTGGCGCTCTCGCAGCTGCGCAGAGCGTCTCAAATGCGTCTACTGCGGATGTTGACAGGCAAATGTTAATCAACCCTAATAAGGGCGTACGTTTCATGCTTATGACATGGCCGAAAGACTATTCGATTCGTAAAACCCCCCGAGGGTGGAAAAATTTCTTGTCGTGAATTCGGTGAATATTATGAGATCAAGGGGATTGAGTGCACGGGTCGAAAAATTACCCAAACAAAATCGATAGGAAAAAATCACATTACATTAGTAAAGTGTCATTAGATTTTCGATTTGTCGCCGCGTTTTCGCGTAATGTCGATTGAAAGTTAAAAGTCGTCTGCTAAAAGCCCATCTTACTGTATAAAGAGTAAGATCGGTGGAGTAAGAGTGTCGAGATCGGTGGCGACGTCAGTGGCGTAGAATTTTTTTTTTTATTACTTGGCGTCAAGACGCTGCCGCGTCTCTTGATCCTTTTTGATTATTCTGCCTACTGCTAAATTTTTTTGAAGGTTTCATGTTTTACATTGTGGTGATGTTATTTTGTAAAAGTAATGGTTACTTTTGTATTTCTCGAATAGTTCACGAACAGTGCTTGGTTAAAACCTCAAGATTTCGCATGTATTGTTTCTACTTGTTTATATTTTAGATGTGGCCATCTCTCCCGGGAGATTAAGAGAGATGGCCTCGTACAGCCGGTGTATGATGGCCATAGTATTAGTTGTAATGTGTTCAAGTAATTCATTTTTCCGACATTTGTTTTGGATGCCTAATAAGTACAAGAGAAAAGCAATTGCTGTACGAGGGAACTGGACTCGGGAATAATTAAAAACAGCTATTAGTGTTGTAAAAAATGATAAATTGTCGTTTCATGCGGCCGCTAGGACGTACGAAATACCTAGGAAGACCTTAGAAAGACGATATAAGAACAATGACAAAAAATGTTGCGAGGAAAATTATTATGAAACTCGTCTCATCGAAGACTGCCTTCAGTGGATACACTCAGAAAAAATATTTATTAAGGACTAATAAGTGTGTCTCCCGGCGAATAAGTTTTCTTATTCAAATGTCGGCCTACTACGATTGTATTGACGGCTAAGAAATTTTTTTCATTTAAGTTTGTGTTTAAGATTTACTAAGAATTTTTCTCAACATCTAATAGGATACATAAGTTAGAAAAGATAGGTGATTCATATACGACAAATCGAGTTTTTCTTAACATCTAATAGGATTCTTCATAATTCCCCAGCTGGTTTTTTTTTCGAGGAATTGTGTCATTTCGTCCGTCATTATTTTCTCACTTGAACGTTTTTTCTCACTTTATATTCCCAGATGGACGGATGTAGCTCATATTGGCATCATATGTACACCCTCACTGCGGCATAGAAAGTTTCACAGTTGGCATCATATGTACATCATCACTGCGGCATAGAAAGTTTCAAAGTATCCCGTATGAGTGCTCCCGTTGAAGTCATATTTGCATCACATGATAATTCACAATAATACATCGAAATGAAGCAAAGTTGTTGTCACGCGAATATGCACGCAGAGAATTCATTAACTAGCAAATTCGGCTCACGGATATATAACAACAAGTGAGTGCATATGGGGGTCATATGGTGTCACGGTGTGAAGAAATTGTAGTGCTCATACGGAGCTCATATTAGCGGCATGACGTGACGTAACTATGCTGTGCTCATACGGAGCTCATATTAGCGGCATGGCGTGACGTAACTATGCTGTGCTTATACGGAGCTCATATTAGCGGCATGGCGTGACGCACAGCATAGTTAGGTCACGCCATGCCGCTAATATGAGCTCCGAATGAGCACAGCATTGTTACGTCACGCTATGCCGCTAATATGAGCTCCGTATGAGCACTACAATTTCTTCACGCCGTGACACCTATATAAGCCCCATATGCACTCGCTTATTGTTAGATATTCGTGAGCCGAATTTGCTAGTCTGATAAATTCACTGCATGCATATTCGCGTGAGAACAACTTTGCTTCATTTGGATGTATTATTGTGAATCATCATGTGATGCAAATATGACTTCAACGGGAGCACTCATAAGAGATACACAGCTGTGAGACTTTCTATGCCGATGATGTACATATGATGCCAATATGAGGTACATCCGTCTATCTGCGATGCATATCGCCGTCATATTGCTTGCATGGCATGTCTACTTCAGTGCTTACCCAATGATTTCATCAATACAAGTCAGATCACTTCCATACGACGTAAAATTTGCAGATATCAATTGTGGACGCTTGAGTACAGCGATATGAGTTCAACGTGCTCCAAACGTACGATGCATTTGTAAACGACATATTAAGAACAACATGCTTTGTACATTCACGATACTAAATAAGTTCAAGGCTTGGCATCATGACATGTAGTCAATATGCTGTAAAATTTGCTTCATCAATTGTATGCACGACGTGATGATCATGACAGTCTATCTGGGAAGTTAAGAAACGTCTGTACTTTGATATGGAAGCATCCTTGAAAAAAAATGTGGCCAACTACCCCTATGGACCTACCCTATGGAATTTTTGTCATTCACCGTAAAATTATTGTGTCCTTGTTGTACGGTCAGTGTTCTCAGACGTTGCAACACCGTTTTGTGGCAGAAAGAAGAAAAAAAAAACAGGAAAACCGTTTTCGTAATTCACCGATACGTAATATTTTAGGAGCAGCCCTGTGTGTATATTACTCTGTTGTGCGAGTGGCTTCGTTGCCGAGTGTATACGATCGGGGGAGTGCGTCGCTCATCAAGGGAGATCGTCAAGACTGCAGAAACGCGACCGGGCAGGAGGGAGGGAAAGGGCATGGGAAACAACGAGGGATCGAGAGAGAGAGAGAGAGAGAGAGAGAGAGAGAGAGAGAGAGAGAGAGAGAGAGAGAGAGAGAGAGAGAGAGAGCGAGAGGGAGAGAGAGACGAAAGCATCAAAAGCAATGTTTGGCGGCCCTATAATGAAATGAATTTATGCAGAGCCGTAATGCCTGAATATTTAGCAACCCTCTTCTGGTTCTGTTCGTGGCCTGGCCGTGCAATCACCCCGAATATCCTCCCCCTCGTTCACGTCGGCGTCCTCGTGCAACCCCTTCAGCACCAAATTTCCCTTGGTCTTCCGACACTGGAAGAAATCCAACGAATCCCAACTCTGCAATGGGCCATTATAAGCTTTACTCAATTATTTTCATTTTTCGTGGTACTTTTTAGTTTTGAAAATTCGTCTCTGTATCCGACACCAGGCAACAGATAAAATCTATCGTGGTATTTGTGCATTGGAAAATATATTTTATTATTATTATATCATACAAATATTATTAACGGTATCGGAAAAATACTTGGGTGCGGTTTTACGAAACCACGGTGCAAGTGGAACTTTTTTGCCATAAACCTAAACGATTTTATCCCGAAATCCCCGAAAGTTTGTAATTTTGTTTTTGAAGTTCTGGTTCAATGGTTTTATTATCAGTAGTCTATGAGAAAATGTTTTTGAAATTGTTGGGATTTTAAACATTTTGGAATTGTTTTGGCATTGTTTATTTAACCAATTTATTAACGTAGAAAAAAATCATAATGATAATAAGAAAACACGTTAGCTAAGATACGTAAGATATTATTTACAATATAGGATAATTACGGCGTTTAATTTAATTATCAATTATTTATTAAGTTCAAACTAACCAAAATGTAAATTATTTGATATTTCAGCGGTCTAAAAACCGAAAATTTAATTAATTGTGTTTATACTAATTGAGCATTTGTATAGTAATTTAGTATTCGTAATTAGTTTCACAAATGTGTTATTAATTATAATTGCTGTGAATTAAATAAACAGACTTCTACTAACAAAGTGGATTCAAAAATTTAAGTAATTGTGTTGAAACTATACTATAAAATAATTGCATTTCAATTAAGTCAAAACGAATAAATGTTCTTCAATTCTTTAATATTAATTATTATTACTAACTTACAATAAACCAAAACAATAAAACAACGCAACCTTTATAAAGGTGGCGCACATACCAACATTTTGTGAGAGCGCTTTTAATTCAAAGTTCAGCCGCGCAGAATGGTCTAGAATTTTCACTGATATCTTTTCGAAACGTAGCGACCACGTGGCGTGCGAGCCAGCAGTCATTGAAAGTGAAAGATTCGACACGCGTATTCTTTAAATCAATTAAACTTTTTTGTTTTTATTCATTTAATTTAAACCGAACACTTGAATAATTATTACTTTACTTTACTTCAATATTTGTATAATATGATTGTTATCTAATACATAATAATAATAATTTTAATAATACCAATAATACCAATTATAAAAAGTTTTATGAATATAAAAATATAATAATAACGATAGTAGTCATAATGATGATATATACAAGAATATCATTAAATTTTATTGATTTTTACCAATGCACACATACTCCCCGACTTTTTGTACAAAACGTCCGATTTTTCCTCCCGCTCTCGTATTCTCCGCCGCAGCTTTCGTACCGATCGAGTGTCCTGCTCTCTCTATCTCAAAGTTCTGAATTATTGGCCACCAAAAGTTCGAAGAATCCACGCCTAAAATCCCCGCGACGAGGCGCCCGGATAATTTATGTAATATCTCGACGCTCTCAACTATTCTCCTAACGAGTTTCAACTGTTAATTTATGCGCGCGATAAACGCGCGGCTTTCTCGCAGCCTTTGACTTTTTTTTCGCGGCCACACACCTATGTATGCAGGACATCTGGTGAATTTCCACCCGGGAATGTCAACAGCAGCGTGGGCAATTATATTCTGTATACGTACGGAATTAAACTTTTTATTAGTTATATAATGTACGAATAGTTACGTAACAGTTATATATGATGGGCATTTATAAATATTATATGTGAGGTTACGTGATGGCCATTTATTGCACGTATTGTTTTTCGTATACGTCACATTTGTCTAAGATTATTTGTATGTTTAATCAACCCAAACACACAAGTAAAAATAATTAAAAAATACATTCATGTATTTATATACATATGACTTTATTTATTTAGTATTTTTATGTGTGTGTTTATACGTACATGTATATACAAATAAATGAGGCGAGGTTACGTAATGGCCATTTATCGTACGTATTTTCTTGATTTCACCTCCTATGGGTACACAATTATTGGCATTTTGCATTCTTTTATATAAACACTAGGGGAACCATCTCTGGACTCTTTAAATAGAAATTAACTTTTTTTATATTCACGCAGAAAATGTATATTCTGCTACGCCGAAATGATACTGTTATATTTTCGTTTTAATATATTATGTTTCTACTCAATATTTTCCTTAAGGCGTTACCCCCACTTGTAGCGCAAAAAAGGCCTTTTTTTATGAATTTTTTTAAAGAAAACTACAAAACTTTTTTAATCGATCAATACACCATCTTAAAGAACACACCTTGAAGAACTTTCAGTATTTTTTTTATTGAAAAATATTACATTGTTTAGTGGCAAATGGCCGTCAATGAAATAATGTTTTTATATACACGGTTTGCGGTGACCAACATTGCGGCGAAGTGGATCATCTGAAAAACAATGCGGATGGATTTAGTCAAATATAAGTATAAACTAGTCTTCCATTGAAGGATTTTAAAAAATATTCATTTTTCACAAAATGGCGGACAGTCAAAGTGAATGGTTCGATTTTAACGAAAAAAACGGCCGTTTTTTTGGCTGTAAAACGGCCATTTTTTCGAAAAAGAAATCGAACGATTAAAGACTACATTTTTATGTATTAAATAAGCCTGCAAAATTTCAAGAAGATCGGTTCATTAGTGTTCGAGTAATCTTGGTCACCGACTTCAGAAATGCCATTTTGAGAAAAACGCGTTTAAAGTTTCTCTTTCAACGCTCTTTCAACGCGGATTCTTTTTTTTCAACGCTCATATCTCAGTCAATTTTGTTCGGATCGACTTGAAATTTTCAGGACATATTCTCAGATACTTATACTTCAAAAAAATGCAATTAAAAAAAATCGATTTTTTCAAAATCGCAAGTGGGAGTAACCCCTTAATAAGCCTACTTTGATAAGAATATGAAAAATAAATGAATATAACGTAAATGTGGTCAATAAATGCGAAATATATATATATATATATATATTCTCAGATACTTATACTTCAAAAAAATGCAATTAAAAAAAATCGATTTTTTCAAAATCGCAAGTGGGAGTAACCCCTTAATAAGCCTACTTTGATAAGAATATGAAAAATAAATGAATATAACGTAAATGTGGTCAATAAATGCGAAATATATATATATATATATATATATATATGTGTGTGTGTGTGTGTGTGTGTGTGTGTGTGTGTGTGTGTGTGTGTGTGTGTGTGTGTGTGTGTGTGTGTGTGTGTGTGTGTGTGTGTGTGTGTGTGTGTGTGTGTGTGTGTGTGTGTGTGTGTGTGTGTGTGTGTGTGTGTGTGTGTGTGTGTGTGTGTGTGTGTGTGTGTGTGTGTGTGTGTGTGTGTGTGTGTGTGTGTGTGTGTGTGTGTGTGTGTGTGTGTGTGTGTGTGTGTGTGTGTGTGTGTGTGTGTGTGTGTGTGTGTGTGTGTGTGTGTGTGTGTGTGTGTGTGTGTGTGTGTGTGTGTGTGTGTGTGTGTGTGTGTGTGTGTGTGTGTGTGTGTGTGTGTGTGTGTGTGTGTGTGTGTGTGTGTGTGTGTGTGTGTGTGTGTGTGTGTGTGTGTGTGTGTGTGTGTGTGTGTGTGTGTGTGTGTGTGTGTGTGTGTGTGTGTGTGTGTGTGTGTGTGTGTGTGTGTGTGTGTGTGTGTGTGTGTGTGTGTGTGTGTGTGTGTGTGTGTGTGTGTGTGTGTGTGTGTGTGTGTGTGTGTGTGTGTGTGTGTGTGTGTGTGTGTGTGTGTGTGTGTGTGTGTGTGTGTGTGTGTGTGTGTGTGTGTGTGTGTGTGTGTGTGTGTGTGTGTGTGTGTGTGTGTGTGTGTGTGTGTGTGTGTGTGTGTGTGTGTGTGTGTGTGTGTGTGTGTGTGTGTGTGTGTGTGTGTGTGTAAATTAAATAATTAAATATGCAAATAATTGTATACATGTATGGCGTACAGATAAGAAAGTACACGAGTATTATGTCATAAATTTATAATATAATACTAGTAGATAAAGGGGGTAGCCGGTTAAGGGGGGTCTGACGGCCCCCACCGAGTTTGATCGAATCGACCCAAAAACCTGAAAGAGGGCTGAAAAACAAAATTTTAGAGATATTTTTTAACCCCCTAAACCCTTATGAAATCACCATAATCGCAAAAAATGCGTTTTTTTTATGTTTAATTTTTTTTCGAGCTTTCAAATGCATTTTAAAGCGGTTTTAACACAACCAAAATTTTGTTTCAGATGTGTAGACATGCCCTGAATTTTTCCAGATTTTTTCGTAAAGTTAAATCATGTGCAACATAATTTTAATGGCATAAAAACCGTAAAAAATCGTCATTTTTTGTATTTAATGCTATGGTTTTTATTGACGTATTAATGGTAAAAAATCGTGCACCATAGCATAGAAAGCTACTATCTTCCTCTACAAAATGACGCTAATTGGGCTCAATTCGGTCGTCTCTAGCGTCCGAAAATCAAACTTGAATAAATTCCGTTTTTATAATTTGAGCATTTTCAGTTACGAAAATGACACAAAATCATATTTTTCAATTATTTTACTTAATAAAAGTACATTTTGGGGTTTCTGAGGTCACCGATTACAAATTTGATGTCAAACAGCTAACAAAAAAAAAAAATTACACATGTCATCAAATGAAAATGGTATTTGCTATTTCGGTTTTTTCAATAATTAAAAGTCATTGTATTTTAAAAAATCTATTTATTTATAATAATATTACATACATTCATCTAATATATACATTAAACAGACACAAGTAATACATACATTGCAACATGATTGTTATGTTGTTAATCTTCGTCACTGTGTTCTTCAATAACAGGTTCGACATTATCAACGTGAAATAGATTCGTTAGAATTTGAGCTGGGCGGATGATTTTGGACAAATACCGTGCATGACTTAAAAAGTAAATGATTGTTGCAACGTGGGCACAGCAACCAACAGTTCTTAGCCCATTTGCACAATCACATACGTAGTTTTTTATACCGTTATATCCAATACTGTTAGGGTCGTACTGAACGTAACATCTGTATACTTTCTTGTTTATATGTCTTGATTTAACTTCACATTTCAAAATGGTATCGTCCTCCAACAAGTATTGCATATTCAAAAGTCCTTCTTCGGTATACATTTCAGCTAAGTATGAAACAGTTTGCGATAACTGGTACGAGCCAGTGAAAAGGATCTTCAAATCTTGCTCTGTCATTTCCGGAAAGTCTAATACGTCATTTGATGTTAACGGTTTGAAGATCCTTTTCTTCCTATTCCAGTTTTGTTCTTCCACAACTTTCGCTAAAGAATTGTCAACGTCTTTTCTTTTCAACATTTGCTCGGCAATTTGATCTTGTAAATCGGTATCGCAATTCAGTCTTTTTCCAAACTCATTAACCAAAAAATTCGCTACTTTGCAATAAAGCATCGCTGAATCCAACATGTTGTTGTTAAACTGATTATGCAAGAGTTTGAATTTACTACCGATTATACCGTGGACAGCCTCTACCACCCACCTCAATTTCGTAACAAATCGACTTTCGTTTGCTTCATTTGTTGGAAGTTGCTTTCTTTTGCCTTTCAACGCTGGCATCAACACAACGAACCCTTGAGATTCTAACCAATCTTTGACGTCTCTGAACCCCCTGTCAAGTATAAAAACATCCCCTTTTTTGAGGATTGATCTCAAGCCGTTCGGATCACTTAGTACATGTTGTAAGATTTTCGCATCATTCACAATTGCTTCGTACGGTCCGTAAACATCTATTACATATCCATCTGTGGCACAAACTGTGAAGGGTTTACAGAGTGGACACTTTTTCTGACCAGAGAAAGATTTTTTTTGGTAACAATTATTACTACTTTTTTGGTGTCGAAGGTATGAACCATCAGCAATCAAGAGCAGGCGATCTTCAAATCCGTGTAATTTTTTTACGTAAGGCGACGTGTGATTAGCAATTAAATCTTCGCGAGAACATGCCCGAGCTCCGAAACGAAGTGGAAAGACGTCTTTCGCGAATGAATCCAAAACCGATTTGCAATAAGCAGATACTAGTTGTTCAGATTTGATATCGAAAATTGACGCAGTGATTGTGTTGGAATTTCCAGTTCTTAATTTAAAAAGGAATATTAAAAGAGCTTGATTAATACTGCGATTTTGAGAATTTCGCAAAGTGACCAACATGTTTTTTAGAGTCTTGATTTCTGCAACTGTGTATCCAGTTAGCGATTTTATGCGCTCTGCCGATAAATTGTAATCATCTACTCTGTCTAAAATACTGTTGTCGCATTTTTTGGACAGTGCATCCAAAAATAATGCCAACTCTTGAGAACTGATAGTACAAGTATTCGAAAATATTTTCAAGTTTGAAATTTCGTCAACGTACATACGTTCACTGATAAGATGTACAGGACAACAGCGATTGCCTTTTGGAATGAAAATTCGTGAACTTATAAATACCTGTAACCTCGCTTTAAACGGAACAACCGGAGATGTCGTAATTGGAGTAAGACATACGCAACAACATTTGTGAGTCGCGGTAACTCTGTTGAAAGGCATCTCGATCATTTCATAGTCCGGTTCTCTTGGACGAAGAACGTAAGGAGGGTCCTTAGAAGATTGTGATGACTGTCCTGTGGAAGATCCAGACTCCGACCGTGACAATTGTTGCGAAGACTGTTCCGAAGATTGTTCTGTGTCATCTGATACTGTCAAATTGGAGAGTGTTGATGAATGTCTCTCTACAGGATCGACAGAATTTTGTTCGCGATCAACATCTGGCAGAGGATTTTCCTCGGGATTGACGTTTGGCAGAGGATTTTCTTCGGGATTAAAATCCAACTGAAGATTTTCTTCAGGATCAGAATCACTGCTCGTCGATGGTGAAACCGTTCGGGATTTAGCGATTGCGGAACGACACAGATGACATAAAACGTCACCTTTCTCTACTCGTTTACCTAGTAGTTTAGTATATAAGTGTACGTCATCATCTGAAGAAATGGACTTCTGTTTTCCGGTATCATAACGCAACAATCTGTTGCATCTTATGCACCTTTCACCAGCCGTACATTTTCGTTTTTTCGGTGGCATCGCACAGTTTTTCCTAAAGAAAAAAAAGAACATTGTTATTTTTTTTATTATGATTAACAAATTATTTTTTTTTTTTTGAAGAAAATGAAAAAAGTAACTGAAACCCGGAATAAAAAAAAACCATAATTAAAAAAACAAATAGAACAAAAGTAACGAAAATCGAAAGTACATTAAAAATTGTAAATCAAAACAAAAAAAATGTTGAAAACATCGGTAAACAAAACAGAAATAAATTATTGTATTCCAAATCATTTTTTTATTGAAATATCGTTTCGTCTTAGTTTTGTTTTTTTTTTTGCTTTTTTTTAATTCTTTTCATGTGAGTGAACTAAACAACAACTTGAAGTTGACGGCCACCTTCTGTACGATTTCAAGTCGACTATGAGGCAAACGATTGTAGATTGAGGTTATGATTATAAATCAATTTTTATGTTGATTGATATTTAAATTGATATTCAAACTCACCTTAGAATACTGCTTCAATCACTTCGTGTTGAGATAGGCAGGTTAAACGATAAATTAAAAAAACGCTGTTAACAAAACAAATAGATTTGTTTAACGGAGCAGAGCGCGTCGCATGACGTGTGTACTGGACGGCGGCTGAACACAGAGAGAAAGAGAGACCGCGTGGAGCGGGGTTCTCGATGCGTCAGTGCGTAGTGGGCATGCGCAGTACCGTGCGGAGGGGCATACGAGCCTAAGGCCCACGTGGGTACGGTGGCGTTAGGCACTCGGGTACGTGGCTTAATAAGGTACAAGTTGGGATTTTCTCCGCCAGGTGACAGTTTAGTCGGGGAATTCCAAATTTTTTTTCTGAATAATACGTAATTTTTTGTTTGTTAATATAACTATTGACAGCTGTTACGATTAAAAATTCGTGTATAAGAATGAATTTATAATCAGCGACCTAAAAAATCCTTATTAATATCGTTCCCATAGCTTTTTTAAAAAATTTCAAAAATTAAAATATTTTTTCTTCGTTTTGACAGCTGTCATGTGACAAAACTAATTTTTGACATCAAATTTGTAATCGGCGACCTCAGAAACCCCAAAATGTACTTTTATTAAGTAAAATAATTGAAAAATATGATTTTGTGTCATTTTCGTAACTGAAAATGCTCAAATTATAAAAACGGAATTTATTCAAGTTTGATTTTCGGACTCTAGAGACGACCGAATTGAGCCCAATTAGCGTCATTTTGTAGAGGAAGATAGTAGCTTTCTATGCTATGGTGCACGATTTTTTACCATTAATACGTCAATAAAAACCATAGCATTAAATACAAAAAATGACGATTTTTTACGGTTTTTATGCCATTAAAATTATGTTGCATATGATTTAACTTTACGAAAAAATCTGGAAAAATTCAGGGCATGTCTACACATCTGAAACAAAATTTTGGTTGTGTTAAAACCGCTTTAAAATGCATTTGAAAGCTCGAAAAAAAATTAAACATAAAAAAAACGCATTTTTTGCGATTATGGTGTTTTCATAAGGGTTTAGGGGGTTAAAAAATATCTCTAAAATTTTGTTTTTCAGCCCTCTTTCAGGTTTTTGGGTCGATTCGATCAAACTCGGTGGGGGCCGTCAGACCCGCCTTAACCGGCTACCCCCTTTATAGATATATACAGGGCTACTAGTTATTGGCCACGATCCGGTGGAAGGGTTGTAAAATATATTTTCAGCTATCAAATAACCGAATAATGCTTTATGCAAAAGTGAACTACATTCGAGATATTATTATTTCTTTTTTAAAACGAGACGTAGGCAACTTCGCAAATGATTATTTTTTAAACTGTTGAGTAGAATCAAAGTTTTGTATTATTTGTAGTTTGAGGACACAGTTACAAAAAAGTATCAACAATAAAATCAAAATAATTATTGGACTCGCAGAGTGTTGGACCTTTAATTGAAAAATGTTGCCGAAAGTTCTTGCTAAAAAAACAACATTCTGCAACATTTATTATTATCAACAATGAATTGTTGATAATTCCTTGTGACTTGGTCCTCAAACGACAAATAATCAAAAAGTTTGATTCCATACAGCGGTTTTTAATAAATGAATTTTTTAATTAGCTCGCCTTTTATTTAAAAAAAAACAATAAAAAAATTATATCTCGAAAATGGTTCACTATGGCATGAAGCATTACTGGGTCATTTGATAGCGGAAAACATATCCTACCCTATATATAACCCTGTCACGGGATCGTGACCCAAAACCAGTAACCCTGTGTTGAATTTAATTTTTCATTATTTTTATTTATTTATATGCACATGTTATATGTAGGAGCAGTCTATGTTCATATTTGTAGGTATAAATTTAATATTATAGTTTGTGGATCATCCAGGCTGAGAGCCAGCTACGAAAGAACGTCAGATGCACATATGTATGTACATGTGTGTCCATATAAACGTGCATACGTATATGCACAGTATTTTGCTCGAAGAGAGTCTCTGCTCGACGTCTCATGCATATGGAGCATTTCATTATTTCAAATCCTCTCGATGTATAATTTACTTTTGCATGAGTCATTTAAAAACAAGAGCCACCACGTTCAACATTGTATCTGTATATGACGCTAGTGCGAAGATATAAGCGTACGAAAAATACCACGACGATGAAATGTATAATGCGCGTATGCATTGGTTTTTTATTCGTGAAAGTCTTGAAAAATCGAGTCAACATACGTTCTTATGGAATTAACAAATTCGTCCCGAGGCGATCCGAATACTTCGTTCTACATGGGTGGCATATATCGTGGACTCGAGACGAGAGACCTCCTCGCCCTTCGCCGATCTCACGAGCAATGTTGAGTGGGGAGACAAAAAGTATTGGCATTTGCAGGAATGAGTTGAATGAAAGGCGAATGACGTTCGTCATGTCCAAGGCTTCGATTATTTCATGGGAAAAAAAAAGAATTTTCGTGATTTTTTGTGGGGAAACGTGTACAGGTTTGCCATTAAAAATTTTTTTTTACGTTAAAGCGTATGGTTCGTCGTATCTTTTCGAATTTTTGGGTTGCATTTTTTTGTTTATAAATGCGGTAGATACAACGGTTTGGCCAGGTGACCACTGCTGCTCGGAAACTAATCATCCGAAATGAAAAAATCAAATGCATTTAGTTTTTGCACGAAATGATCTAGTGCTTGGACGAAGGATATAATAAAATATCGATTTTTGAAAAAATAGACGAGGTTCAAAGTGAAAGTATCGAATTTCGGTGAAAAAGACACTGTTTTCGTTAATTTGAAAAAAAAACTGTGCATCGAAAAAAAAATTACCTTCGTTTAAGGAGGTACCTCCACAGAAGAGTTGAATTAAGAAATGGTTGAAATTTGACATATACGTTATTTGATACATTATCCAAACATCTGTGCAATTTGAATAAGTTTGACCACCCCAAACCTGAGATATTTACACTTAAAGTTGGCTTGGTTTACACGTAACAAATGCGTCATGATGGGCAAACAGAGCATCATTAATTCTACCGTCAAAACTAAAATGAAGAAATTGATAAAAAACGAGGATAAGCTACAGTAAGATATCACGAATAATGTGAAAAAAAGTGAGAATGATTCACCATCTAGTTTCCAAGATATAACCATGAGAAGCCTTCACAATTTTGGTGGCTGGCAAAGCCTGGAAAAAAAACAATTGGGGCAAAGCCTGGACAGTCCCGGCAAAAAGTTTACTGGCAATGGTCGATCAAAAACACAATACAAAATATATTTTACGGCAATAAATGATATCCATCGTATTATCTACTAGTACCGAGTCGATATTGCGTAGTTTTTAATTTTATTAATTACTAATTAAACCAATTATCAATCTTTTGAACATGAACATGGAATGTAAACTTTTGGTTGAGATTTTCGCAGAGGAACTACCTTAAGCACTGCTTTTCAAATTTGAAGTTGATCGGTGTAGTAGTTTTTGAGATATCGTGGTCACATATTTTGAAAAAGTTATTTTTTCTCAAGCTCAAATATTGAAAATTTACCAAGTTACAAACGATTTAGGGAGAGCACGTAGCGCAACGATTGACATATACTAAAACTTTCAATCGCGTTTTTCTCGAAATTACTTTTCCCGACCTGACCAGTCATAGCTCTGGCTATAATTGACCGATATTCAATTTAAAAAAAAAATACCGAAATTTCCGTCATTGCCGTAGCTATCGTTGTACGTAGCCGTTTTCTTTACTTTAGTTTTTTTTTAAGCCCCCGAATATAAGTAAGAATTTCGCAAAAATTAGACTTTTTTTAATACCCGCCATTTCGTGAAACATTTTTTGTCGAAAAACGGCTACGTACAACGAAAACTACCTTCATATACTTAGATGATAAAAATTTTGTCTTTTTTTTTAAATAAAAGTTTACACGGTATAAGCTCAATATGTGCTTCATAACATACCTTTTTTTCAAATCGCAAATAAATAATCTAGTAGACAAAACAAAGTTGGAAAAAATACCTTTTTCGGCCCGTCAAAGTGATGTCCTCACTTAAGGGGACAGTCGTCAGGAGGCCCAAAAATACCGATTTTTCAAGAATTTTTCTTGAGAAGATCTTTAAATCTATTAACGTAAAAATATGTACACATATTATGGTAACTTTTTACTGTATTTTAACATTTTGTATTTGTAAAAATAATTATTTTGATAGCTGCTATAGCTGATCCCTGGGAGCACTTATAAAAAGGCGTCAGCACGATATCTCTGGACTGGATCACCTAAAATGAAAAAACAAAAATATTTCGTTAATATAATGGCTTATCTTGTAATTGATCGAAGGAATAAGCAAAATAATAATTTTTCACAAAACGGCGGCTTCCAAAAAAAAACGATTTTTGACAAAAATTTAGGTCTTAAATTGTTTATAAAATGGAAAATATTTATCGGTGAGAAAAAACCTTCGATAAATTACTAAAAAATATACTTGAAAAGATTGTGTTAAAATTTGAGACTGATCGGTTCAGCCGTTTCCGAGAAATCTTGCTCACCGACTTCAAAAACACGGTTTTGAGAAAAACGCGTTTAAACTTTCAAACGCACTTTCGAACGCTCTGACACGTCATTCCAAATGTGCGTGTAACTTCGAGAATATTCGTCTGGTTGACAAGAAATTTTCTGTGTGTAAACTTAAATATATGTACATTACGAATTGTTTTAAAATCGATTTTTCGAAAATTTTAACTGTATATAACCCCTTAAAGTTCGCCGATCCGCGGAACCTATCTACAAATACCCACAACTCCCTCACTTTTTAACGGATCGACTTAAATTTTTTAGAGAATATTTTTGACATGTTATATTTTCAGAATCCGTCGAAAATCAACAGAGGATATTTTTTTAAAATTGCAACTAAGTGTAAGCTCTCAATTTACTTTCGTGGAGGCATTTTACTTTTTACGGTATATTTTCAGTCGAGTTTTTTTTCTGGTGATTGCGAATGAAAAATACTCTCTCTGTCACTCTCTTTGTTTTTCTTTTTCTAAATATATTTATATATAGATATTTGTTCGTTTATTCCTTAATTTTTTTTAAATCGATTTCCTGAATCCCAACGTATACCCTTAACGCTGCTTAATTAACTCGAAGTGCCGGTTATTTCTTCATTTATCCATTTACATATTTTCATTTATTTATCCATCCGAGTTGGACAAAACGAAAGCACTCACGTTCACGCTCAATGCAACTCGGTTAATTGATCATGCAAATTATAATAACAGTCGTAACGAATAAATATTTTTTCACACGCGACGTCTGCTGTTGACGCAATTAGTGTGAAAAGTGACATAATGAGGTAAACGTTAATCGATCGTATCGAGAATATAAAACAAAAATTACATTACCCTTGTTTGCTCTTTTATTTCACACGACGAGTGAACTTTCTGCAACTCCGTCACTCTTTACTAGCTTCGATCACAAAAAATCCACCGCCATTGCACACGTCAGCGAGAATATACTTTCCACTGTTTCTTCCGCTCGATCGACGACAATCAAAGCTCGCCAACGAACATTCTCAACTGACGTATTATCGACGTGTTTTGGAAAGGAGGAAAAAATTGATGAAAATGTGACTACGAGGAAACTTGCGGTAAAGACTGACCTTAAAAACGGTAAAAACCTAAAAACCGACCCCCCACCACTTCTTCTCTTGCCCTGCCTCGAGGACTCCTATGTTTGTGAAACTTTACAAATTTTCTCAACACGGATTAGGACATTTTTTTTAATTGCTGAAATAATGTGCTCCCGCCCTGAATTCAAACTGCACAATGTTTGATGATATTAACCAGCTAATAAAAAATAAAAATAGAATTTTCCATACTATGGAAAATTCATTTTTTTAAGAAGAAAAGTAAGTCAGAAGAAAAGAATTTGAAAATTATAAAAAAAATACTCAAAAGAAGGTAATCAAATGTAATAAAAAGAAGAGGTAATCAATATTCTAAGGTTTTAAAGGAAGGAACATTAAAAAATCGACTAACGTTTAACCTCCGATTTTTTTATGAGAAAGAGATAGCATGTCACTAATCACGTTGAAATAAAAAATGTTTGTTTGCTTTTGTTTGGGTTAAAAAATGTTAAGCCACTCCACCGTACCATTTCCGGGATATGAACTTTGAAAGTTAGCCTAAAATACACGCACTTAAACGCAACCTCCGAAAAATTTTCCGAAAATGATAATTTTACGTAAAATTTAGTCGTTCGGACCAACAAACAAAACTTCTCATTCGAATCTTCGAGTAATACGGACTTCACCTGCAAAAATTGTAGCTGATTCACCGTGTAATTTTTTCACAATAATTTATTAAATTTTGCGATGCGGTATTTGTCTCTCTCTAAGGTGATCGGAGCGTCAGCTGTGATTGCTAGGGGAAATTCCTAGACGGCAATTCACGCAGAATGCGATGTGAATGTCGTCGAATGCCTACGCTGCAGATCATGCTAAATACAATAAGAATAAAATAAAAGTAACAATAAAACGACGGATTAGAAATAAGTAAAAATATGTTGATTGTAGATCTTATTTTTTTGCTTATTACGTAGAACGGCTTCAATCATTTTTATTTAGAAAACTTGGAAAATTCTTTCTCATTTCGTTCTATATATTTACCTGAAGATGAAACTTTAAAAACTACCCAATCAATATTTTATTATTTATCTGCGTGAACAAAAGCAGATCAATTTTCTGTGATAAAAGAAACGACCACTCACACGTAATTGTGCCATGCTTTGATATTTGTCGAGTCGATGAGAGATGATGTTTGAATTCTTCTAAAGTGAGGTTATGTAGCGTTGCCAACTGCTTAAAACATGAACTCACTAGTAAAGTCGATAATGATCAATGGAGTGCTCAATAACCAATGTTGATTATAAGTATTTATGAAAATCATCATAAATTTTCATTCCAATTAAATTCTATGTATTTCAAACATTCGAAAGAAAAAAATAAAAATCGTTAACATTGTCAGTTTGACTTCCGGTTTTTCTTCCAAGCTACGTTAAGAGTCATTTTGATAGACATCTTGTGATATATTTTTATGAGATGTATCGTTAAGAAATCTAAGATATATTAAGATATATGTTGAGATACATCTTAAAACACATTCTAGATCTAGATCTAATTCAAAGTCATTTTGACAGATATCTTGAGATATATTTTTTTGAGATTTATCTTAAAGATATCTTAGATAACTCATGAAACATCTATCTCAAGATACATTCCAGATATATCTTAAGATATCTCAAAGATAAATTCCAAAGAAATATATCGCAAGGTATTTATCAAAATGACTTTAAAAAATGGATTATCTTTCTTTTTTATATATCTATAGATATCTCAATTTATTTAAATATATCTTAAGTTTCTAGATATAAGATAACCGAGATAATATCTCTAAATATATCTGAAGATAGATATCTTATAAAAGATTCTAGATATATATCTAGAAGGTATCTTACGATAAAGCTAGTTATCTTATATATATCTAAACCATCTTCAGATATCTAGAAGATATGTATATTTTTTACCGATGAGAAAATATCAATAAAAATGTGATAATTCAGTTACGAATTTCTCCCAAAGTGTCGGGCATTAAGTGATTCCAGTGAAAAAATAATGCGCGGCGGTAAAATTGCCACGTCGGGCCGAACGATAATTGGGTAGTGACGCACGTGAATTCACCTCGTTCCAGGCTTTACATCGAAATTCCAAACCTCTCGTATCACGTATGAATTCGTACAATAATACTCAGCCTCAAACTTATTTTCGCGCTTGCAAAACCACGTCGGTTCCCGTGTCACAAAATCATGTACGCGTTCTCCGCATTATAAATTATTACGTGTATATCCAGCGTATTACACACCCAGAAGCTTCGCTGGAAAATAAAAGTCGTGAAATAAAAAATTAAAAAAAAAAGAACGAAAAAAAGGATAGCGGTACTTCGCTCTCTTGGCTTTCCCGGATAACGAATATATGAGTTTTCAGGCTTTTCGCGCGCTCGTGCCGACGTTAAAAAGTATGCAAACTGCCCCTTTTTTTCTTTCTTTTTTTTGCCCACCCGAGAGGTCGCATTTCTGTTACGTCTCGCCTCGTGCGGCAAGCCGGCGAGCTGTCCGTGTTCTCGTCCCTCCGCAGGCTGAATCGGACATTCACAGTAACACAATTAGACCAACAATCGATACTGAGTCTCTCTCTCGTTCTAGTGATGAATACGAGCGGACTTTCGGCACGAGGTAATAGAGACATTTGGCTATTTCTATCCTTGATTGCGACTAAGTGAAAAATGCCAACATTACGAAACGGATCAGATAGTTATATACAACGGATTTGCGAAATTAGCGCGATCTAAAACATCAAAATCTGAAAGATCAACATCTGCAAAATCAAAATAAAAATATCAAAATCTTATATATATTATATTAAAATTAAAATAAATTAAATAAAAATCTAAAATATAAAAATCTAAAATACCGAAATCTAATATATTACAATTTTTAATATTAAAATCTAAAATATAAAAATCTAATGTATTAAAGTTTTTAATATAAAAATCTAAAATATTAAAATTAAAAATATAAAAATCTAAATTATCAAAATCTAAAATATGAAAATCGAAAATAACAAAATCTTAAATGTGAAAAAAAGGGAAGAAGAAATGGGAATCAGTCTGAAGAAGGAACGAGTGGAAAGCTCAAGAGGGCCGCACATTGGTCGCCAAGGAGGAGTGTGCTCTAAAAATTTGAAAGAAAGGAGATGATAAAACATTAGGAGTTTGGGAAGAGACACAATCGACGATGGACGTGAGTGAAGTGAGAAATAAAAAAAGGGGGATATTAATAAACGATTTCACTAACAAATTCATTTGCGATCAGTTTCGCAATAAATTTTATTTGTTAAAAAACATCCACAGGACTCCCGCTCTTTGATCCTACATGTTTATATTTATATATTATTGAGAATTCTATTTGAATAATATAATTTATTTTATTTCTTATTTTTATGGACATACTATATAGCTCTATAAAATTAATTCTATCATTCCAATATTATTCTGAAATTTTATCATGTAATCGAAACATTTTGACCGCAAAGGACTTTTTAATTCAGAATGAAAAAATTGACACAGAGCGATATTAAAAAAAACTGTTTTTTTTTATGCTGCCAAAATGAAGAATAAGGATCTTGCTTTTAAATTTTTACATATTTAGACAGTATGGAAAAAACAATTTTTAAATTATCGCTCTGTATTCATTTTGTCATTCTGCATCGAAAAATCTTTTCGATGCAGAGATCGGGCGGTTCACCCTGTATATATGCAGGGTGTCCCTTTTATCTCTGCCACCCGTAATAACTCGGTAATTATCGACGTCATAGACAATGTTCCAGACAAAAGTTGTACGGTGTGAAGGGGGCCATCATATGCGACCATTTTAGTGGAGGTGAAGAAAAGTGAAGGTCACCTACATTTTTTTAAATGGAATGGTACATTTTTTTTAACCATCTTGTGGAGCACCTCAAGCCGCATAAAAAGCATCCAAAATATTTAGATTTGTATCATCGATACTGGCCTTGAATTACCTTGACCGACTTTGGCCCCCTAATGTTTTTGTGCGGCTTATGAGGTCCACAAGATGGTTAAAAAAAAATGTACCATTGCATTTTAATCAAGTCGAGGTGACCTTCACTGTGCGTCAGCACCTTCGACGAAATAAAAAAAAATTGGTCGCATTTGATGGTCCCTTTCACACCGTACAACTTTTGTCTGGAACATTTTTTTGTGACGTCGATAATTTCCGAGTTATTTCGGGTGGCAGAGATAAGAGGGCCATCCTGTGTGTGTGTGTATATATATATATATATATATATATATATGTACATACAGAAAAATATATTTTTGAATATATACATAATAAAATGAAATAATCAAAAAATGTTGAGCCAAGTATATATGTTTATGTGTGAGTTATGTGTGTGTGATGTTTGCTTCGTTCGGGATTATTTCGTATTTTTTTTTTAATCTGCCGGGCGAAAGCGGTCGATGAAAATGAATTTTACCTCACGACAAACTTTTATGTCGAAACTCAAATTGTCAAATTAGTAAAGCCGTAGTTTATGAATTTTTATCTAGTTTGACGGGGAAGGAACGAGGGGAGGTTTTTAATCCTGCGGAGTTGCTGGTATAATTTCTACGAAACTTTTTTTGACAGCCTCTGATTAAAAGATAGATCATTGTTCCATGGACCTGGTTTCTAATTTTAGTCCAAACTGAAGATCTGTAACCGAGCATTGCTCGCTATGGGTATACATAAATATATATATATATATATATATATATATATATATATATATATATATATAGAGAGAGAGAGAGAGAGAGAGAGAGAGAGAAGCATCGTATCATAAACAGACAATTTTTTTTGCATGATTTATAATCACAAAAATAGGGATCGTCAACGTCCAATTTCAAAGCGAATAAAAATCGACCAATTCGAAGATCGAGATTACGGTGAAATTCGCTACAAATAATCGGTGTACCATTTTTCATTCGTCTGCTAAATTATTCGTTGCGTTTTTATCGAGCGTCCGAACAATTTCAAGGGACGTTCTAATGTTTCGCTCGTGGAAAACCGCCCTTCGCTCGAACGTCCACTTTCTCGTCTCTTTCTAAGGGCCTGTATATATGTACCATACGATATAGGATTTCATCGTGAGTCTCTCTTCACCGCGGTACTGTCCCTTGCTGCTTACACGTCCCATCGACAACCATCCCCTATCTCATTTGGCCTCATTGTACCTTGGCATCCATTGTTTTTTTCAAATTACGAAACCCCACTTCTGCGGGTCGTATGATGAGAGTTCCGTCTCCCCCCCCCCCCCCCCCCCCCCGCCTCTCTCGCCATCCGCCTCTCGTCCCTCTCATTCCCGAAAGACGAACTCCATTTCAGGTTCTGTCGGTGTCGTCATTGCATTATAATTATTCTCACCCTCCGTACGCCTATAGACACCTACCAACGTGCATTCAAGCAACACAAGAATACCGCTCGTCGTTTTTTTATTTTAGCGAAGCGATTCCACATGAATATTTTTATTAGAGGATGGCGTATAAAAAAACGACCTGCGGTGCAGTTTTACCGAATTTCCGGCGGTGAACGATTACAATTCAGAGGAAATATAGTCACTTGTATAAGCACGGGTTTTCTTCAGTTTCCCTATGCCCTCGTGAATATTCGATACGGCGGTGGTATTGCGAAAGAACGTTCGGGCAACCCTCTGGAGGGGTCTCCAAAGAAGTCGAAATGATGGAGTGACAAGTGTAAGGTGAATTTTAAGGGGTTTTGCCTAGTTGTAGTAGTCGAAAAATCACTTTTTTTAAATCAAAATATTTTGACAGGATATCTCATGAATGTTCACTCAAAATTTCGAGGTGATCGGATTAAAGTTGACAGATGTATAGGCTGTTGGGTTGACGTTCGTTAGAACACTGCGAGCGTCGTAAGAAACTTTAAACGCTTTTTTTTCTCGGAAGCACGTTTTCAAAGTTGGTGAGCAAAATATCTCAAAAACTACTGGATCGATCTTTCGACATGTTTAGGGTTTTTTTGCAGATGTAAAAATTTAGTATTTGATTGAAAGATTTTTTCCCCAACCTATACTTTCTATTTTATAAACGGAAGAAATTAATTCGATTTGAATATGCTAATTTTTTTCGCAAAAAAACGGAACTTTCACTTTGATTTTTCACTTTTTACATCACAGTGTAAAATTTATTTAAAAAATCGGTTTTCTTGCATTATGCGATAGTATACACGGTTATAAACGTCATATCCAATTTTTAGATCGAAATTCGAATTATTTCGGTCGCTACAGCCTTTCTTAGAAAAAGCGATTGGAGCGTGAGATCCCGCACTCCGAACTTTAAACGCTTTTTTCTCGGAATGGTTTTTTTTCAAAAGGGTGGCCACTCTCAAAGAAAGAGTTTTCAAGCTGTCGGTTTGGAATTTTAACAGAACATTCTTCACGTCATTCCTTATGTTGCTATGGAAGCTCTTTTTTAATCTTCCTATTTTTTTACAAAAAGCTGTCGAAAGAAGGCTAAATTTGATACTTTTTTTTATTAAAATGCCGCAATTTTTTTCAAATTTCACTAGAAAAAAAACTCCGTAGGAACATAGCGGCTTTCCTACAGATTAATAATCATTTTGAAATTTTCGTTTCAGATAAAATTTGCTGCCGGAATCCTGGCCACCATGGGACACCAGTTTTTTCCACGAAATTTTCCGCAAATAAAAACAATGTTAAACAATAAACAAAGCAATTTTTGAAAAATGATGTTGAATTTTGCATCGGTGCTTCAAGTTGTAAAAAAAAATTGGACCGATTCGCTTATCCTATCCACCTAAAAAAAATCGTTTCATTTAACTTGTTATACAGGCTTCATTCAATTTGTTTCACAGGTACCAAACTTTTTTCCCCTTATTCTAGATGGTTCGAAGCATCTCTTAATTTAAAATAAGCCACTTAAAAAAAAATACAATTTTTTGAAAATTCCACGGTGGCGTTACCCCTTAATTGTCTCACTTTTCGTGAGTATACCTACTCGGTTTCAATGCGTTGTAGCACTAAGGTTTGGCCGGCCAAAAACAGAGTCCATGTTGTATGATTCCTCACGATGTTTTCCTTTACCGTACGAGCATCTGTCACTTTACCACCTTATAAAACTTCCATGTCGCCCTATGAGGACTTATAAAAGACGTACTGAAAGGGACACCACTTCGAAAGAGGTATATGAGTTGGCTGCAAAAAAAGTTTGGAAAAAACCGAAAATACAGATCAGTCGTTCGTGAATACGATATTTGCCACGTCACTTTTTTCAATTTCGTGAAGAAACGGAAAAAAGTCGTTCCAGCGGAGACCATAGAAATCGAAAATGTGATTGATGTGCCTAAATAATTAATACTCAACTTAAATAAAGACTTTACTAAAAACTTTGATAAAAATCTTGATTGGTTATATTTAATTGAAAACTAGATGTATTTAATGCTGTTAAAGCATGCCCCTCCTGTTAAAATCCGCCCCAGTCATGTTACAACTATCCCCGAAACCAGGGTTAAAATTAACAGTGGACTTTTAAAAAAAGCGTCGCTGTTAATTATCTATTTACATTAGGTACATGTTTTTTTTTATTGTAGGCAGATAAATTTCCTTTATCATGGGCCGATAACAATTTTTTACAATCATCCGTTTCAGAGTAACAAGCGCTTAAGGGCTTACATACACCTGGGTAGGTAAAAAAATTGTCAAATTCGTGCTCATTCGAAAGTACCATCCTTTGAGTGTCTACCTTAAAAATTTCATAAGGAAATTCGCAGTAATGACGAAGTTTTAGCGTTTTGTAACCGACCGGGTGAGCAATGACTGACGGTTTGGGCACAGATAGACGCGGCCTTTGTCATCTGTTTTACTATGAGCCGGGTGTTCCCGCTCCTGTTGAATTGCGGGTACTTGTGACCATTTGTATAGCAAGGTCATGTTTCGAAAAGTGGGCACGCTCCTATGGCCCAGGAATCGACGATTTCATATAAGTTTAAAATCAACCAGTTATTTCAGTGTAAAGTGTACTCAAAACTTTAAACGCGTTTTACTGGAAACCGTGTTTTCAATATCGGTACCGGAAATATCTCCGCAACTACAGGACCGATCGGGATCAAGTTTTGCACAGTTATGCTTCACGCAATAATCTAGTACTTATGAAGCCGTTTTTTCGATACCTGGCATAGTTTTTTTTTCATCATAAGTACTGAACAATTTTGAGGCGAAAAATCGCCTGTTTTATTCCAGTGACTGCCATGACCCGAAAAAATTAAATTCTTAAATTCCCACTCGATAAGTACTAGTTTTATCTATCTACTTTAAGGAACAAATATATTTTGTTCAGATTAAAAAATGGCAGAGGCACGTCTGGTACCGCAAACGCTGTCAACATAAACACGTCGCAGGAAAACAACTGTAACTTTTTTACGGTTTGAAATTTTTTAACCAAATTTTCACACAATGTAGATCCATTGTCTTACTTTAAAATGAATTTCATGCTCGTTCAATAAAATTCAGTTTTATACACGAAAAATTCTTAAACATAACCTTACTTCTAGCGGTCTCAGGTGCCTGTAAGCTCTTAACGGGTTATACGCAGTTAGAAATTTCAATAAATCGATTTTTTTCATTGCATTTTTGGAATGTACAAATATGTGAGTACATTCCCTGAAAATTTCTCCAAACGGAAAATTTCTCCAAAGTAGGTGAGCACGATTTCTCAAAAACGTCTCAACCGATCGGTCTGCAATTTTAACACAACCTTGTCAGATATATTATTCAGGTGATGATCGAAGGAATGAGATTTCCGATAATTATTTCTATTTTTTTCAACGATTTAACGAAAAAAACTTGGTCGAAAATCGGAATTGTTTCTTTCCGGAGCCACCATTTTCCAAACCGGAGATACTTTGCTCACCACCGGACACTTTTTTTCGGGGACCTCCAGGAGATTTCCTACAGGAGCAATGTTAATATATATTTTTGAAAATAAAAAATGCCAATCTAAAGCTAAAAGATGCCACTACACTGCCTAAGACGTTTCGTTACGCCCAAATAAAATCCTTTTCCAGAAAAAGAATCGTGAGAAAACGACTTTTTTGACCGTGCAACTGCGTATAACGCCGTAAGGCCTTAGGCCACTCTAGAGGCCAAAAAATAGGCTTTTTGGGGATTTTTTTTTTCAGAAAAACTACAACAGCAATCGAGATTACAAAAAAGGGTGTTTATCATACATATCAGTGACTGTATACAATAATTTTTTTGAAGCGATTAATTTCATAACGGCGGCTGTGCAGCGTTTATCTCAAAACTGCATTTTTTAAGTTGGCCGGGAACATGACTCAGACAATTTTCAACTGATTCACTTGAAATGTTGAATATATTTAAAAAAATATATTGTCTATGGAAGTACGTAGGATTTTTTCTTTCATATTGCATAGTTCATTTCTTATTAACAATTATCTGACGATTTTGTAAGCCAATTTTTCACTTTCCAAAAATTTGCCCGAAAAATCGCCAGATAATTGTTAATAACAAATGAACTGTGCGATATAAAAAAAATCCTACGTACTTCCATAGACAAGGTATTTTTCAAGATATGTTCAACATTTCAAGTGAATCGGTTGAAAATTGTCTGAGTTATGTTTCCTGCCAACTTAAAAAATGCAGTTTTGCGATAAACGCTGCACAGCCACCATTTTGAAATTAATCGCTTTGAAAAAATTATTGTACACAGTCACTGATATGTATAATAAACACCCTTTTTGTAATCTCGATTTATTTTGTAGTTTTTCTGAAAAAAAAATCCCCAAAAAGCCTAGTTTTTCGGCCTCTAGAGTGGCCTAACCCCTTAATGAAAATGTATTACGTTCCACCCCTGTCTCCCCCCTGACAAAAAAATCCTCGCCCCAATAAGCCTTGTGACTAACCGAAAAAGGGCATAGTGGCCTACGAGTGTGGGCCAAAAGTGCAGACTGGGATAGCGAAAGTCTGTGACCGCGCACGAAGAAACATTAGAACTAAAGAAACATAACTAATGCAGTTCGACTATCAGCTCAGCAAGACCATCAATATTTCAATCCGCTTACGAAATCACCTTTCGTCCCAGTATCCAAATATTCCCCCATCATCTCAAGCATTCAAAGCGTATCCTCACCCCACAAGCCCCTGCATTCGTTGTTCACCCCAAACGTCCATCAATGAGCAAAGAAATTTCCAAATAACATCCATTATTCTCCCGCAAGTGATCTTTTGATGATTCCCCAGCAAGACCCTTCGTCGTTAAGTCGACTATTATTCTATAATTCGACAGTGACGAGCGAATTTGCAATTAACGACGTGTACCAGACGAAACGGTAGAAATAAATTTCATCGGGACAACGGAGTAACCTCGTTTCTCGAATGAAGCCTGCCGTGTCATCATCCGTTCAATGTGTCGCCTTTTCTCCGCTTTCCGTCACTACGGCGGGGAAAAAAAATCCACCCCCCCCCCTCTTTCACGAAAAAACCAAAAACAATACACGCAAAATGTAATATTACCCGTCGTAAAAGCTGGATCAAAAGTCATCATCGATGTCATGAAAATGGACGAAAGAGGGCGAGGGGTGAATGGAGTGGACTATGTGGCCATTCACGCATGGTGTCACGTTAATAGCGTAACGACCATACACGTGCGTAGACCCTGCGACACGCAAGCTCTCTCTCTCTCTCTCTCTCTCTCTCTCTCTCGTTTATTTATCCGCCCACACAAGCGCGCGTTCTCGATGGCATAAATCATTGAAAACGAAAACATATCCCCGTGGCCACGCAAATTTGCCAACACCCAACCGCAACGGTGGCACGCAAACAAACGCAAAATCATGACACGACTACCGATGACCGAACCCCGAGAACGAAAGAGTAGCTCGTATATATATATTAGTATATATATATACATACATACATATATATATATATATATATATATATATATATATATATATATATATATATATATATATATATATATATATATATATATATATATATATATATATGGTCCATAAGTACGTATAAAACGCGTGGACCCAACACTCGTGGGCAAACCGAACAACTGCATATGCGGTATGTACATATACATAAATACATGTATGCACATCGTGTAGGTACACGCACGGAAACACGTTGACGTGTGCAGATGCACTGGGTCTCGCACTACCAAGGGCTCCTTTCTAGCAGAGTGAGAGAGAGGAAGAGAAAGCGCGAGAGAGTGAGAAGGGAAGAGAGGTAGAAAGAGCGAGAATCATTGCTGTTGTGCATCGCTGACTGCATGCGGTACAACATTTATACATTGTGTATAGATATACGTTAATCCACCAATGCATATATTGTATAGACATATGGAACATACACATGTACATTCATATATGTATGCACACACACACACACACATATATATAGGCTCACATGCACCCAGTACACTGACCATGGTCGCCACTGGGAACGCGGAAGCGAGGTGTTCTAGCATGGATGACTCGTCATTGCCGTGGGGCGCGTGCCACCAACACGATCACCCATCACGACTCACACGCACGAATCGCGGGATCAGTCCTCGCACAACGTGTTTTTGGAGCTCTCGTCGAGCTTGTGATTCACACAAAGGCATGTAGGCACTCGTAGTTTCGTTGATGACGACGGGTTGAACGGTGCTGATGTGTGGGGACGAATGTGCGTACGTGTGATGTACGTGACGTCTCACGGTAGCAGTCTTCAGCACGTAGAGAAGCCCCGAAATAAAGACTGTTGGACTTGGTGGTATCGCGGGACTCTCTAGGGTAGCTATTTGCCCACGGGGACCGGCGAACGAGGATCACCCAAGGGACTGCTTTTATTTGCGGTCGCGAACGAACGCATGAGGGAAGCAACAAGTGAACGACGTTTGGTTGATTTTTATTGCGGTGGCGTTCCTGGGGCCTGGGGCCCTCGTACGAATGCGGTATGCCAGGGCCTCAGGGAGCCTTCGAGGAGATGGACTCCAGGGGTTGTTGCAAGTTACAGTTTCTTCCAATTTTCGAGAATTTTTCGTTCTAGTTGCTTCGAATTCTAACTCCAGTTCCTTCAATTTCGAGTTCCAGTTCATCAAAGTCCCAATATCCAATTTTCCAGTTCGTCAAAGTCCCAATTTCTAGTTTCTAGCTCGTTAAAGTCCCAATTTCCGGTTTCCAGTTCGTCAAAGTCCCAGTTTCCAGTTCAGCCAAGTCCGAATTTCCAGTTTCCAGTTCGTCAAAGTCCCAATATCCAGTTTCTAGCTCGTTAAAGTCCCAATTTCCAGTTTCTAGCTCGTCAAAGTCCCAATTTTCAGTTTACAGCTCGTCAAAGTCCCAATTTTCAATTCGTCAAAGTCCCAATTTCCAGCTTCCAGCTCGTCAAAGTCCCAAGTTCCAGATCTAGGGAGTTCCTCAAACTCCCAATTTCCAGTTTCCAATTTCTGTTTCCAGTTTGTTCTGTTCCCAATTCGGGAGTTTCCAGTTCGTCAAAGTCCCATTTTCCAGTTTGTAGCTCGTTAAAGTCCCAATTTCCGGTTTCCAGTTCGTCAAAGTCCCAGTTTCCAGTTCAGCACATTCCCAATTTCCAGTTTCCAGTTCGTCAAAGTCCCAATTTCCAGTTTCTAGCTCGTTAAAGTCCCAATTTCTAGTTTCCAGTTCGCCGAAGTCCCAATTTCCAGTTTCTAGCTCGTCAAAGTCCCAACTTTCAGTTCACAGCTCGTCAAAGTCCCAATTTTCAATTCGTCAAAGTCCCAATTTCCAGTTTCCAGCTCGTCAAAGTCCCAAGTTCCAGATCTCGGGAGTTCCTCAAACTCCCAATTTCCAGTTTCCAATTTTTCAAAGACTCGCTGGAGCCGACCAACAAATGTGAGGTATAAATGGCAGGGATGGGGTCCTAAAATATCGCAAGGACGTACGAAGGAAGATCAGAAATTTTGAAACGTCTGTGCGGCTGATCAGCGCGTTTCGCAATTGGATTTGGGTCTTCAGGAATCAGTGAAGACTTTTGGTGTTCATCGCACACGGTACATGATCGGTTGAACAGTGGAATCTATTAAAGCTGGTGTCAGTTGTTTTTTTGTGTATTGTCGCTTCAGTGCAATCATTCAAAGTATATCGAACAATTTTCCGCTTCGTGCCTCGAGTGATGTGTGCTTCAACAACCTTCGCAACAGGAACGAGTTCATTTTGAAAATGAGGGAATTATCTTGGGTGTTTACACGTGTTTTATTTCTCAATTATCGCCTGCGACTGTGCTTCCATTATTACGATACTTTTGTTAATGATGATTTTTGACTGGGGTACTCTTGTTTAGTGCATTTGAAGGCCACCGGTGAGTCCCTTTGTGTGAGAAGCGCAGGTGCATCGATCGTTGTTTCGGGAAACCCGTAAAGTAGATAAAAAGTGGAGTGATCAAGTGGAGTAATTAGCCAAAGCAATTGGCTAGGTAGCCGGCTTAACTGTCGCCGCGATGTTTGCGAGTCATTCAACACGTGGGTGTTCCGATTTAAAGTCACCTATACATTTTGGTGGTACGTTTTAACGTTGGGCTCCATGGATCGCTTGAGCAAAAGAACTTTTGGATGGCTACGGAAGTTGATCCTCAGCGATCAACCAATCAAAAGTTACTGATGTAATACCTTGAAAGTTAGGCTCCGTGGATCACCTTGGCAAAATACCACTCGTGAAGTTCTTCGGCAGATGGTATCGGTCCTCTAATGTAAAAACTACCTATTGGTTTGTACGGACTTTGAACTTAACCGGAAGTCCCAGGGATCCTTGACCTAAAATCTACCTACTAGTTTCGTCGGAAGTTGTGCTCTATGAAGCGCCTAAGCCCAACACTTATTCTATGGGAGTTCGCCTCCATCGATGCACATCTGCAGAAGTTGGGCTCATCGATGTCTTAGCCTAAACATTATTCATGAAAGTCTACAGAAGTTGTGCTCTATGAATCTTCTAACCTGAATATTTCCACGGAAGCTGGACTCCATGGATGCTCTCCTACTGAAGTTGGACTCGATGGAAGCTCTTTGACGGAAGTTGGGCTCCGTAGATGTTGGCAAATCTACAGAAGATGTGCTCATGGATGTCCTAAGTTAAAAATTACTCATGAAAGTCTACAAAAGTTATGCTCCATGAATCACCTAACCTAAAAACTTCTTCGGAAGTTGAACTCCATGGATGCTTTCCTATCGAAGCTGGACTCCGGAAGTTGATATCCCTACAAGTTGGGCTTATGGATGCCCTGACCTGAAAACCACCTATGGAAGTCTCTGAAAGTTGGCTTCCGGAGATCCTCTAATCTAAGACAAGGACTTCCCGATCCAAAAGCTACGAAATGGCCTTCCCGATCCAAAATCCAAAATGGACTAAGCTGATAATGGCTGCTTTTCTACAGAAGTTGGGTTCGTAGCTGTCCTAACTGAAACTCAAACCATGAAAGTCTCCCGAAGTTTCGATCCACAGTATCCCTATCCTAAAACTACACAGCCACGTACACTCTCCAGGCCATACACCATAAATAAGTTTCAACGTAAGTTGGGCTTCATGAGTCGCCAAGCCCAATTTCATCAGAATAGTTGTCAATCGCTCATCCACAAAGCAGTACTACCCTTCGTTTTTCTTCTCCCATTTTCCCAAAGACTTCGAAGATCCAGCATCCTCATCCTTAAAGGAGCCCCTGTGCCCGCACAAAGTCCCGCAGGCCATGGAAAGTGGAACGCGCCGTTTCGTCGTTGTAGCAAAAGCCGGTTAGTTTATCAATGCGTTTTTGATGTTGGGGTGGACGATGGCCATGCGGGAGGTTCGGGGAGCGATTGGACCGGCCCGCGTGGCACAGAGTCATCGCGCGACGGGTGTTAACGGACGCAGGTCCGCACACGCGTGCAGGCTGTGCAGAGGGGCCGGCGAGCATCCGGCACCACTCAATTACTCGCGAAACCCTGTGGAATCATTTACCCAATCATTCGGTTACATCGACGCGAAGCTCTCGCCGGAAAATCCGTCTCTATACACACATGCCTTGTGTACATACCCGTGGTATATATGTCCTGCCTTTAGGTATGAGTACACAGCCACGTATACAATCGAGAACGAGTTTGTTCCGATGGTACTGGTCGTTGGTGGCATTCCTGCTACTGCGGTATCGATGATCTTGCTCTCTCTCTCTCTCTCTCTCTCTCTCTCTCTCTCTCTCTCTCTCTCTCTCTCTCTCTCTCTCTCCTCTCTCTCTCTCTCTCTCTCTATCCAACTCACTCCCTCGCGCCTCAACCCTTCAACCCCTGTCACTCTGCATACACACATACATATATAAACGCATATAAATTTTCTAGCACTGACTGCAGATTTTCCCACCACCTGTATGGGATTTGCGGCACGGAATGCGAAGATGGACGCGCTCTGTATCAGCCCATGGCGAACCGGGACACATCACTACATATGCTGGCCGAAACGCTAGAAATTAGACACCCCAAATTCCTGTAAATATTGACTTTGATGAAAAAAGTGACAGACAAAATTTGAAGACTTTGTCGAGATCTACATCCCCGTCAACTCGGCTGTTTTTCAGAGAAGGGGTTGAGCAAATTTTAAGGTCAAGACCTTTTTTTCCGATGCCCCCTATTTTCAAAGCCCTTTGCCAATCCGTTTTGTGAAAGCATTGGAACTATGGACTACTGGAACAGGCTCATCAAAAAATGAGTCTGTTTTGGGATTTTTTTCAACGGTACTAAAACGCAATCTAAGTGAGGTTTGAAGAGTTTATTCTACGTTTGTGAACGAATGCATTTTTTCATAAAAATAAATACAAAATGGCCGCTAGTCGTAACAGCCCTAAGAGCGTTTTTAGGCGTTCTGCGGAAAGACCCAGAGTCTTTATGGATTGACACTAAAATAAATAGAAAATGTTATGACTTATATCAGTTTTGCTAGAGAAGTACGAATGATCATTAAGAAATGTGGTTTTTTCGCTGAATGGCTTTATGATAAATGAAAAATTTCATAGAAAAATGGGCCTCAATTTGTTTCTTGAAACAAGAATTGTTGACGAATCGTAAAAATCGTAATTACTTCTTCAGACAATTTATCTACGAAACTGCAGTCGGAATTTCAAGTCGATCGGATGGAAAACTGCTCGAACTATGCGTTATCCTGATTTCAAAAACGAGGTTTATAGAAAAATGCGTTTAAAGTTTCAGAACTGATTTAGGAGCTATCATCAACATAACGGCATTGAACCTCTCAATTGAATTCTGCGAGTACCCATCGAGGCATTTTAATAGTTGTTAAATTGTTGTATATTTTATGTAACGACGATTGGATTGAGCAACTCTAAATTGCTATTTTCAACCATCTAGGCTGCGTCGTGCGTTTCGAAGCGCTCGGAGTACCCAGTATCAAATGGTGCTTCGAAAAAGGCCTCGTGAAAGTTTTGGGTAGAACGCTATTTTGTTTTTCATTCCGTAGGGGAGTCGGTAATGAGTGCACAACTCAGTTTCTGGGACGTTAAGTGTGTTAGAACGGATGGCATCGTGAAATTAAGAGTGAATACGTTTTTTTTTTAAATTTATCTCCGTAACCGTGCGTCTGACAAAATTTTTGTAGATAGCTGTTTTGTAGTTGATACAATTATCTATAACTTTTTCTCATAACTTTTTACGCTAATTTCAATAATAAAAAAGTTATAAACAAAAAAAGATGAAAAATTAGGGGATAAAAAACTTTGAGGCAAGATTATTAATTAATTTGAAATCTGACAATAAAAATGCTTCTTACCTTTTTTATAGAGCATTTTGTTATAAACGATTTAACCTATTTTTGGCGCTAATATTGATCCTCTCATTATCTCTATTGTTTTTAATTTTTCATTGTTAATATTAACGCAAAAAAAGAAACCCGAAAAACTCACACCCACACACATACGGAAATTTAAACTCTGGACTTTACCTCCTCGTGGTACATTCTGGGTAGCGCTGAAATAGTAAAATAGTAAACTAAAATAACCTAAAAAAATTAACGTCATTGAAAAACTTTTCGTACAAAAATTGTTAGTTTGAGTCTGACAAATTTTCTGGTGGAAAAAAAGTTCATCCCATTTTTAAAAAATATGTCGGCCATCTTAGCGTCGCCATTTTGAATTTTGGACGAATTTTTTTAACGTCCCTATTTGAACCCTAGAAGTTTTATCATACTCAATTCTTGTTCGGAGCAGTATTTTTCGAGATAAATCAGGTGTAAGATTAAAATGGGACACCCGGTATATACAGGGTGTCCTGTTATGGATGGACAATCCTGCAACTGTCACTAGGTTAGATCATGTCCCACCATATGCTGGAATTTCAGTGTAGTAATAATCCTACGGTTTTCGACATTTTGGGCTTTATGTTATTTTTTGAAAAACATCATCTGCTTTTGGTATTTCGCTTGCCATCTCTACAAATGATATGAATCGACAATAACTAAGCAACTTTTTTAAGTAATTGGCATGATATGCGTAGTTCATTTTTTTACACCACAGGCTATCAAGGTGCAATGTTTGAATTGGTTTGTATGAAAATTCTGCATCACATCTTTTTCATAAAATTTCCTTAAGCTTCAAGGTTAAAAAGAAGATTTTTCTAGATAAAATAAATAACTAAGAGTATTTAAAAAAAACGGGTCAAGAAAGCTATCTATATAGAAATGGCATGCGAAAACCCAAAAGCAGATTTGGTTTCTCACCAGATACTAAATTTTTATCTCGACAACCATGAGACTTTTACTAAACTGAAATTCCAGTATATATAGGGTGTCTCAAAATGACCTGACATTTCAATTTTTGGCAAATGGCCACCTCGTCCCTGTTTGCAAACGTTCACTCCTTTGACGAAATTTTCAATAACATTTTAGCATAATGGCGGGTGAATTTCATAAATGGTGCGTCTAATTGGTTCCTTGAGCTCCGAAATGGTCTGTGGGTCATTGGCACCCACATTTTGTTTCCGAAAACCCCAATGAAAGAAGTTCAATGGCGTCAAATGGCACGATCTTGGTGGTCAATTCTACTTTTTGCAATAGCTTCATTGTTTCGTCCCATTGATGCCGCAGATTGCGGCATCTTGTTGAAAACATATATGTCCCAAGTCCATGCCGTTTATGTCATTTATCGGGTATTGTGTTACACATGTAACCCCCATGTTTGTACGTTATATAAAAATATTAATATTCGTACTTTTCAAATAAACAATACGTTTTATTGATAAATTTAAAGGTCGAGTCATTTTGAGACACCCTTTAGTAGGACATGATTTGACCTATTGATAGTTGCAGGATTATCCATTCATAACAGGACACCCTGTATATGTATGTATATATTAGAGTGGCACGATTTTGAGCTCTTTTTTTCGTTCCTTATAATCCAATTATCTTCTGTAAAAAAAAAATTGTCGCGGAAGCTGCGAGCGGTGAAAAATATTTAGAGGTCGTTCAAGCCGTCCAAAAATTCAAATTTTCATTTCAAAAATGTTTTTTTTTTTTCGTCCACTTCTCACCCATGAATTTTACAGTTTAACATTTTTTAATTAGCCTCGCGAAAGCTCGAGCTGGCGAATTAATATTTAGTGGTCGCTCAAGAGCTTCGAAATTTCCACTTTTCGCCTATTTTTTTTACTCTTCTCACTCTTAAATTTGCCGCTTTGTAAAAATTTCAAGACAATTAATCCTTTTTTCTTTAGAAACAGATTTTTCAAATTTACCTCACACTTTTAACCCAAGAATTATAATCGTTGTTGTTATAAAATAATTATTCAAAGCTCTTATCCGTAAACGAAATTATATGTCGTTTTATTCGTAAAACTGGAATTTTAACTGTTTCCCACGCATCGTAATGTGTTTCCCACAGTTGGTCGCGTTAGTCAAACTGCAACCCAATCGTAGTTGTACTTCTGTGACGAGCAACGCCATAATACAATAATACATAATAATACATAATAACACATATTGTCTAATTGTTGTTTGCTACGAATTATTATAATAAATTATTCAGAAAATGTAACACTTCGCTGTTTATTTTATTTTTATGCTGCAAGAAATTATGGTGCCGGCCAAAAAATTCGTTTTTTGAAGAAAAATTTGAAATGTTGGGCGGCTCGAGCGACCTCTAAATATTATTTCACCGCTCGCAGCTTCAGCAACAATGTTTTTTCTTTAAAAAAGATAATTGGGTGGTGAGAAAAAGGGAAACAATCGGGCTCAAAATTGTGCCACCCTAATATGAGGCATTCCACGTCACTTCAGCCAGTAAAAAAAAAAATCCACAAATAATTTTGAAAAATCGAGTTACTTTATTGAAAAATATTCACCGAGTGTCAACATTTTAAAAAAATTTCTGACGTTTTTTCTCGTTGATTACCATTTTTTAACATGTTACATTCTTAAAAAACGAAAATGTGCGTCTTTTTCTAGCCTTCCAGAAAAAAATTAATTTAGTTTTTATTGAGCAAGCCGAATGTCCGTTTCAGGGCAAAATATGCAAAAATATTTTTTTCTCAAGGAAAGGCACTCGTTATTTTATTTTATTAAATTTCCCCGAATTGTGAATACGAAAAACGGATTTTTGGTATTTTTCATATTATGGGATTTATAAACACCGTGAAGTAACAGCTGTTTCAATTTTTAATTTGTTTATATTAATATTCGATTGAAGAGTGTGGAGCACTCCAAGGCTCCAATACATATGACACATATGTCATATGTATTTCAAAAACCTGGTAAACATACAGCGACTAAGGGAAAAAGGTTTGGCATCTGTAAAACAACGGTCCGCAGGGCCGTGTGGGTCTTCGGTGGCACTGCTGGCTGGCTCGTGTGCAAGACGTCGACCGTTTTTCACGGAACACACTTTTTCAAAACGGCACGCAGCATAACTCCAACAATTTTCATTCTTTTCACTCCGAATCTTGAGCACACCTTTAAAATAACATTCCGAAGAGAAATACGTGCGGGATTTTCCAGTCGAAAATTGAGTTTTTCATTTACATGCTTGCCAATTACACAAAAATTCATATCTTCAAAAACCCCGAAGTTTCTCTAGCTATACTCATGTAAATTAATAGAATAGAAAAAAATAATATAATTAAAAAAAGAGGATTAATGCATTAATATAATTTTAAAAAATTCAGTAAAAAATAATATAACATCCTTGAATAATATTATCCTCTTCCTCGTCCTTCCGCCTAAAAAAAAAAGCGAAAAACCACTTGATTTTAGGCGTTTACAGTAGTGCACGCCGTTGATATAAAATTCAATTAATTTAAATTTAATTCTCTTGTGAATTGATTTCATGATCTCGTTATTTAATTTTATTATTAACATCAAACTCGCCAATTAATTAATTAATATATATGAGTATCCAGAAATAGCGTAATCATCATACGTTCAAACGAAAAATCACGTAATCAATGCTCATGCGCCCACTATCAGTGGATGCAAATTGTTTGCCTCGTACATACGTACATTGCTCATCGTGTTACATCAAGATTTCGCATCCACGGCGTGAGTGTTCAGTTTGGTCCGGAGTGTCCGATTTTCCCTAGGTTTTTCTTTCTCTAGGGATTTTCCCTAGATCCTTTTATCCCTACGTTTCTCCCCCTCTCTTTCCCGCTCCATCATCCTATATTTCGTCGAGCCACCTATATCCGCTGCATTTTGCCACGTGGGATCTGGCCAGTTGTTTATATCGTTACCCTGTTGATTTCGCGTTATATCGTTATGATGACGATATAATAGCTCTTCGTCGATGGTCAACGGGTGGATTTAGTTTGATAGCACGGCCGAAGCCCCCCCTCTCTCTCTCTCGAGCGAATACCTGCATATTTTCACTCACTGGATGATGCTCCCTCTGAATCCCCCCTTACGCTTCTCACCCTCCAACACCGCGCGTATACATGCCGCGTCCATGATCCGGGGGGGGGAGGGGGGCGTTCATCGCACTCGCTCCATTCCTGCTCGCTCTTTCGGTCTCCTCGTCACGATGCCGGTCGGTGGCCGGGTGGCGAGTAATTGCCTGTGCCGAGAGTCATCGATGGAGGGCTATGCATATACACAGGCGCCCGCGGCGCGATTCCGGCACAGAGCATCGGGTGTCGGGAGATCATCGCGCGGCTTGGCGCCAACCACCACGTGATAGACTCTGTGCAACGGGGTAGGTGTACAATCGACATATGTATGTTTATATATACATATATATATATATATATATATATATATATGCGTGGGTGTGTGTGTGTGTGCGTGTGTGTGCGGATAGGCAGGTTGGCTGTGTTATGTGTACATAACTCCACTCGACCACCACCAGTCATCGGTATGACTCTCGAAAACGTTTTCGATGATGTTGCTCGATGAAGCGTGCCGCTCGGCTGCCCTGTGGCCACATACCTATACGTATATATATATATATATATATATATATATATATATATATATATATATATATATATATATATATATATATATATATATATAGACGAAAAAGTTTTTGGTTTCTCTCTCTCTCTCTCTCTCTCTCTCTCTCTCTCGCTCTCTCTCGTTCTCTCTCGATTTCGCTCTTTGATGGAAAATTGACAAATTTTGTGAGAATTGCACGTCAGATGATTTCTCGGTCCTAGTGCACTGATAAACTTCCTAGCTATCTATGTTCAAGGGAATTTCAATCTTAGAGCGCGAAATGGACATCTCTCTTTCTCTCTCTCTCTCCCTTCTGCCCCTCTCCCTTTATTATTATTTTTATTATTCCTTTATTAATTTACTTTATGTTATTTTTATGATTACTTTGTTAATTTACGTTATGTTATATTTTTTATTACTTTGTTAATTCACTTCATTGTTCTTTTTATTATTAATTTATTAATAATAAAAACACAACTATAACATAAGTTAAAAATTTTTTTTTATTATTATGATTATTATTATGGTGAGATTTTATTGCTTCGGGCACTGCACTTCCTCAGTTTGGAAGAACATTCACTTACCCCGGCGGATCAGCCTCGATCTCCATTGATGGCGGAAATATAATACTGTCATTATATTATATTGTTGATAATCATAACCATGTAGTATATTAAGAACAATAATAATATAATATATGTATTACAATAATATCATCATTATTTTATATGACTGATTATACTATGATTTCGTTATACATGATAATATTAATATGTAATATATAATACATTACTTTAATAATTATATTCAATATTATAATCCTAATGTTGTCGGTGTTATTGTTATTATTTTTATTGTAACTGTTGATATTCTCACAATAGTTTTTTTCCTCATAGGTTGCTAGGCCATAAATTGATGACATCAACCAATCAAATCTCACTTCCCGTCTCTCTCTCTCTCTCTCCCTTTGTGTCCCTCTCTTGCCATACCGTATATATAACTTTATTGATATTTTCATTATTATATTTACTACGACTAATTGTTATTATTATCGTTGCTATTATTACTTCCAGATTAGTGCTTTGCTCCATTGCTTTTGCTAGGGCATAAATTGATGTCATCGACCAACGAAATCTTACTTCCTGTCTCTCTCTCTCCCTTTGTGTACTCTTGCCGTACCGTATATATAATTTATTGTTACTTTCAATGTTATATTTACTACGACTAATTGTTATTATTATCGTTGCTATTATTACTTCTAGATTAGTGCTTGCTTCATTGCTTTCTAGAGCATAACCAAATGACATCAAAAAAATCAAATCTCTCTTCCTCTCTCTCTCTCTCTCTCTCTCTTTCCTTCCCTCCCTCACTTTGTTTCCGCGGGCTTTGCGGTCATGCGAAACGTAACGCAAATCCCGCAGCTCATCCCATCACATAAGACAGCTGGGATTTCCTCTCGAAGACCATCCTCGAATTCGGCTGCTCGAAAATCAAAAAAATTGGAATTACACCACGTTTTTTTCCGCGTGTGTTTTTTTTTTCCGTCGCTCGTTCCACTGCCGAATCCCATGGATTCCGTCGATTCGCGTTCGTTTGGGAGCCCATTTTTTTCCGCCTTTTCCAGCGTACGACGTGAGGCGCGAAGGGGGTTTGCGGGGCGGGGGGGGGGGGGTATGAGCCGGGGCTCGTTGCATATACACGAAGAATGATTATAGCGAAGTAACGAGGCTGCATACGGGGAGTGGGGCTGTTATGTGTACGCTTTTAAATACAGATATAGAGGAGAGATCGAACGACTGATATTTTTTTTCAGGCTCGATCGACCCGAATACCCTCTCCGACAAAACCGATATACATGCGCGTACAATCTCCCGGTGTTCCCGCTCCCCCTCTCTCTCTCTCTCTCTCTCGCTTTATCTATCTATCCAGCTTGCTCTTTCTCTCTGTCTCTCGCAGCAGCTCCAAATACGTTCTCCGAATGGTAAAAAATCCCAGGGTGGGCGGCCGCGAACGCAAAGGGGGTTGCGCGACCAGGGTGGAGGAGTACACGTGGGAGGAGGAGAGCCGCTCCACCCGCTGGGAGGTACGTCGGGGTGGGTGGTGTATTGCAGATCAATACAATTGCACGTTAGTGCTAATAAATAATAGGCGGTGGGAGAGCGAAAAAAGCGCGCATTGCAGCCAACGAACGCAACACACAAATAATACGCGATACATCAACCAGAGGCCGTTCGATATATACGTTTATATTCGCGGGGCGCCCGATCGTTCTCTCTCGCGCTCTCATCCCCTACGCGGGGGCTCAACCCTCTCGCTCGGCCCGCAGCATTTTTTTTCTCTCCCTCGCCTCATCCCTCTCGCACCCTGTGTCACACTCTCTCGTCGCTCTCTCTCTCTCTCTCTCTCTCTCTCTCTCTCTCTCTCTCTCTCTCTCTCTCTCTCTCTCTCTCTCCTTTTCACGTATACGTTCCGCACCCCCACCCCCACCCCCCAGCTCATTCTCTTGGTACTCTACCCCCTTACCCCCGTTGCACACGTCAGTCCCCGTTTTTTTCCATCCATGGCGGGCACACAGACACACGAGTGCACCTTCATCGTACAAGGGTTGAAAAAAAAAAGCGGGGGAGGGGGTGGCGCTTGCCCCCCTCCCCTCGGGGCACCGCCATTTCCGGACAAATAAACTCTAGTCGACGTAATTTTTGGGGCTGGCCCCCGCCATATAGGGAGCGACGAAAAGTGAGTATCCCCACGGCGAACGCGCCCGGCGCTCGACCGAAAAACGTGAAATTGTTGGTTGGACATCGGAGCACCAGGACTAGACCGGCACTCCTCGCCGCCCAATTTTTTTTCACCGCCCACCCACAATGCACTCTTTTCTAGTACTCTTCTCACGTATCCACGCCCTTTCCGTTTAATTCCTCATACCTCGGAACTCCATCGCTCTCGCTCTCTCTTGCCCCCCCCCCCCCTCTCTCACTGTGTCTCTCTCTCTCTCTCGGTTGAGCTCGGTTAAGTTCGATGCGGACGGGTCCGTCGAACACGCGCGATTTTTTTCGGTCCGGATACAGAGGGATCGGAGTCTGTAAGATGATGGTTCGTGAAAATGGAGGGTGAATGGGGAAAGGAGAAGGACTTGGATATTAATGAGATTGGGAGGGTACGACGGGTGGTCGTTGCTCGGAGAGACCGTTTTGTAATGCCGACCGATATGAATATATCGGCCTTGCTTGGAGGCTTGTTCGTAAATGGTTTTGTAAAAAAGTACCGGAAGTCGAGTGCCGAGGTGTAGTACCTGTAAATAATTACTTAACGCCGAATCTCGAGTTGTAGTAACCGTGAAAAATTACCGGAAGTCGAACGGTGACTTGTAGTGAACATAAAAAATTAGCGGAAGTCGAAACGCGACTCGTAGTGGTCGTGAAAAATTACCGAAAAACGAATCTTGAGGTGTAGTAACTGTAAAAAATTATCCAAAGTCGAATCTCGAGTTGCAGTAACCGCGAAAAATTATCGGAAGTCGAATCTCGACTTGGAATGACAGTAAAATATTACCGTAGGTCAAATAACGAGTTGCAGTAACCGCAAACAATCACGGGCGGTCAAATCTCGAGGTGTAGTAACCGTAAAACATTACCGGAAGTCGAATCTCGACTTGTAGCAATTGTAAAAAATTACCGGAAGTCGATTGACGACTGTAATGGGCTACACCAGTGTGACACTTTCAAAAAATCGATTTTTTTTTGCCTTTTTCGACAGCTTATACTTTTAAGAATATCATTATCATTTATATCATTTATTTCAATATCATTTTATTTTGCAAAAATCGATAGTTAAATCTTTAAGGCGTTAGCCCACTTGTAGCGCAAAAAAGGCCTCTTTCATGAATTTTTTAAAAGAAAACTACAAAACTTTTTTAATCGATCAATATACCATCTTAAAGACCACATCTTGAAGAACTTTCAGTAATTTTTTTATTGAAAAATATTACATTGTTTAGTGGCAAATGGCCGTCAATGAAATAATGTTTTTATATACACGGTTTGCGGTGACCAACATTGCGGCGAAGTGGATCATCTGAAAAAAAAAATGCGGATGGATTTAGTGAAATATAAGTATAAACTAGTTTTTCTTCGAAGGATTTTAAAAAATATTCATTTTTCATAAAATGGCGGACAGTCAAAGTCAATGGTTCGATTCTAACGAAAAAAAACAGCCGTTTTTTGGCTACAAAACGGCCATTTTTTTCGAAAAAAAAAAAATCGAACGATTAAAGACTACATTTTTATGTATTAAATAAGCCTGCAAAATTTCAAGAAGATCGGTTCATTAGTGTTCGAGTAATCTTGGTCACCGACTTCAGAAATGCCATTTTGAGAAAAACGCGTTTAAAGTTTCTCTTTCAACGCTCTTTCAACGCGGATTCTTCTCTTTCAACGCTCATATCTCAGTCAATTTTGTTCGGATCGACTTGAAATTTTCAGGACACATTCTCAGATACTTATACTTCAAAAAAATGCAATAAAAAAAATCGATTTTTTAAAAATCGCAAGTGGGGGTAACCCCTTAAACGCATTTTTCTCGAAATGAGATTTTTCAAATTTGCTGACATTGTAACTCAAAGAGCAATTATCCGATTGACTTGAAATTTGAACTGAGTACTCTTGAATATATTTACTCTCCAATGACGTAGGATATTTTTGATTGGATGAAAATTGACGATTTGGCATTGAAAAAAAACGACCATTTTATAGGCAAGAAAACAGACTTTTTTCATAACTGCGCCATTTTGTTGGATTTTGATTTTTCTCGAAAATCCTACGTCTTTGTAGAGGAAATACCGTCCAGGTTAACGACATTTTTTCCTATTTCGGTTTCAGCTACTTAATCGGCCGGATTCGTGTCAGCAGTGGAGGAACTTTTTTTTTGCGCCTCCGAAGGCAGCGCATGCGTCGCTTGGATCTCAGTATTTTTCTATGAAAAAATTATGTAATATAGGTCAAATATAGCTAAATATATTCTTAATTTTCCAAAACATTTAATTGAGTACTTTTCTTCCAAAAAATTCCCGAAAATCACCCAAATGTTCAGCGTTCACACTGGTACAGCCCCTTAAGTAATCGTAAAAAATTATCGGAGGACGAATCTCCGGTTGTAGTGACTGTGAAAAATGACCTGAACTCTCGACTTGTAGTAACGGTACAAAATTACCGGAAGTCGAAACTCAACTTGTAGTAATCGTAAAAAATTACCGGAAGTCGAATCTCAACTTCTAGTAATCGTAAAAAATTACCGGAGAATGCACCCTGAGTTGTAGTAAACGTAAAAAATTACCGGAAGCCGAATCTCAAGTTGTAGTAACCGTAAAAAAATGTCGGAAGTCGAATCTCGACTTGCAGTAATCGTAAAAATTACCGGAGAACAAATCTTGAGTTATAGTAGATGTAAAAATTACTAGGAGTCGAATCTCGAGTTGTAGTAACCGAAAAAAAATGATCAGAAGTCGACTCTCGACTTGTTGTAACCGTAAGAAATTACCGGACGTCGAATCTCGACTTGTGGGTGTAAAAAAATTAGCGAGAGTTCAAACTCAAGTTGCCCGCCGATGTATAGATAGATGGGCTGGGATTCTTGGAGGTCTAGATTCCCAACAATTCAAATATGCACGAACGGTTGGCGGATTGAGCCCTTCGGTCTCGCGGACCCCTGATGTAGGTGCGCGCGCACGGGGTGGTGGCGGACGATGCACGGTGTGCCATTAATTGAAGCCGCGTGATTAATGCCGTGTGCCACATTTTGCAGTCTGGCGGAATCCTTCAGTCTACGCTGGCCGTCCACTACCCCTCTTTCTCGCTCTCAGAGAGAGTGAGAGATAGACAGAGAACCGCTAAATTAACCTTCTATCCGAATACATTCGTTATTCGCCTTTTCAATTTTTAATGTTCCTTCGTGTACCTACCCTTGTGGCCACTCACAACTTCATCCCTTTCCCTTTCACCCCACACTTGTCGCTTCGCTATTTCCAGTTCCTCAGAGATCTAGCCGCACTTCTGATCGCTCCGTTTCTCATGAAATTGTCTCTTGTTCGGTAGTCAGTGCGCAAGCGGTCACCCATCGACGTATTGGCCCAAGTTAACGCTGCTTGGTATGGGACACTGCCGAAGCCGCACACCAATCGCACGTCCAAAACTGTCTCTGGATTCCTAATCTACTCATCCATCTATCCGTTAGCGACTTATATTTTCATTTATCCAACTAACGAGGAACATCACCTTGGTGTTCTCCGGTTTTGGTGAAACTTTTTTATGTGGAAGAATATCAAAAACTAAGGGACACGTATTTTTTCTTATCGGCGGAAAAGCGGTTCCAAGGGGTGAAACGCACTCTTGAAAATAGGGGTGTTTTTTCGTTTTTCGTCGATAACGTTATCGTTCACATCTCCAATGTATAGTACACAAAAAAATTAACATTGTTGCAATTTGAATTTTTTTAATATCTCGTACCGTTAAAACCCCAAATAGGGTTTTACAATCGGCACAGTAATGGCCCACGACTGGTTGCCAGAGAACAAACGATGGCGCGGTAATGGCTATATAAACGGGCCAGATCCGCACCATGCATGGTTGGTAATGGTAAGCCATGAATGGCTGCCAAGACTTGGCCAACTGTCATACGCCCATATTGGCCCAGCAACGGCTGCCGGATCTTCTGCCGGAAATGAAAAACAAAAAATTGACAAATTATGAATATAAAAATTCTAGTAGTATCTTTTTTGTTTTCTTATGCTTTACATATGTCCATGTACATAGGATAATTGCATTAAAAACGCTTTCTGTAAGAAAACTTGTAAGTATCTCGGTTCATTGACAATTATTAATTAACTCCCCCATTTTTTATCTATCCATTTATTTATTCACTTCATCTCCTTTGTTTCGTTATCCTGCTTCCATTCTATGCTACTCTACCCTACTATAGTATCATTGCACTACTTAATTTTATTAGGGAAAACCTACCCCTAGATTACATCGGCCATCATTCGCCCTCCAACAAGCCACATCACTCAAGTGTCCGCCTTCGATTTTGTTGAAACTCATATATGTGATAAAGCATTGAAAACTATTAGACACGTATTTTTTTACTATCGTCGGAAAAACGGTTTTAAGAGGGGGGCCCACCCCTCAATGAAAGGCGTGTCAAGGGGCTGATTTTGCAGTTTCACCCACAAGCAGTCCACCGATCTTAATGAAACGAAAACTAAAATTCTTCTAATGTAAAGCGATGAAAAATTTACTATAGAAGTATTGAACGAAGTTTAAATTAAGGGGTGACACGCCTTTTAAGGGGGTAGTTTTCCCCCTTAAAAGTGTTTTCATGCCGATGAAAAAGATAATCCGTGTCTAATGGTTTTCAATGCCCCATCACATATGTGCGGTTCAACATAATCGAAGGCGGACAGTTAAGGGGTGTTCTCACTTTAGACGCTTAAAAAAGGGTATTTTAATGCATTTTTTGATAGATTTACATTATAGACATTGATATAAAAGTTGTTACACTTAATCAACAAAATTTCAAAATACGTTTTAAAAAAAATATTTATTTAAGCACTATTTATAGACGGAAATGGTAGTCAAAAAAATATCCTACAAAAATTGTGGTTCTGCGCTGTTGATGAAATCTCGGAGATGGATCATCCGAAACAAAGAAATCAAACGGTTCTAGATTCAGTATGTTAATGGCTATAGCGCATATCATACGATTTTTGTTATATGCAAAAACAACAAAATGGCGGACATTTATCGAAAAAAACAAACACAAAAACGTTTTAATTCATCGTTTTTGCCAAAAAGAAATAGTAAAAATCAAAATTTAAAAAACCCTTATATGCTCTATAGCTAGAGTTTTCAAGAATATGTGGTTGCAATTTCATAAGGATCGGTTCAGTAGTTTCGAAGATTTTATCAACAAGTTCTCGGAAAACGTTGTTTCGAGCAAAACGCGTTCAAAGTTTATTTAAGTTACATAAATACATAAACAATTTTTTCAATGTATTTCGAAAGTGTATTTATTAAGTGTGCCAACTTTTAACCAATTTCTATAATATAAACCCATCAAAAAAATGCATGAAAATAGCCTTTTCTAAGCATCTGAAGTGAGAAGACTCCTTACGTGATATTCCTTATAAGTTAACATCGTAAATCGGCAAGAGGATGACTTCGAGCTTCCTGTCCCAGTGCCACCAAAGACTATCGCTTCAGCCCTTTTCCTCCATCCTCTGTCTCTATATTTTCCTACGGTTCTCAGCGACTTCCGGTCTTCGTAAGCGGCGCGACTTATGACGAGAAACGATCCTTGGTCGGCATTGAAAAAATAGCGTCAAACAGTTGCGACCCACTTGTCAATTGGCTTTTGGAGCTTCAACAGGGTAATCGGTGAAAACATCCCCCCAAGCACATATATATATATTAGGCACCCGGTGCTCCTCCGCAATTGTCGCTATAGACAGTCACTCTCTCGGGAAGCATAGTGAGCCAACTCCATCCTCGCACGACGAGCTCACTCTCTCTCTTTCTTTTCCTTCTCTCTTTCGCTGCAACCCCCTGCCCCGTATTCAATAGGGGGTTTTGCTCTCGCACTGTGCGTTACCCTGCAACGTGAAAGCGAGAGGGAGCGAGAGAGTACGGGGAGGGGCTCCCTCAACCTTTTGTATGTTCTCTCCGCTTTTAACTCGTGTGTGTAACATCTCTGCTCTCTCTCTCTCTCTCTCTCTCTCTCTCTCTCTCTCTCTCTCTCTCTCTCTCTCTCTCTCTCTCTCTCTCTCTCTGGGTCTCGTGTATACCCTTTGCATTCGCCACCAGTTTTTTTCCGCGGCGATATGTACACCCTCGAACAAGCCGCACACACGAACTCGATGCGAAGACCACGGGGGAAAGCGCTCGCGCACAACGTTAATGCCTGAAAAATGTACGGCAATTTTTTATTTTTTTAATGCGCGCCTCGCATACACGGCGTCTCTTTCTCGCGCGCCCTCTTTCTCTCTCTCTCTCTCTCTCTCTCTCTCTCTCTCTCTCGATCGCCATCTATGCGTGATGTAGCGCCCCGGGTTTCCGGAGAATGCCGGGCATCGACGGCAAAACCATCCCTCGTATATAAACTCCCTCCCCCCCTCCTGGTATCTCTCTCACTCTCCAGCGTTTCCTGCCATTGCACCATCCGCAACCCTACGGGTGCCCACCCCCCTGCGCCTGTTTCACCCGTGTGCCGAGCCGTTTTTTCGCTCTATCGATAATTTGTTTGGATAATTTCCACTGGTATTGATCTAGATGTACATCCTGGTAGGATACACACAATGGCGCACCTCTATAACACCGTCGTCGATAGCCGGGAAGGAGAGGGGTTGTGGGGTGGAGGGTTGGAGGTCCGACACAAAGCCGATCGGGCGGCCGAGGGAGCGAACGAAAGTGACTGCGGATACGCACAGAGGAGGAAAGTGAGCTGGAGGAGCCTCGAGAGCGAGGGAGAACGCAGAGAGACATCCTGACGACCAGGGCGAGACAGAGCAACGCGGAGGAGCTGGCCCGCGGACGCGGAAGCGGCCAGGATGACGGTGAAAAAAAAAACGAGGTTGGAATCGCGATTGTGAGTTAGTGACGTTTCGGTATTTATCCGTTTGCCCTGATACATCCCACATGACAATGTTACCGCGCTGTCTGTAGGCGCATCTATCCAACCTTTCCTCTTTTTGGCCTATGCACTTTTCAGCTGAACGTCACATTGGGGGGACAGACATCGCGAGGCTCAACCATGAGACGCGAGTGAAGAAGAAAAAAGCAAAAGAAAAACGGTAAGAACGCATAGCGAAGTGGAGGGAAGCACAAAGTTGGTGAAACAAAGCCGAATGAACAGGTTGGAGGCGACCACTCAATGGAAGACTGATTGGATCCGCTTGGATGACAAGTGCCGTTTTCTTCGTCCCGGTTGGACCGAAGGCGCCGAGAGGAAAAAGGGAGGAAGTGAGTGACCCGAGGTCCGCGCTGCGACTCCAAAAGAAACAACCTTTCCATCCTCATTAAGACAATACCACGGCCCAGGCTGGACTCACTTGGTGACGACGGACTGTGCCTGCTCGGCAGACCTCCTACCTGATAGCCGTCTCCATGTATGCTACGCTAGAGGGATGCTTCCGAGGAAAAGGGTGGACGGCAGCAGGGAGCGGACAGCCTTTCATTCTCCACTTAAGCCCGCGGAGTCGCGGCAAATGCGGATGAGGGCCGGCCAAGCAACAGACAGCTGAATCGCGGCCGGACCGCTGGCGGCGAAACCAACGTGGAAGGGAAATGCGGAGGAACCTTCCACCCTAGCCACGACGAGAGTCAAGTTTTAATTAGCTTTTCCGAATTACTGATGTAGCCGGCTCACCGCTCCGACGACTTCTTCGCTACCACTCTTTCGTGCCTGTGGATATACACGTTGAATCCGCGGAACAAAGAGTAAAGGTTAAGTTCGGGGAATGGGATCGCGAAGAACCATCAACGTTCGCATGCATGCCGAGGGCGCCCTGCACAGCAACCTTTCGTCTCCCTTCTTATCCAAGCCTGGCACTTGGACAATAGCCAACCTCCTGATTATACGGTAATCTTTAGAAAGTTTTCCCCTTGCAAGTTACCGCGTTAGAGTGGTTTCAAACGGTTGGAACCACCAACGTATGGGTGCCTTCGAGATTCTTGGGAGGTCCGAGGTCCCCAAGAGGATGCCATCACCTGGTGGAACAATCAATCTGATGACAAGAGAGGTTAGGACTTTTCCATCAATCAACTCCTAGACATTGATCGAGAAGTCCCAACGCGTCTTTCCAATGGAACAATTGCTCCAGCTGGTGATGGTATGCTCTTGGCGAACTCGGACCTCCCAAGAACATTGAAGGCACCTAGACGCTGGTCGTCCCAACTGGGTGAAATCACTCTGGAGCGGTAACTCGCCAGGGGGTTAAAAAAAAAAGATTACCGTATAATCAGGAGGGTGGCTAATGTCCAAGTGCCGGACTTGAATTTCGTGGATCATTGGGACTGATGTCTCATTTCCTAGACTCTGCACACCCAATGCGAATGGAATAATTCTCACGGCGTTCCAAAGCCACTGGGGAAAAAGAGACCTTTTTCGCTGGAAATATTAATAAAAAAGATATCTCCAGTCTTTTTGGGAACTAATTAGAGGCAGGTTCTCATTATGTTCGTGGCGAACAAAAGGATAGGTGGGGACCTGTGTAATAAAACCGATAATCTACCCTCTTGATTATGAGTGGCGAGACTTAATGTGCGGGTTTATCAAAGAACGCGGTATGGATCGGCCGGTATTTCTTATCGCGCTATCTCAAGGGGAGAGCTGACGGCCTCCCTGGTGTTCCTCATTACGAGCCTCGCTGAAAAGCTCTCGTGTTCTCTTGTACGGTTAATGATCCCTTCGCAGATCTTATCGCGATCTGTATATGGCGCCCGTACAATCTCCTCGAGATCTCTCTCGACCGGTGATCAACACTGTATTTGCAATGAAAAAATCGCGGAAAACAGTTCTTTGGAGGCGCCATTGAAGTACACAGAATTGGAGTACACCTCGCAGACCTCTTGACAGGCGAGAAGTATTTTTTGTGTTGTTTTGGATGATCGACTGATTGTTTAAGTATTCTGTATTTTTTAATTTGACAATATTTCTGCAATGCTTGATTCACTTTTGACAATATTGATGAATTGCTTTTCAATGACGTTCAATGAGAGTTGGACTTATTTGGGTTTATTTGGGTCTTGTGTATTCTGAAATTTGACGATAATTCTTTAATACCTGATCGACTTTTGAAAATGTTTTCGAATTACTTTTCAATTACGTTTAATGAGGAATGTATCTTAATTGGTAAATTACTTTTGAATGACGTTCAACGAGAGTCGGAGGTGTTTCGATTTTTTCGTGTTTTCCGTATTCTGAAGTTTGACAATCATTATTTGATGCTTGATTCATTTTTCATAATATTAATGGATTACTTGTTAATGACGTGTAATGAGGGTTGGGCTTGTTTGAGTTTATTTGTGTCTTCTGTATTGTGAAATTTGACGATAATTCTTTAATTCGTGATATACTTTTGATAGTATTAATGAATTATTTTTCGATGACGTTTACATGAGAGCTGGAAGTTGGACAATTGTTCTTCAATTCTTGATAAACTTTCGGCAATATTAATGAATTTCTTTTCGATAGCGTTTAAGGGGTTATATGCAGTCAGGAGGCCCAAAAAGATCGATTTTTCAAGAAATGTTCTTGACAAGACCTTTAAATCTATTAACGTAAAAATTTGTACACATATTATGGTAACTTTTAACTATGTATTAATATTTTTTATTTGTAAAAATAATTATTTTGAAAGCTGCCATAGCTTATCTCCGGGAGCACGTCTAAAAAAAGGCGTCTCGCGGTGAGCACGATGTTTCTGGACTGGATCATCTAAAAAGAAAAAAAAGAAAAATATTTCGTTAATATAATGGATTATCTTGTAATTGATCGAAGGAACAAGCCAAATAATATTTGTTTACAAAATGGCGGCTTCTAAAAGAAATCGATTTTGAACAAAAATTTAAGCCTTAAATTGTTTATAAATGGAAAATATTTATCGGTGAGAAAAAACCTTCGATTCATTACTGAAAAATATACTTGAAAATATCGTGTTAAAAATTGAGACTGATCGGTTCAGCCGTTTCCGAAAAATCTTGCTCACCGACTTTAAAACACACAGTTTTGAGAAAAACGCGTTTAAAGTTTCAAATGCACTTTCGAACACTCTGACATGTCATTACAAATGTGCGTGTAACTTCGAGAATATTCGCCGAATTGACAAGAAATGTTCTGTGTGTGTACTTAAATATATGTATATTACGAAAATAAAATAAAATAAAAATCGGTTTTTCGAAAATTTCAACTGTCCATAACCCTTTAATCAGAGTTGAATATTTTTTACACTTATTTCATTTTTGACAATATTAATATACTACTTCTCCATGACAATTAAGGGAGACTTTGTCCTTGGAGTGCCATATTTCCGGTGTTTACATTTTAATTTTTTTAAAGGAAACGAGTAAAGCTTTTTGAATGCGGTTTTTTTTCTTGCTTTTATTTATGATATACAGAACGTTAAAAAAAAATTTCGAAAAAAAAACCAAAATGGCGGTCGATGCAGCTCCGCGGAAAACAGGTCCTCAAATCGCGGGAGGTAAACGGCTGACATCACTGCGCCCTCTTTGTTGATCTGAAACACAAATTCAAAGCATATTATCAATCTGTGACCCTTTGGTCATGGAATGACGGATGGGTTTTTCGTTTAGTACAAATTTCGGAAAATGACGGCAATTAAAAAAAACGAATTTTCGCGTTTTTTTCGCATAAAAAGATAAATAATAAATGCAAAAATGTATCTATCGAAAAAATGATCCGTCATTCCGTGAAGACATATTTTCTGAGTATGCTCTCCAAATTTCAGGTCGATATGTTAATTACAGCGGTCAGGAGAATGTCAGCCATTTTTAAAAACGTGTTTTCGAGAAAAACGCGTTTAAAGTTTTGTAATGTATTTACACAAATGTGTTTATAATTACCGCTAATCGGCAATGTCTGGTCCATAGAGGCATCCCTCCTCTTCTTCTAGCTGCTCATGTTGAGCCGCTAACATCTCCCGCTGCATTTCAAGGACAAAGTCTCCCTTAATGAAACCAGCACACGTATGCGTTCATTTTGGTCTTATGTATTCTGAATTTAGACAATATGTCTTCAACACCTGATCCACTTTTACCAATATTGATTAACTAATGTTCCCGTGACGTTGAACAACAGTTCGATTCATTTGAATTCTCTTTACTGTGTAATTCGGGGGCCGGGTTGAAATTCCGACCTTCGAATGATCAGAACGCTCATAACTCCGAAAGAATACTACCCCGAAAGATCAAAACTCCGAAAGAATTTTGCTCGAAAGACCAAAACTCCGTAAATCTGAACGGGGTCGATTTATGCAAATTTCAAAACTTTTGAAACTTCCATCGCCGAATTATTTTGACGGTGTTCAGATTTTCGGAGTTTTGGTCTTTCGTGTAAAATTCTTCCGGAGTTTTGATCTTTCGGGGTAGAATTCTTTCGGAGTTTTGAGCGTTCTGATCATCCAAAGTTCGCAATTTCAACCCAGCTCCATCTTGAATTTTGGAATATTAAAATTCGGAATTTTAAACCGTCGGAGCATTCGATGTTCGGAATTTCAACCCGGCCCCTAATTCGCCAACATTCCATCAGCACTTTCCTCACATTTGACATTACCGTAATATTGTTCGATAAACGTCAAAAAAAAAAATTGTTTCATCCTGTCTTCAATTCAGACCACCCGTCAAAGATACTCTTTCCAATACAATATCAAATTTCATCGATCGTCTAATTTTGTCATCGCGTCCAAACGTCCCGCTCGCGGACAATGGCACCTCATTACGCAACAAGCCCCCAGTCCCGAAGCGTTCCGCACCCCAGTTCGTCATGTTCTCCAAGTCTTCCTCATCCACCTCGAAGGCAAGTTTCGTAATCGCGCCGGCTGCGCGTGGCCGCGCCCGGGGTTGCTGTCAGGTATTCGCGGCCGATCACCGCAGTGCCGAGGATCATCGAGTATCGTACAGGGGCCTTTGGCCGCGAGGCTGTCGAATGCGGCGGGGAGAAAGCGGTGGGGCACAAAAAATCGGCGAAAAAAAAATGGAAAGCCGATGGATTGCGCGAGCCGTTGGCCGAGCGTTAAAAAGAAAGAATGAGAGCGATGGAGGTTTCTCGCTCTCTCCCGGGGGCTGGCGAGAGGAAGAAAGATTGGATGGAATCAGCAGTCTGCGAGTAACAATGGGGGGTTCAATTGAAAAAATAATTTAATGTGTCCTTTTAATTAAACAGAGAAGGACAGGTGGGAGAGAGACGAAGCCAAAGAGAGGGAGAGAGAGAGAGAGAGAGAAGGGCAGATGGAAGGTAGCAAAAGGGCGTGAGGCCGAGTGAGTGAGAAAGAAAGGGTAGCAAGGGGGTGGTTCAGCGAGAGAGGCAAGGCAAGGCGGAGAGTACAGAAGGGTGGAGGCGAGGCTCGGATGGACGCGGAAATTTAAAACCTGATCAATTGATAGGACGGAATGAAAAAAAAAGTAGGGTTGAGGGGGTTGCACGTAGGGGGTGGTGGGCGCAGTGGGTGGTTGTGAGCCGACTAGGGGGTTGCAGAAAGGGGCAGGGTGGCCGTCCAGGCGACGCTGGTTGAGCGAAGTGGAGGTGTATAGCGACCGCGCGCGTTCAGCGAGAGCGTACCGCACGGGATGGTGCGCGGGGGCGCGCGGTGGGTTGACGGTGGGCCGGGGGGGGGGCACCCGATTCCAAGGGGGGTGGATGGGATTGCCGAGCATTATTCTGAAACGCGAATTTGTTCATTTGTTTCTTCCCTCTGTATGCGCCGCGGCGTGTGTGCATCCTTTTATCGACTAAAATCCAGGCTTCCAATTACCGTGCAAATGATTTTTTTTATTTCGGCTCGCGCTCCTCCTTCCTTCCTTTTTTTTTTTCGTGCGCGAACGAACGTACCGGGCGATCGGTGCGCCCGCGCGCGTCGTACACGCAACTCAAAAGGAATTTAAAACCACTGACGAAATACCGTCCACCCCGGCGAAAAAAAATACGTCGCCCTCGATTCTCTCTCTCTCTCTCTCTCTCTCTCTCTCTCTCTCTGTCGCTCTCTCTCTCTGTCGCTCTCTCTCTCTCTCTCTCTCTCTCTCTATCTCTCTCTCTCTCTCTCTCTCTCTCTCTCTCTCTCTCTCTCTCTCTCTCTCTCTCTCTCTCTCTCTTTCTCTCTATCCCTGTCTCGGTGCTCGTGTTACTCGCGCCAGTGGATTTCGAAAATAGTTACCGCGGAACCTCCAGAAGGACGGAAGACTACGAGGACGGGGAGATTGCGGGCGACGCGACTCGACTCGAACAACGCGCGGTGTTTGTGTCTCTTGCAACGAGACGAGTCATGCATTGCGATCGTCGCTTCGACACCTCTCTTGTCCAAGCAACATGCGCTTCTCTCCCTTTTCTGTATGCACACGTACACAGCTATATGCATGTACAGGGTGACAATTGTAAGGTGACGATCTATTTTTTTTAAGAGGCTGGCGCGGAGAATTTGCGATCCAGGATCGATATTTGATGGTCTTCAAAGACCTCTCCGAGTAAAAATATAGAGTATCTTTGGGATGAGGACTAATTGCGAAAAAATTGAGCATTCTGGAAGAAAACCACAATTTCATTTTGAGTCGAACAGAATGAGGATTATTGAATTCCTAATATGGAATATGAAACACTCCTAAAAATATATATAATAATATATTTTATATTATATTATAATATTATATTATAATATAGAAGAATAAAAATATATGAGAATGTGAAAAGAAATGAGGAAATTTAGCGATCCGAAAATATTCTCCGAAAATTTTAAGTCGATCCTTTCAAAATCCGTTCAACATTGAGGAAGTATATTTGATGGTATTTAAAGTCCTCTGCGACTAAAAATATCCCATGTAGAGATCGACCGTTGGGCCTGGGACGGGCCTTCACAGTTAGCCTTGCTAGAATATTGGGCCGTGAGTATTTACCAATGAGGTGCCTTTGTAGAAATGATTAGAACGGCCCGATATCGGCCAACAGAGCCAACAATTATTGGGCCAATGATTTAATTCATTGTAGCGGCAATGTTGGTGATTGCACTTGGCCCTATGTGGGCCCTCTTAAAGGGCCTATGTAGAAATTGACCACTGGCTCTATGATGGGCCTTCACAGTTGGTCTATCTAGAAGTTAGTCTATCTAGAATATTGGGCCATGAGTTTGTTTGGGTTTGCTTGAGTGCGTGATAAATATTCAACCTATATCGCGCCAAGATTGGCCCGAGATTGGTCCTTATGGATACATTTTTCATGGAATAACCTTGAAATAAATTGTGATTTGCGTATATGACAGGTTTCAAAATTGGCATATTTTACTTACTCATGTTGGTTATTTACAAATGCCAATAATAGGCCAAGACTTGATTACAAAAACTGAACTACAAAATATAGACGATTGATATATGACGTGCCAGTTATTTGCCTATTCTGGCACAATATACAGATAATGAATAACCCAAGGCTTAAATAAAATAAAAGCAGGTATGGTCTGACCCACTTAGCCAATAAAGGGCTTAAATTAATTAAATGTAATTTTCAGTATTTTAGCATTGCCAGTTTTAAAATTGGCAAATTTCGATGAACTATCACGGCTGTTTATCGGTTTTAACAGATGGGCCGGGATAGGTTTTAGTAATGGGCTGATATTGTACCAGTTCTCAATTTATAACGGAACAATAAGGGGCCAATGTAATTGGCAGTACTTCAGCATCACCAGTTTAAAAATTGGCAAATATTGTTTATCTATCATGACTGTTTAATGAATTTAGAAGATGGACCATGATAGGTTTCAACCATGGGCCGATATTGTGTCGGTTTTCAATTTAGAACGAGACAATAATGAGCCAATGTAATAGCCAGTATTTTAGGATTGCCAGCTTTAAGATTGGCAAATTTAGTTTAACTATCACTGCTGTTTATTGGTTTTGAAAGACGGGCCAGGATAATCTTTAGTAATGGGCCGATATTGTGCCGGTTGTCAATTTATAACGGGACAATAATGGGCGAATGTAATTGCTTGTATTTTAGCATTACCAGTTTTTAAATTGGCAAATATAGTTCAACCATCACGGCTATTTATTGGTTTTAAACGGTGGGCCGATATTGTGCAGGTTTTCAATTTATAACGGAACAATATTGGGCCAATGAAATTGTCAGTATTTTGGTAACCCCAGTTTTTAAATTGGAAAATTTAGTTTAACTATCACGGCTGTTTATTAGTTTTTAAAGATGGGCCAGGACAGGCTTTAGGGATGGGCCGATATTGTGCCAGTTTTCAGTTTAGAGCGGAACAGTAATGGGCCAATATTATTTCTCTTTTGTTGGCTTATACGATGGTCCCAATATTTGCCTGATCGTAACATTGGGCAACTCATGGCAACCTCTACATGGGATAGAGTATCTTTGTGATGAGTAGTAATTGTGAAAGAATGGAGCATTTTCGAAGAAAATTTCAGTATTATTTTGAATCGAACCGAATGGGGATAATTTAATTCCGAATATGAAACACTTCTAAAAAAAAACTTTTTTTGAGGGCTTTTTCTTGAAATAATAACTAGTTCTCAAAATATAATATTTCAAAATCATATAAATATAGAAAGAATATAGAAGAATATCAATTTAGAAGAAAAAGCATATATGAGAATATAGAAAGAAAGAAGGAAATATAACGTTCCAAAAATATCCTCTCAAAATGTCAAGTCAATCCGCTCAAAATCCGTTCTATATTGGGGGAGGATATTTGATGGTCTTTAAAGTCCTCTTCGACTAAAAATATAAAGTATTTGCGTGATGAGTAGTGACGAAACAATTTGAGCATTCTGGAAGAAAATAAAAATGCCATTTTGAGTTGAACAGAACGGTGATCATTGAAATCTGAATATGAAACACTTAAAAAAAAACTTTTTTTAAGTGCTTTCTCTCAGAATAATATCCAATTCTCAAAATACAACATTTCTATATAATATAAATATAGAGAAAAATAATATATGAAAAAAAAAATAAGGAAATATAACGTTCCAAAAATATTCTCTGAAAATTTCACGTCGAACCGTTAACAATCCATTCAACATTGAGGAAGTATATTTGATGGTATTCAAAGTCCTCTTCGACTAAAAATGTAGTCATTTTGTGATGAGTAGTAATTGCGAACAAAATTGAGGATTCTGGAAGAAAATGAAAATGCTAATTTGTGTTGAACAGAACGATGATAGTTGAAATCCGAATATGAACACTCTTGAAAAACGTTTCATTAAAGGCTTTCTCTCAAAATAGTTATTAATGCTTCAAAATAACATAAATGCAGCAAGAATATAGAAGATTATAAATATAGAGGAAACATAATATATGAGAATAAAGAAATAAAGAAATATCATATTTCAAAAATATTCTCTCATTGTTTCAAGTCGATCCGTTCAAAATTGAGGAAGTTGTGGGCATTTATAGGTAGCTTCCCCGAACCGGCGAACTTTAAACGCGTTTTTCCCAAAATTGACTTTTTTTACATCGGAGACCACGATATCCCAAACATCACTGCACCGAACAGCTTCACATTTTACAAGCTTCTTTTACATATCAAAGAGCTTGAACGAAATAATTATTTTGTCGATGCATAGTATTTTTTTCATCGACACAAATAGAGTGTTTTTTTTACCGAAAATCGATACTTTCACTTTGGAATGCGGTTTTTTTTAAATATATATTTTATTAAACCTTTCGTGCAAGCACTAGATAATTTTATGCAAACACTAAATGCGTTTGATTTTTTTATTTCGGATGATTCGTTTCCGAGCAGCAGTTTTCACTGCGGTTGACGTTTTGCAGCAGTGGTCTGCATGAACCATTTTATCTACCACGTTTGTGAAGATTTTTCAATCCAAACAATATATTGTAGGTACAAGTAAGTTTTAAAGGATTTACAAGAGAGGGAATTATTGATATTAAATGGCATTAGACCATAACCTAACCTCCTTCATGTTAAGGGGAGGGTAGGAGTTTCAGCGTGAAAAAAAAACACTTTTTTGCCATTTTTTTTCATCTAAATGGATAGAGTGCATTTATTGAAACCTTTTGTACATTGTTACGTGTCATTTCAAGAACATTCCGTGAAATTTGTACGCGAAAATATCCACAAACAAGCCGGTGACAAAGCTTAGGTGAACGCCTTTGGAAAAACACGATTTGCGGTGTTCACTGTATCTCAGCTAGGAATTATCTGAAATCAAGTATCATTAAAATGTAGTCAAAGTATCATCAAATCTTCTCCCCAACGGTCTTTGATATTTTTTTTCCATTTCTACATGTTTGGTGGTCATGTAAAGCGAAAATTGATTTTTTCACGAAAAATTCCGCCATTTTGGGGGTGGAAAACCCCCGCAAAAAAAATCTCAAACTAACCGTGGGGGCGAAGTATTTTATGTGTAGAAAGTGTGTACCAAGTTTAAAATAAATCGGTCATGTAGTTTTCAAATGGCAGTGAACACGGACTTTGAAAAAGGGGTTTCGAGAAAAACGCGTTTGAAGTTTAGAGAAGTCTAGGAGCTACAGTGTTAGAGGAGCGGGACTAAATAGTCAATAACTTCGAGATTTTTGCTCTGATGGACTTGAAATTTTGGGATTATATTCTTGAAATGTTTAACTATAAGAAAAGACAAAAAATCGATTTTTCGAATGTGCAAACCCCTGCCCTCCCCTTAAAGCGTTATCATTAGGCTTTAGTTATCACTACGTCTCATTTTGTCGAAGTGTAAACAACATAGTTTTTTTTAACTCCCGGGAGATAAGGAGAGATGACCACGTACATCGTGTATGATGGCCATAGCAATGGAGACCTAGGAGGGTTGAAACAATTGTCAGATTTCACCCTGTATCTCCAGGCAATCGAAACGAGAGATTCGGGTAAATATTAATTGTTTTGTAGCTTTTTTCATCGACTAATCGATTTTCGACTAGAAATTACTCCAGGAATTATGTAATCTGTAAAAAAAAACCGTTTAAGTACAACAAGTCGTTGTGTTTCAACTCTCCTCATACTGAGGTAAGTTGGAACAGCTACCGAGGTGACTTGAAACGCCTGGAAATTGGTACAAAACATGGGTATAAATTATGTCAAAACACATGGTTATTAAAAAACTTTATTAAAAATTAAAAAAACTTAAACTCGACATTAATCTAAATCTCACTTTGTTGTGGAGTCTGACAAATTTTTATAAGTTCCAACTGAAGCGAATATAACCTCACGAATCTCGCGGAATCAAATAGTAAAATATAGCAAACCAAAAAAATCAATTAAAGGAGAAACTTTATGGTAAAAAAGCAAATCAATCTCTATTCTGACAAACAATTGTGACATACATATGAAAGTTCTCCACCAGTGCAGGCTTCGTGCGACCATGCTTTGCACTCCAGGAATTGCACCCACTTTTCACTTGACCTGCTGTTTGAATACGATTCCATATAACACACGCAAAAATACTCTTCGTCGTCTTCACTTTCCACGTTCTCTTTGTGCTTCATCTTTCATCCCGTAGAGTAACCTCTTCAGCAGCGAGCTCATATATTTCTCGGCTCGCCATGCCTCTATCCGTTTTCCTAATATATTTATTCGGCATCTGAAATAGAACAAATGCAAGCCTTGCAAACCACACCACAAAATATAAACGTACGAAAACATGACTGCAACCGAGGTAAGTTGAAACACCTTGTTTCAACCCTCCTAGGTGTCGAAAATGCGATGCCACTTGATTCCGAACTCACTATTGATAAAGAGTATTGCAAAACAACAAATTTAATATGACAAATCGAATGCTAAGTTAGTAAGCTTCCAAACAATTCATATCCCACAGCGTCAAATATATAAACAAGGTAACTAAATGTTAATGAAAAGTACGACAAATACTTACTTTTGCCAATTTTTTTTTGGCGCGGGTATCGATGTGACGCAACTGAACCTCCGAGAGCACTGGAGCGAACTGACTGTTTCAACTTACCTCTGTGTCAACCCTCCTAGATCTCCCCTATTAGTTGTAACGTGTTCAACTAATTCATTTTTTCTATACATTTGTTTTAGATGCCTAATAAGTACAAGAAAAAAAGCAATTGTTCTACGAGGGAACTAGACTCCAGAATCATTAAAAGCTATTAGTGCTGTAAAGAATGATGAATTGTCGGTTCGCGCGGACGCTAGGACCTACAAAATACCTCGGAAGACCTTAGGAAGACAATATAAGAACAATGACAAAAATGTTGCGGAGAACATTATTATGAAACTTGTCTCGTCGAAGACTGGCTTCAGTGGATAGTGTGCTAACTTTGGGTACACAAAAATGATACTGATTTCGATTATATGTGTTATAGATGTGGTCAAAAGAAAAAAAAATTAAGGGGCCAGTCCATTTTGAAAATTTCAAAAGATCGATTTTTTAAACTGTTTTCGAAAGTACATACATTCAGAAATATTGTGTCAAAATTTTATGAAAATCCGAGCTCTCTAAGTATTTTTTTTTTTACCTGAACGTCAGGACTTCATTTCGTCTACCTGAGCGTATAGCGCGCTCGGCCGATCATAGTATAAACTTCAAACGCGTTTTTACTCTTTTTTTGCGAAAAACTGCACAAAAACGCGTTTGTTAAAAACTTTTTTCCTTTTTCATCTGCCATTTTTTTATTTTTTGATAAAACTTTATATCCGAGGGTCATTTTGTAGCTGGTGTCATACTGAATTTAATGGACTTTGATTTTTTTGTTTCAGACAAGCCGTTGCCGAGTTGTGATGGAGCTACCTAGCCTACCTGATTTTGAGGCGTTACGTTAAACTATAGTTTTTGTACTTAAAAATGAATTTTTTTTTGTAATTCATTTCAAGACTTTATTTATCAAGCCCAAAAACATTGATATTCATATCTTTTATAACATCTTTTTAAAAAATCGCGAAAATAGCGTTTTTTTCGTGGCTCCAAAGTGGACTGGCCCCTTAAGAATGAAAACATAAAACCAATGAGAAAACCGAGAGCATACTGTCGGGTAACGGGCCATCTCACCTCTACTCCTATGGCCATCACACCCGGATACTTCAGGAGAGATAGCCAATCGTGATTTTAAAATAGTAATTTTAAGGTTGATCTGATAGCACTTTGTTTTAATTTCGTAAATTATCTTAAAGTTAAATGTTCAAAGTTTAATTACAAATGAAGATAAGTTAAGAAACGTCTGTACTTTTATTATGACGGATCCTTGAAAGAACTGTGGCCAACTACCCCGGACTTACCCTACTCAAAATGAAATTTTCATTTCTCTCCACCATGCTCTATTTTTTTCGCAAATTCTACACCTCACAAAAATTCGCTGTACTTTTCACCGAAGAGAACTTGAAAAATCATCAAAAATCATATTTTTTGCAGTTGCAAAAGCTCCTTGCAACGTCCTCAAAGCACCCACGGTCACCTCATAATTGTCACCCTGTGCATATTCATATACATACGCGACATCGGCCACTAACTATTTCGGCGGAATCCTAAAGGTCGTATACATCACACGCGCATTTGCGCAGTGTACTTTTTTTCAATTCGCCGGTAGATAAATCCTGCCAAACATTTCCAAGTACCTCAGACGGAATAAACGACGAAATTTGTTTGTTTTTCTTCGATTTATTTGGGTTTGTTGGCTCGCTGCTTAAGTCTGCTTGAAATTTGTGGCTGCTGATAACGCAAAGATAACAATTTTATTGGCCTCCAAAATAATAATAATAATTCAACATACGTCGACCAGTACTTGGATGAGTGACCGCTCGGCGGCGCACTTGAGAACGCAACTGCTCAGCGAAAATGTTCAGTTTACCTGTGCCCTCCTGGAAAAATGCGATACGGTATGGAAAGTACCCTCGGGGCGGGGTGGTGGGGGATTTTTTCAATTTTCTGTTTCCCTGTGCCCTCCTGGAAAAATGCGATACGGTATGGAAAGTACCCTCGGGGCGGGGGATGGGGGCATTTTTAAGGATTATGCATAACCTTGGAATTAAAAAAAATCGATTTTTGGTTTATTTTATTTTCCTATTGCGTAGAGTCTTAACTTTGATTTGGTTGAAAGATTTTGTAAAAATTCCAATAGTTGACCGAGTTATCGCGATTTTAGTGGAGCAGGGCAGAAAGTTCAGTACATTACGGCTCTAGCGCTGCGCGGTGCATTGTATAATTTCTAAGGGCATAGATATGACTTTATCCAACCAGGCTGTTTGATTGTTATACGAAGCAGGAATCGCAGATTGAAGGTACGAAAATAAGTGTGATATTATCTCAATCAAGTATTCTATACATCAAGGCACTTTCTTGCAATTAAAGGACTATACCAGTGTGACACTTTCAAAAAATCGATTTTTTTTGTTCCCTTTTTCGACAGTTTATTACTTCCAAGAATATCATTATCATTTATATCATTTTTATCAATATCATTTTGTCTTGCAAAAATCGATAGTTAAATCTTTAAACGCGTTTTTCTCGAAAAGAGATTTTCCAAATTTGCTGACATTGTAACTCAAATGCAATTATCCGATTGACTTGAAATTTGAACTGAGTACTCTTCAATATATTTACTCTACATAGACGTAGGATATTTTTGATTGGATGAAAATTGACGATTTGGCATTGAAAAAAACGACCATTTTACAGGTAAGAAAACAGACTTTTTTCATATCTATGCCATTTTGTTAGATTTTGATATTTTTCGAAAATCCTACGTCATGGTACAGGAAATACCTTCCAGTTTAACATTTTTTCCTTTTTCTGTTTCAGCAACTCAATCGGCTAGAATCATGGTAGCGGTGGAGGAACTTTTTTTGCGGCTCCGAAGGCATCGCATAAGTCGCTTGGATCTCAATATTTTTATATGAAAAAATTATGTAATATCGGTCAAATATAGCCAAATATATTCTTAATTTTCCGAAACATTTAATTGAGTACTTTTCATCCAAAAAATTCCCGAAAATCACCAAAATTTCTAGCGTTCACACTGGTGTAGCCCCTCAATTTTTTCAAATAACAATTGGGACGAATGAGTGCATTTCATAGATAGACATTTTAAATAACAGATGTTCAATTTTTTATTTAAAATTTCAATAACTTCGTATCTTTCGAGTATACATCGCTTATGCGACGAAAATTAATCGCATCACCTCTCACTCATCGTTTCGTCCCTTTCACTCATCGTTCCGTCTCTCTCAAGAAAATGTTCCTTGTTCACATCTCCATTACCAATGGAGCTAGCAAAAAAAAATGAGAAACACATTTTTTATCTTCAATTCCATAAAAGACATCTTTGATTTCAAACGTTTTTCTGCGAAATGCACTTTTTCGTCACAATCGTCATTATAACAATTAAATAGTTTATAACGAAAAAAAAACGATTCTAGAACAAAATAAATGTCCCATTCGTATTGCCCGTACCCGAAACCATAAAGAACCACCGAAGATATTGAGCAGACCCAAACATTTATATGAAAATTGTATACGGAAAACGTGGATTCAGTACGTTATCTTCTCTTGCGCTTATCTCGAAAGTATACTTTGTGATAACAATTTGGCGTACGTCATATCTCAAAATCTAATGGTCCGATTTACTTCAAATTTGGATAGAACGTATTTTAAAACATATTCCATCGACAGACCGGATGATTTTTTAATATGTTCCTCCGTTTGTAAATAACAAACGTTTAAAGTCGTTATTTTTAGTCGAAAATCGATTTTTCTTTTCAAAACATTGCAATTTATGCACATTTTTTAATTTCGAAAAAGCATCCGGTGGGTTTGTAGCTTCACCATTGTACTGAAAGTATGTTCTCCATTTTTTACTTTAGATGAATCTAGTTACCGGAATCATGTAAGGGACCGAGCCGTACGGAGGCTACAGTTCTGAGATCAAATGACAATGATTACGTTGTTTATATATATTTTGCAATAACAATAAAAACAGTGATACATCAAGACTATGTACTATCAGTCTGCGAAAGATCGACTTTATCATCGCAATGCCTGAGACGGAAAAAAATATTGAAAATCGATTTGTTTTTTTAACTTCAAGGTTATGCATACCCATTAAATAGCAATGTGACGGAAATAATTCCAGTAGAATCCACGAATGTATGAATCCAGCGATAAAATAGATTCACGGTTGCACTCCACGTTCCAATAGGATTCATTTCATATCATTTTTGCTTCCCGATTCATGGCCCTGTAGTACATATCGAATGATGGTAAAATTGGCAAAACTGATCATCGCGCGGTGCACTCGATGAAAAATCTGTATACCCGGGCAGTCATCGTCCGCGTGTTTATTTGTTTGCGGTTTGGTTTACCCGATGTTTGCCCCCCCCCCCCCCCCCCCGCCGAGGTGCAAAATATACTTGTGTAAAAGCCCCTCACCGTCCTCGACGTGTGTGCTGTTCAATAAAATCATCGAGTTGTGACGCGGACGATCCATCCGTGTGGACGCGCGCGCGCGCTCGTATTGAGCGATTTTACGGCAGCGGCGGAGCAGTTTTTGGTCGAGGGAAGTGCAGCAGCGATTTCGATGCGTGTCTAGAATTTATTTCCTTCTCGTCATCCGATAAAGCTTCCATAGTTGTAAATCCTAATTAGCGTTGTTACAGATTGGCCAGCCCCGATGATACCATCGAATTTTACAGTTATGACGATTTTGGCCACGTCCATTTGCCCGGTGGGAAAGAACGCAGGAAAGAACTCTCCGGTATAGGTATTTTCATGTGGATACTTTTGCGATTAATGGCTGTGGAAAATGCTGATCGATGTTTTTTCGTTCGATTTTTATTTTGTATGTACACATGGGGGCAGTCGCGATCCCATGCCTTTTATTTTTGCGGCTAAGTAGGGGTGAAAACCACACGATTGTCAGTTCTCGATTTGCGGGACCTCCGAGACACCCCCTCGGGCACGAGGGCCCATGTCGAATCTCAAGTTGTAGTAATGGTAATCATTTTTTTACCATTACTATTTTTTAAACGTAGAAAATTACCGGAAGTCGAGTCTTGAATTTTAGCAACCGTAAAAAATTGCCGAAAGGCTAACTTCAAGTTTAAGTAACCGTAAAAAATGACCGGAAGTCGAATCTCGAGTTGTAGTGATGGTAAAAAAATTATCAGAAGATGAATCTCGAATTTTAGTAACCGTAAAAAATTACCGGAGGTCGGATCTCGATTCATAGTAACCGTACAAATTATCCGAAGTTGGACCTCGAGTTGTAGTAGCATAAAAAAAATACCGGAAGTCGAACCACGAGTTGCAGTAGTCGTAAACAATTACCGGAAGTCGGACCACGAGTGCCAGTAATTGTAAAAAATTACAGGAAGTCGAACCACGAGTTGCAGTAACCGTAAAAAAATACCGGACGTTGCATCTTGAGTTGTAGTAATTCTAGAAAATTACCGAAGGTCGAACCACGAGTTGCAGTAATCGTAAACAATTATCAAAAATTGATCTCGGCTTGTATTGAACGTAAAGAATTACCATAAATTTAATCTCGAATTGCAGTAAGGGTAAACATTTGCCGCAAGTCGTACCTCAAGTTGTACTAACCGTAAAGAATCACCGGAAGTCGAATACTACAAGTTGTAGTAAGAGTAAAAAATTACCGAAAGTCGAATCTCGAGTTGTAGTAATTGTAAAAAATGACTGAAAGCCGAACCACGAGTTGCAGTAATCGTAAAAAATTACCGGAAGTCAAAACACGAGTTGCAGTAATCGTAAAAAATTACCGGAGGTCGAATCTCGATTCATAGTAACCGTAAAAATTATCCGAAGTCGAACCTCGAGTTGTAGTAGCATAAAAAAATTACAGGAAGTCGAACCACGAGTTGCAGTAGTCGTAAACAATTACCGGAAGTCGGACCACGAGTGGCAGTAATTGTAAAAAATTACAGGAAGTCGAACCACGAGTTGCAGTAACCGTAAAAAAATACCGGACGTTGCATCTTGAGTTGTAGTAATTCTAGAAAATTACCGAAGGTCTAAACACGAGTCGTAATAACCGTAAAAATTACCGGAAGTCGAATCTCGAGTTGCAGTAATCCTGGAAAATTACCGAAAGTCGAATCTCGAGTTTCAGTAATTGTAAAAAAATTTCAAAAGTTTATTTCGACTTGTATTGAACGTAAAGTATTACCAAAAATTGAATCTCGAATTGCAGTGACAGTAATTTTTTTCCGGAAGTCGTACTTCAAGTTGTACTAACCGTAAAGGATTACCGAAAGTCGAATCTCAGTGCTTGACGTCGATTTTGCCAAACGACTGAGCACTCATATATACGTGAGCAAATCGAGCGCGGACATGACGCGGACCGATTCTCGATATTCGAATGTCCCCCGCGTGTGCAAAGTAATATGAGAACTTCCGGATTTGACATGGCTCGGGAATGGCGACGAAGCGTGAGATTGGAGCATTTGACCGTGCCTTCCTCCGCACACTTTTCCGCAATCTTCTTCGTCCTTCAAAGCTTGCGCTGGTCCGTCATTTCGAATATTGAGACGAATCGCGTCCTGGCGGAAGATATGAGATTTGGATTGTACGAGGATCAGTGGAGTCGCGGAGCTTCGTATCTCCGCTCACATTTCCTACGATCGTGCACAATGAATTTCCCCTTGGAGGCCCCTTGGACGATATTCAATGTCAATTACGCTGTACGTTATTGCTCGCCGTTCCAATATGAAAATTCCACTCGGTTGGGACGATTCTACTGTCAAATATAAGCTTTTTCAAATTGAACAATATCGCTAAATAAAGTTATTAATATTTAAACAAAGTGCCGCCGTTGCAACATGGCTAATGGGTGTAGGTTGGGGTGGCACAATTTTCAGCTCGATTTTTTTCGTTTTTCTTACCATGCAATTATGTTCTTTGAAGAAAAAAAAATTGTCACGAAAGCTACGAGCGATAAAAAAATATTTAGAGGTCGCTTAAGTCTCCCAAAAATTCAAGTTTTCATTAAAAAACCGATTATTTTTTCGTCCACTTCTCACCCATGAATTTTACGCTTATTAATTTTTAAATTAACCTCGCGAAAGCTCTAGCCGGCCAATGAATATTTAGTGGTCGCTCCAGGTTTTTCAAATTCAGAATTTCCGCCAAAAAATAAATCTCGCATCCACTACAATTCCGTGTAGCACAAAAAAAATAAACAGCGAAGTGTTATATTTTCTGAATCATTTATTATAATAATTTGTTACAAACGCCAATTAGACGATATGTGTTATTATGTAATATTATGTATTATTTTGTTATGGCGTCGCTCGTCACAGAGTACAGCTACGATTGGTCCGCAGTTTGACCAACGAGACCAACTGTGGGACGCATTACGATGCGCGGAAAACTGTTTTTGAAGAAAAAAGGATTAATTATTTTGAAAACTTCGAAATTTCGAAGCTTTTGAGCGACCACTAAATATTTATTGGCCGGCTAGAGCTTTCGCGAGGTAAATTTAAAAATTAAAAAGTGTAAAATTCACGGGTGAGTAGTGGACGAAAAAAATCGATTTTTTAGTGAGCATTAGAATTCTTGATTTCTAAATATTTTTTGACCGCTCGCAGCTGTTGTGACAATATTTTTTTTTCTGTAAAGAAGATAATTGGATGGTGAGGAAACGGAAAAAAAAGAGCTCAAATGTGTGCCACCCTAGTGTAGGTAGTTCTGGCAACTATGGTTATCTCAAAAGAAGAATAAAAAATGTACGTTAAGTATAATAATAAAATATATAATTATAAAATTATTATAATAAAATAATAATCGTAGGACCGGATACTTTTTATGTAATTTCAAAAACTACAAAAATGCCAAGCTTTAGAAAAAAGGTTCGAATTTCGAAGAAAAGAAACAACTTTGATCATTTGTTATCATCAAGGCGTTACCCCCACTTGTAGCGCAAAAAAAGGCCTTTTTCATGAATTTTTTTAAAGAAAACTACAAAACTTTTTTAATCGATCAATATACCATCTTAAAGAACACATCTTGAAGAACTTTCAGTAATTTTTTAATTGAAAAATATTACATTGGTTAGTGGCAAATGGCCGTCAATGAAATAATGCTTTTATATACACGGTTTGCGGTGACCAACATTGCGGCGAAGTGGATCATCTGAAGAAAAAAATGCGGATGGATTTAGTCAAATATAAGTATAAACTAGGCTTTAATCGAAGGATTTTTGAAAATATTCATTTTTCACAAAATGGCGGACAGTCAAAGTTAATGGTTCGATTTTAACGAAAAAAACCGCCGTTTTCTGGCTATAAATCGGCCATTTTTTTCGAAGAAAAAAATCGAACGATTAAAGACTAAATTTTTATGTACTAAATAAGCCTGCAAAATTTCAAGAAGATCGGTTCATTAGTGTTCGAGTAATCTTGGTCACCGACTTCAGAAATGCCATTTTGAGAAAAACGCGTTTAAAGTTTCTCTTTCAACGCTCTTTCAACGCGGATTTTTCTCTTTCAACGCTCATATCTGAGTCAATTTTGTTCGGATCGACTTTAAATTTTCAGGACATATTCTCAGATACTTATACTTCAAAAAAATGCAATAAAAAAAATCGATTTTTTCACAATCGCAAGTGGGGGTAACCCCTTAAATGCATCAACGTGTAAAAGAATTAATCTGTCGCACGATAGAAACTGTTTTAAACTATGCTCCGTACGAAATTGAAGTGAATCGGACGAATAAATTTTGAGATACGATTGACACAGTTTCAAATTACAGCTGGCCGATTCACCGTAGCGCAGTAACTGATCTGATCCTTTCCAAAAATTACCACGACTCGCACAATTATTGCCATTTGTATAAAATCTTGACTGCACATTACAGTCAAAACCCTGGGCTACGGATAAAAAATAACTAAAAAAAAAAATTTTAACCTAGTAAACGAATCGTATTTTTTGAAGTCCGAGCTTCCGCAGACCCCTCAAGTCGATTTCCGTAGTCTGAGTGACTAAATCTATCTAGAGGCCCGAAAAAATTCCCTAATTTCGATTCCTTTTTCTGCGACACGGTTGGTGAAAAAGAAACGCATTTTTTCACCACAAAGGTGCATATATTGAGAGCTTTGAAAAGAATCACCAAAAAATACAGAAAAACAACAAAAACATGGCAGCCGGCAGCTGATGACATTTTTTCGCGACGTTTGGCGGTGGACACTCTTCAGCTTAAACGGTCCATCTGAAATCTAAAGACCAAACGGGTTATTCAAGTTAACAATAAATACGAGTCGTTGAGGATCGTTGATTTTCGAAATCATTTTTTTTAACATCGTGGCAACGAACTGAAATTCGAGCATACAAAATCCAGGAAAAGAAGTCATTATTTTGACATAACTATTAAAAAATTAAGATCGATGCAACCCTCCGCTGTCACACGTTCTGGCTATAACACGCTGGTAACAGGGGGTCACCATGACCCCAGCCCTGTTTCAGACGATTGCCGCATTCACCGTATCGTTCCGAATGACTCATAAGAATTCAGGATGTTAGTTTGAACATTCTAGAATGTGGCATTCTCGGTATTATACTTTAAACGAATTTTAAAATGGCGGGAAAAAGATCAGCGAGGGGTCAATGCGTTAAAAAAGCTCTTTTTTTACTAAAAAAAAATCAAAACATGCCATATTCAATTTTTTTCTTAAAATTTTAGGCTAATACTCTTGAGGTATGATATTTTAAGGAAAAAGATAGCTCCACAGTGGGAAATAATTTACGGAGAAAGACAGCTCCACGTCCGACTCTAATCTGCACTTTCAAAGGGGACACCATCAGTAGTACAACAAATCAGAGCAATTCTAACACCGTTAGAAGACAGGCCAGTCGCCTTGGCCGCCAACAACTTATATAAATAATTTCGGCTCAAAGTGTCGCTTGGGGTCATTTTGACCCCGGGTGAACGCGGAGGGTTAAAAAAAGTGTCAACGTCAACGAGTGGTTCTCGAGAAGTCCACCAATTTTAAAAACAGTGTTTTGAGAAAAACGCGTTTAAGGCGAGAAATCAATTTAGGAGCGTGAAAAATAGGAATTTTTCGAGAATGTTTTTAGAGGGGATAAAATAATCTGATCATTTTCAAATTTGGACATGAGTTTATCATAAATGTCAAGTTTGGAAAAAAAAACAAAATTTGTGATGACCAAAAAAATGGCGGCCTTATTAAGGGTCTTCGGACGCCTGTTTTCCGCGACATCGAAAAGTGCCGCAGTTGTCACTCTTTTTCTGTTGATCTGAGAGAGATTTAATAAGTGTCATTCGTTTACTGACATACTAAGGGGAAGGATATACCTAAAAAATGATGAAAATGTGCAAAATTGAAAATTTTGGAGCCGTTTTACTCCAAAGTTTAAATTTTCGACCATTTTTTCGACATATTTGACCCCCAAAAAATTATTTATTTACACGCTACCTTTAAAATGTTAGGTATATCCTTCCGATAATATTACTGAGAGTAATCTCCCAAAATTTCATCCAAATCGGTCGATAACTTATTGAGCTACAACACGAGCAGTTTTTGAAAAAGTAGTTTCCGCAAACTACTTTTCCGAAAACTACTCCGCAAATATTCAATATTTCGAGTTTTCCTTTGGTCAGTATATTCTTTGGGTACGATACTTTCGAAATATGTAAAAAATCGATTTTTTGAAAACTCTAAAGGGATATCTCGCCTTAAAGTTTAAAGTACGGTGCTGCTACTGCGCGCTCGGCCGACTGTTAAAAGCTGTAGCTCATCCAATTTTAGGAATATTCCAAAGAAATTTTCAAAAACCATAGCTGAAAGGTGATACTATTTTCGAAAATTGTATTTTTCAAGTATTTAAAAAAATGCAATTTTGTTAACAAACAAACAAATTGCATTTTTCAAGTATCGTACCAACCATTGCATTTTCAACAATTGCATTTTTGTACAAAAATTGCATTTTTCAAGTATGCAAGTTTCGTAACAAGTTTCGTAGCAAGTTTCGTAATGGCATTTTTCAAGTATTTTTGATAAATGCAATTTTATTACCCACCTACGTAGATGTAGCCCGTTAAGTAAGACGTACAGTTGATTATGGCGTGGGTCACGTGTCGCGCGGTGTTCCTCGGAAAGTCATCCACACACACACACACCCCCACAAGAGTGTATGTATACACTCCTCGAGGGTGTAGTTTGTCGTACGTGCGATAATCCTGGATTCTAATGGACTAGTCGTCAACTGTATGACAGAGCAGCACTAGTCACATAAATACAGTAGTGGTTGACGAGCGAGTCCGGGTGAACGGAGGGTGACCGTGAGGCCGAGAGGAAACACAGGGGCAGAGAGGAACGCGCCTGATGGGCGGAGGGGGAGAAAGAGCACTGGCTGATTGGCGACCATCGTGTCGATTGGAAAGGTAATCAACTAAGTAACGTTAACTAGGCGTACCTTTGCTCGTTACGCGACACCGGCAAAACTAAAACTGACGTTCTCGTACGTGTTCATAAAAAGGCAAGTAGAGAGAGGGAGAGAGAGAGAGAGAGAGACAGAGGAAGAGAGTTTATCACTTGCCAGAATGTTTGCTGCCTCACTTTCGTACGTGTCTGACAACGACGTAAATTTCTACTAGCAATTATACACGTACATTTATCTACTATTCATTTTCTATCTCCCTCTTTCCCTCTCTCTCTCTCTCTCTCTCTCTCTCTCTCTCTCTCTCTCTCTCTCTCTCTCTCTCTCTCTCTCACTCTCTTGTTGTCTTTTTTCCACTCCTCATTCGTACAATTTCGCGCCATGTCCAATCGATATTACTGCAACAAAAAAAAAACAAATTGTGAGTACGATCTCATGCCCGTGTCGTCGCAGTGCCCTCCGTCGTAGCGACATCAATTACATTGCCACGTGTGACGAGCACGAGTCACCCTTTTGTCTTCACTTTTTGCCAGTTTTTAAAATCTGCTCTCATTATTCTTAGATAAAAGTCGCACGTCAATACCGGATGTTTTCAGGTAGAGAGCCGATATTGGTTGTCGTGGAATTCAACATTACTTTTGATCACTTAGAACAAGTGTATGTGGAGGTATGGTCATTAGTAGGGGGGGCTATAGAGAGAGAGAGAGAGAGAGAGAGAGAGAGAGAGAGAGAGAGAGAGAGAGAGAGAGAGAGAGAGAGCGAGAGAGAAATAGAGAGATTGATTGGCAATGCAAATGATACGATTCTAATAGCCATATAGAATAATAATACAATCAAACGATAATATATTTAAGTAATACCAGAACTAATATAATGGCAATACACATAGAGAAAGAGAGAGAGGGAAAGACATTTGGATTGGATTTGATTGGAATTTATCCCGAGTGGAAAACGTAGCTCATCACCACCTAGCCACAAGCTAGTAAAGTGATGTTTCGAATCGCCGTTAGCTAGCCGTCTTAGCGATTGACTACCCAGCCTTGTAACGCTTTGCTCCTCTAGTAACCGAATACAAAAAAAATAGATGGCGACTAGATAGAAAGAAATATCCCAGGGCTGGATTATATCTCTGACCTAGCCATGACATAATTTTTTCAGCCAGCGACTGGGAACAAAAAACTAGGTGGCGATTAGATAAAAAAAAAATTTGCGGTTATATATTTATATTTTCGTGATTTTTTTTCACATTATTTACTTCGTTGGACCCTTTTGCGATATTCTTCGTTGTTCATTAATTAGGCTTACGATATTTGCGCTGTAAGAATATAAATGGTATAAAGAATATAATGGATGAGTTGTGACGTTGTCCACTGAGCAAATTCTACTTGTTTAATTTCTGAATTTTCTAATTGTCTACATATGTTACCCTAAACAATGTCAGATTATTGAAAAATGGGTGGATTAACAAATGTAAATAACATTATCGAATCAATGACTCAATTGCGTTCGCAATGAGAGCGTTAATCGCATAGAATTACATAACCTTAAAGTGTATTTGTCCGATCATTTATTCCGGCCAGTGCGGCCGCAGTTAGGAAGTGTTGGCTAGGTAATCGCTAGATACCAACTTGAGGATTTTATTCATTCGCAACGCCATCTGTAACTCAAGTTGCTTAGCCAGCCATGAGCCAGTCGCTCGATGGAACTACACGTATTCACATAACCACACTTTGTCATTTGTGACCAAGATCGGCTGGGCAGTGACTAGCCAAGGGGCGCATAGCCGCAGTTAGCTAGTGTTGGCTAGGTCATGGCGTCATGCCCACTTGAGATTTTTTTTCTTTTGCAAAGCCATCTAAAACTCAAGGAAGCCAGCCAGCCATGAGTCATTCGCTCGATGGAACTACACGTAGTCACATAACCTTATACTTTGTCATTTGTGACCAAGATCAGCTGGGCAGTGACTAAACAAGGGCTAGATAACAAAACATTCACAATATTACTAGCTCATAGCGAGCCAACCATTGGTCAGTTCGTATGAGCTCAATTGGGCGAGCCAGTTACTAGGTCGTAACTCAGAGAGGCTAGAACAATTTGTACTCTGGATTATGCCATAGAAAGCTATGGGGCAACAGGGGGAAATCCAATGTGAAAAAAACAATTTTATCAGAACTTGGAACTAGGAAAATTACAATCTAATTATATAACTGATAACTAAAAACCAACGAATAAAGTAATGTGCAGTAATGTTATGAGTACAACAGCAGAATCAGTTACACGGATTTTTCTATACGAGAAAGAGAGAGAGAGAAAGAGAGAAAGAGAGACCGAGAGGGAGATGGAGTGGTAAATACGTCACTAGATCTGTATCAGTTTCAGCAATGTACCGTGAAAATGCAATCTTTTTTTTCCATATACTGTTTAATATATATATACACACACACATATATATATATATATATATATATATATATATATATATATATATATATATATATATATATATATATATATATATATATATAGAAATAAACAATTTTATTGACACAACAAATGAAGAATCGATTGGTTTTTTTATGGAACACACATATACATATGTATGTGAATAAATATGTATAGATTTATTCAATTAGATTATGTGTGTGTGTGTGTGTGTGTGTGTGTGTGTGTGTGTGTGTGTGTGTGTGTGTGTGTGGAACATACATATGTAAATGTATGTTCCACATACGTGGAACCATCTTCCATAAAGAGTCCAATCGATAATTCATTTGTTGCGTCAATTAAAAATGTAATTTCAAAATATATTAAAGAGGGGAGTTGGACACGCTCTTGTCGATGCCTCGACGCGTCGGATGGCAGAGCAAGGAAGAGAGAGAGAGAGAGAGAGAGAGAGAAAGAGAGAGAGCCAGCGCGCAACGTCGACGGGTACAGAAAGGGGTAAAAGCAGAGGCGAACAGCCGGGAATGCAAATGAATTATTAAAAAATTTAATCAATCGAATCGCTAGTGCCCTTACTCCATCGTTCTATACCAAGTAATGATTATTCATGCTGGAATGGCTTCGCACGGGAGAATATTTATAATTTGTTTATTTAAATTGCTACATCGAGGACGCCGACGACGTATACGACGACGACGTTGACAAGGACGGGAATGACGAAACACTCCGGCACTGTCTCCCTTTTCGTCTGGTTGCTCCTCGTGTTCTCGCCAAATTGCGTTTGCACGTTTACTTTTTCCCATCTAACGCCCACGCTCTTGCCAGAGAAAACAAATGATATGACAAACAAAACAATACGTCGAGCGGAAATCGGCGCGGATAAAATTTGCCTCTGTACGACCGAGTATACGATTCTTGAGGGAAAATCTCTAATGGACCGGGAAAAGCGGATGGATTGTGAAGAAAATAATAAAAATAAAAGGGGCAGTAGTATACTGAGAGAAAAGTTCGTGGTTTTTATAACAAACGCCCATGGTAAAAGAAGGGGTAGTAAAATTCGTTATAGTTTATTGACACCGGGATCATAATATGGTCGACACGAAATGAGCGAAAAATATACCTAAACATGCGTTTTGGGTGGCGTGTTTGACTATTAGTACAGACGTGCTGTATATTGGATTCGGAAAAAATTTGAAGAATTTGAAAAATTTGCCTAAAAATCGGGGTATAGGGTTTTTTTAGGGGATGAAAGGGGGATGGATGTGAATTAATGTGAAACTACAAGCCCCACGAGGTCGGCGCCGGAAGACAAAATGTTCAGAAAAATCCGGGCTTGATTTTTGTCCATAGCGCCGAAGTCGTGGGAGTTCATTTTGGGGGTGAAAAAGTGGCGTGAAATTTTGAAAAATCAGTTTTCATTGGATAACTCTTTAGGAAAAATTCATACAATTTTTGTTCAAATGGCAACGTTGTAGCCCTTGAAAAGACGCGTCAGTCGGGTATTTGATCAACGCTCTCCGAAAATATCTCCACCCCCAAAAGAATAGTTAAAGTATTAAAAAAATTGTTTATTGAATAACTCAAAATAATTGATTTTTCGGGGATGGTTTAAATGTACGAAATGTAGGAATAATTTTCTCCATATTTTCATTCCTATGAACCACTCTTGAATTTTGCTCTTTCGAACCCCTCTCAGAGGTTGAAAATTCAAAATGAAATTCCGGGACAAATATTGACCGAAAATAAAGAGACACGAGTTTGGCGCTGTGGACAAAAATGTAGCTGAGGGTTCAAGCTACAAATTCTTCCACAGCGCCGAATTCGTACGGTCAATAGATTTCCCAGAATTTCATTTTGAATTTTCAACCCCCGAGCGGGGTTGGAAAATCAAAATTCAAGGGTAGTCCGTAGAAACGAAAAAATAGAGAAAATTATTTTCTACATTTCGTACATTTGCACCATACCCGAAAAATCGATTGTTATTGAGTTATTCAATAAACATTTTTTTTTTTTGGTATTTTAACAATTTTTTGAAGGGTGAAGATATTATCGGAGAATAATGATCAAATACTTGATCGACGCTTTTTTTCAAGGGCTATAACGTTCCCATTTAAAGAAAAAATGTACGAATATAGTCGAAAGAGTTATTGAATTAATACTGATTTTTCAAAATTACAACCCACTTTTTCACTCCCAAAATGAAGTTCCACGTCTTCGGCGCTGTGGACAAAACTAAAGCTTGGATTTTTCTGCACATTTCGTCTCACGGCGGCGACCTTGTAGATGTTGTAGTTTGGCATTAATCGACCCCCATCCCCTTTAATCCCCTCAAAAAACCGTACACCCCGATTTTTAGCCAAACTTGAATTTAGCACCCGCGGCACCTACGAAATCACCTGTCAAAAAATTAGCCTTCTAATTTTTCCCGATTACGGGGTTTTTCAGCGACAGCACGGCTGTACTATATCTATTATCCCCAAAATGATTATGCACTATTGTAGAAGGATTGACAATATAGATATGGTTAATTCGATGCTATAATAAAATCGGCGTTCTAATACTAATGTTGTATAATTTACGTTAAGGGGCTATACCAGTGTGAACGCTTAAAATTTGGGTGATTTTCGGGAATTTTTTGGAAGAAAAAAACTCAATTAAATGTTTCGGAAAATTAAGAATATATTTCGCTATATTTGACCTATACTACATAATTTTTTCATAGAAAAATATTGAGATTCAAGCGACATATGCGCTGCCTTCGAAGGCGCGAAAAAAAAAGTTCCTCCACTGCTGACATGATTCCGGCCGATTGAGTGACTGAAACCGAAAAAGGAAAACAATGACGCTAAACTGGAAGGTATTTCCTGTACAATGACGTAGGATTTTCGAAAAATATCAAAATCCAACAAAATGGCGTAGTTATGAAAAAAGGCTGTTTTCTGGCCTATAAAATGGTCGTTTTTTTCAATGCCAAATCGTCAATTTTCATCCAATCAAAAATATCCTACGTCATTGTGGGGTAAATATATTCAAGAGTACTCAGTCCAAATTTCAAGTCAATCGGATAATTGCTCTTTGAGTTGCATGTCAGCAAATTTGAAAAATCACATTTCGACAAAAACGCGTTTGAAAATTCAACTATCGATTTTTGCAAGATAAAATGATATTTACCCTTTTCTTCCTCAAATGATGCCTGCTGAGAGGCTGAAGCTTTTCACACTGGTATAGCAACTTAAGTTATGTTCAGTCAGACTTCTACTATTCTTTTCACGTTCGTACAATTCATATGCCTATCATTAACGTTTTTGGAGTATAATTTTTTAGAAGACCTTATGAAAAGTGACTATTCGAAAAAAATAATAGTAAAGCTTACTTATAGCGAAGACGTAAATCATTTGCAGTTCGAGCAACCGCAGCTTGATAGTTTTAAGAACTGCGCATGTTTCGCAAACTGTTACATAGTATGTTTGTTGCATTGCAAAAAACGGATATCAGTTCTACCTAGATGCATTTTGCATTTTGCATTTTGCAAATTGCATTTCTCAAAAATATTTTTACTCGACAGTGTCACCTTTTAGCCATAGTCGCTGAAAATGTCATTGAAATATTCCTAAGATTGAATGAGCTTCCAACAGTCGGTCAGGCGAAAGATAGCAGGACCATACTTCAAACTTTAAACGCGTTTTTCTCGAAACACTGTTTTGAAATTCCGTGGACATAATATCTCGAGAACCACTCGATCGATTGTTTCTAAATTTATAGGAAATACGATGAGGAATATTTAAAGGCCGTTGACGATCTCACTATTAAAAAATACATCTTCATTATTTAATAGATACGTAAAAATGATGACTTTTTTTCTTAGATTTTGTATGCTCGAGTTCAATTCGTCGCCTTGTGGTTAAAAAAAAAGATTTTAAAAATCGACGATTGTTTATTGTTAAATTGGAAAAGCCGTTTGGATTTTAGATTTCGAATGGATCGTTTAAGCTGGAGAGTGTCGATCGCCAACGTCAAGAAAAAAAATTATCATCTGCCGGCCGCCATATTTTGTTGTTTTTCTGTATTTTTTGGTGATTTTTTTTTAAAGGCTCTGAATTTATGTACTTTTATGTTTAAAAAAATCGTTTTTTTTTCACCAACCGTATCCCAGTAAAAAAATCGGAATTTGGCCTTTTTCCGGGCCTCTACGTAGAGGTAGCCTAGGGTGGCATCAATTTGAGCTCTATTTTTTGCCTTTTTCTCACCATCCAATTATCGAATTTAAAGAAGAAAAAAAAACTGTCGCGAAAGCTGCGAGCGGTCAAAAAAAATTTAGAAGTCGCTCAGGCCTCCCGAAAATTCAAATTTTAATTTAAAAATCGATTTTTTTTCGTTCACTTCTCACCCATGAATTTTACGCTTTATAATTTTTAAATTGAGCTCGCGAAAGCTCTGGCCGGCCAATGAATATTTAGTGGTCGCCCAAAAGCTTCGAAATTTCCAATTGTCGCGTATTTTTTTCTCTCCTCACTCATAAATTAACCACTGCGTAAATTTTTCAAAACAATTAATCCTTTTTTTCTTTAGAAACGAATTTTTTAAATTTACCTCACACTTGTAACCCGATAAAACGCGGGACCTTTGCTTCTGTTCACGGACAAGAGTTTAAAAAAATTATTTTATGAGAACAAGGATTATTATTCTTGGGTTAGTAGTGTGGGGTAAATTTGGAAAATCTGTTTCTAAAGAACGATCAATTGTTTTGAAAATTTTACATAGCATCAAATTTATGAGTGAGAAGAGTAAAAAAAAAGGCGAGAGCTTTCGCGAGGTTAATTTTTAAATTATAAAGCGTAACATTCATGGGTGATAAGCGAACGAAAATAAAATCGATTTTTCAATGAAAATTTGAATTTTTGTGAGGCTTGAGCGACCTTTGAATATTTCTTGATCCCTCGCAGCTTTCGTGGCAATTTTTTTCTTTGCTTTAAAGAAGATAATTGAATGGCGAGAAAAAGGAAAAAAAATGAGTTCAATTTTGCGCCAACCTAACGTAGCCCCTTAATGAATATACACAGTTCAGTCACAGACTCCTTTTACAGCACCATCCGTACCTTCCTGTCGATTTATTGCCTCTCTTTGTCTCCTTTTCCACACGAACACATATGCACTAGTTTTTCTACTTTTTTTCACAAACCCTGCACTTATCACTATACCCCTTATTTACTCCTTTCCCCAAACTCCCACATCTTAATCTTGCCCATGTACTTTTTCTTTTTCCTGATGTATTTAAATGCTACCAATACTTTTCTGCATCTATAATATTCTTCCTGTTTTTTTTACTGAGGGCAATGTGTCGATTTTTCAATCTGGTGCCAATTGTGTTGGATTTCTTGGTCGACTTTTGTTTTCATACTCCTTTCCATTATTCTTTCATTTCCCCTCTATCGTCGTTTGCTATTGCTCTCCATATGTTTTTCTCTCCTACTTTCTCCACTACATTTTTTACTTCCATTCCCCATTTTGTTGGGGTACGATGATTATTATTTTATTCCTATTTTTATTGTTATCATGAGAAAAAATATCATAATTATAAGCATAGTCACTGGCTATATATCGTAATGGTAGATGGAAATAATAATTTTCTTTATTATTGTTATTATTATATAAATTGGTAATAAGGAATATTGGTGGAAATAATTATCGACATCGGGGATATTGCTGTTTAGATTAAGAGCGTGATAGCGGGCCAAATGTCGCAAATTGGAGATAATAATAATGATAATAATATAATTTATTATTATTACTATTATTATTATTATAAGATCGAGCCACCGGTGTGGTTGAATGTTTCCCAGTGCAAACTGAGGAAGTTGCCCGGACCAATAAAATGATACAATTAAGATCCCGTGTGGAAATATTTTCCGGGATGTCTAAAGGACCCAACTAATTGTCCCCAATTTTATCCAGGGCCTGGTTTGGATTCCGACTGGTACCTTTATAGGATTGTCCCGCTTTTGAAATCGGGCCCTTTAGTGGACATCTATTCGGGGCCATACTAGATTCCCTGATTGCGCCTGAATTATCCAATTTCGTCCCTACTACACCCCTGCAATTAGCCCTGTTAAGTCCCCACGTTCACCTCGTCAGATCCCTATGATTCCCCTGTATTTCCCTGTAATAAAGAAGATGCATATTTTCCGAGAAGATTTATAAATATATATTTATTTATTTATATATATGCCAGCAAGTTTACAAACATTCTTATAATAGAAAACAATATGCTGACATTTTAAGGATAATGTGAACAATATAAAACGTTATATGTTAATCATGTAGATAACGATTCAGAATACTTCAATGGCTAAAAATACTTTTTAAGACCAATCTTTGGGGAGGATGAAAAATGCAATAAGAACACTCAATCATCCATTAGAGCAAAATTGTCGCCAACAGCATGAAAGAAATCTCATTCCATCTAATCCAACAGAGATCCCCATTCAATTTAAAATCATTAGCCGTACTCTCAAAGACGGGACAATATTTGTAAAATCAATGATATTTAATTCCTCTTTTTTCATCACAATATGTACGCCGAACAATGTTGTACTTTTGAGCGATGGTTGTATAATGGAGATAAAAGAAAATTTATGGCGAAAATGAATCCCAAGAATCTCTCTACATCGAGGGGAAAATTTCGAAAAAAAAAGTTGACATGTACAATTATCCACGTAAATCATCCAGTATTGGAGCATGGAGAATCCCAGAACAAACTTTAAACGATGCAGTTTACACATTGGCCAGCATCAAGAGAAAATTGGTAACATTGCGATTGTCCCTAGAACCAAACGGAAAACTCAATACTTATGCCCTGACATTGCTTCATGTATAAGTGATTACTTAAATAAAAATGTATATATTTTTAAGTTGTAACGTTTTCTTCTTTTCTTTCAAATTCATTGAAAATGATAAGCGAATCGTTAAGTGAGTGAGATATTTGCATGAGGCAGTTATAAAACACTGATGAATTACTATTAATTTTTGTCGCTTATTAATATTATAACTTTAATTGATCTTTGTGATGATCCCTGACTATATCTGACCAGGCTTTTTACTGGTGAACCAAATGAAACCGTAATTTATTTTATGATGGAAATTGTGACTGAACCACACTGGGCCCACATTAGTCTGCCTGGTCAAGACCCGATTAAACTCATTGTAAAAATGAGCCAGTGCCCTGACAGCACCTGGTCGGGGCCTTCATTGGTGCATCCATCGTACCCCTGTTATTTTGTATCATGGAAACTAATGAGTACCTTTCTAGGACCGTTTGTGGCAGTATTCTGGAAATCCCTGTCAGGGATTCCACTTCGAAGCCGTAACGGGACCTGTATATTCTTCGGGTTTCCCGGACGATTTTCCACACGGGATGATAATAAAAACAATTGTCAAGGAATTTTGAAAAATTTTAAAAAATTCCGTTCCTGTTCCACAATCTTAGGGAATATTTACAAAGAAGCACCTAAGAGCACTTCACAATTACAAACTCATTTACTAACATTCTTTTCGAATATTAAAAAATGTTGTTTGTTTAAAAATAAACTTAAAAATATTCAAAATTGAGCTGTCTTATTCGTGTGCAGAGTGATAATAATGTGTTAGGAAGAAATTTACTTTTATAAAAACGCTTCATACCTTTCTTATTTCTGACATCCCAGAGGACCAAAGTGACGAAAAAAACCAAATAGAATATAGAAATTCATCTTTCCGAGCTACGCGTATCCGCAAGGCACGGAGATCTTATATAGCCGTTGTGAGGAATTTCCCGATGGACCGAGCACGGGGCTCCCGTGTCCACGTATAGCATAGACTATTCTAATGTAATATCGATCAATCGGCTCATTTAAATGTTGACCGTGAGCAAATGTGAAATTCAAAATACCTGCGGTGATAGATATTTTTATATGCAATCGTCCTGCCCCCCCCCCTCCTCCCGGGCGCTGCGGAGGATCTTGCACCACGTAAGACGCCGGGAAGAACCGGGGATCGGTTAGCAAAGGGGTTTCCGTTACAAACGGACTCGATCTACGTTCTCCATGAATCGGCGTGGAAGTTCGAGTAGGATAATTTTTTTTTTCGAGGCACAGACTAAATTGAAGGAAAAAACAATTGATAATTTATTTTTGAGAACTATTTATAACATTTTATTTTTCATTTGTTTAAGATAAATATTTATTTATATTTTATACTATGTTTTCATTTTTTATTTGATGAACATTTGTTCATTTTTTATACAATATTATTTATTTATATTTGATAAATATTTTTTTATATTTTGTATTATATTTTTTACATTTCTGTTCGATAAATATTCATTTATATTTTGCATTATATTTTTAAAATTTCTTTTCGTGAAATATTAATTTACCTTTAATATTATGTTTGTTCTATTTATTTCGATGTTTATTCGTGCGTTTGTTTGGGTTTTTTCCGGTTTTTTCGCGCGGTCACCCATCCGAGTATTGGTGCAGGCCAACGCTGCTCGGCATGGGAGACCGCCCCAGCCGCAGTTCGCGCGACGACGACTTCCGGTATGGATATTTTTTTTCTGTCTTTTCTTCCAGGTCGAAGCTGCATGAATTTTTTCAATATTGAAAATGTCCTTCAAGGAATGGAAAGTCCCATATGGGGGTCTCTGCTAACTTGAAACGGACATAACCCAACGTTATTCATGGAGGAATAAATGCATGTTCGCATATACAGATCCTCCACAACCCCCGCCCTTCATTCGTCTTCGTCTCTCTCGCTCTCTTCACATTCACCCTTTGCATACGAATCCTACCACCCTTAGATGCCCATTTTTCCAGGCCAGTATTTCCCTCGCGTTCGGTATACATAACGTACTTGAACTCGACGCGTGAGGTGCGAGGGACTACGTAACACGCATGAAATGTAAAGTTATGGACGATATATGCCTACGTAAACTCATCCGTGGCGGGTGCGGATTTGAAAAACGCGACGCAACCCATTTTTCGCCCCAAATTTATACTTAGGGCAGAGCGGGGTCACTTGATCATGATTTTGTTCCAAGCAGTATAGCTTCGAATTGAGGACGGAGCCTGAATTAGAAGGTCCGAAAAATCGTTTTTCTTTTTAATTGCTTAAATCGATAGATAAACTATTCAAGAATATATTTACAAAGTTACTGATGTAAATTGTCCAATTTTAAATATTTTGATTTTGAAGCGATTGATATTTGATGTTGATATTTCCTCCCATTGAAAACTTTAAGCCCGTTTTTTCCAGTTTTCATTTCTACGATTTTTCCAAATTGGCGGGTATGATAGCAAAAAACTAAACGACCTATTGAATCACACCACAGTTTATTTTCTTCAGTATGAAAATCTCTTCGAAGTGAATTAAAAAAGTAGTTGAAAAAATCTTTTTTTTTTTTTAATTTTTATAGCACGTTAAAGTGTTCTTTTTAAACACTTTTTTTTTCAAACCTGAGAAAAGTTACATTTTCACGATTTCTTCAGGTTTTTGTTAAGGCGTGGGGTCCGATCGCCCCCACATGCAATGAGAGGTTGATGGCATAATTTAAATTCGGAAAGTTTAAAATTGAATTGATGTTAAAAATTGTTGAAAACTTTCAATTTTGGGAACGTGAGCATTTGAGTTCAAATTCGTTCGGGTCAAAATGACCCAGAGTGTTACCGTAAGTTTAAGGGGTTAGGCCACGGTAACGGGTATAAAATCATGTGCGAAGTAAACTTTTTTTTTCGTATGAAAAAGTGATTCACTCATAAAATTAATGACACATCTATTTAGTATGAATATCAAGCTGTTAGAAAATGTATATATTTTTTTCGATGTACAAAATAACCGACTACTCGAAACTTCTCGAAACAGCTTTTTTCCAATTGGCGTGACAAATAACTTCAACAATTTTCACTCGATTTACTTCAAATTTAAAAGTTATGTTTCTAATTGCATTTCGCAGAGAAGTACGAACGGAATTTCGGATTCGAAAACTTTTCATTTTATGAGCAGTTCATGAGCAGTTATAACAAAATTTTTCACTGAAAATTCATTTCTTAAGGCGGTCCTCTAGTTTCTCGGGTCGAAAAAATCGATTTTTTTTCTTTCATAAATCACATCTACAACATGTGTAGAAAATGTGTGCCAAAGGGTTTTTCGATATTCGAAGTGGTTCACAAGTTACGGGCCTGGAACGGAGCAGGTATACGGAGCGCGCGCCGGGAGCGCGAACTTTCAAACGCGTTTTTCTGGAAACACCATTTTTCGAAAGGGTGACAACGATATTTCAGAAACTACTGCACCGATCTTGTTCAAATTTGTACAGCACCTTTAATATGTTATAAGCCAGCGATTGAACTAGGATTATCATGATTGCTTCGATAGTTTTTTTTGTACGAGCGAAAAACTTAAGAAAAAATGAGTAAAAAATAGAATGTAATTTTCAAAAGTCTATAAAAAAGTCAATTTTTGTAATTTAGAATTCACTCTAGTTCAATCGCTAGTCTTAGATATGAAGATTAAAATGCCGTTTGGTTTTTTGATTTCAGATAAGCAGAACAGCCGCAATCTTGGTCACCGCCAAGCGCCTCTTTTACTTGATGTCTTCCTGTCGGCCACTATAACGTTTATTCTATTATATATTTTGACTTCAAAAAATTTGCAATGCTTATTCAAATGTTAATAAAGATTATGCAAACACAATGAGATTGATTATTTCGATGCTTTGCCCGTAAAAAATTATTGAAAAAGCCGTAAAAAAACAGCCGAGAAACTAGAGGACCGCGTTAATATCAAATACCTAAAACTTTTGAATGAAACAATATTTTTTTAATTCCGTACGTACTTCTCTAGGTATTCTAATATAGATGACGAGAATTTCAGTTTTTTGTTCTAGGTAAAAAATTGTCGATGCTAAATGTCACACCGCGGAGCGCCTAAAAAAAGATAACAAAAGAAAATATTAGTACTCGGCCATTTTGTACATCGAAAAAAAAATATATACATTTTCTAACAACTTGATATTCATACTAAATAGATGTGTAATTAATTTTATGAGTGAATCACTTTTTCATACGTAAAAAAATGGTTAAATTCGCACATGATTTTATACCCGTTACTGTGGCCTAAAGCGTTAATTCACTCAGAAGAACAATATATGACAATTGAAAATTTTATTGGTTCTTTTGTTTCAGTTAAGAATTACGAGATGCATATTTCCCGCCCATCGGGGACTGCAGTGGCAAGATGCACATGGAATAGGCTAATAAGTCTGCAGTAATTTATTGTTTCATGATGAGATTGTTTTTTATACATTTCATATATATGTGAAAAAATACCTTAATGTTTACGGGGCTCACTTGTTTTTTTCCCTTCTAAAAAAAATCCCGAAAAGAGAGAGAGAGAGAGAGAGAGAGAGAGAGAGAGAGAGAGAGAGAGGCTGCGATACCAAAACGTTTGACGTTTCTCGTACCAGTGCGACGTTGTCGTTCAGAGTCGGGTTGAGCATTCTCCAAAGGCACTTGGTCATTAACCTGCCCGCAAATTCCCGCGGAAATTGGAAACTCGTAAAACGGTCACTTCGCACGAGTTCAGCGCAAGAACATAGCCGCAAGTCCCTCGAGATTTTGCTGTACACTATCCGCGTGGTCAGCGTGACGTGATTGTCTACTAATTTTCCTCGCATATCGCATTCGGCGGAATTACAAGATAGCAATTTCGCGTAATACAATAGAGGAAAATATTTTTCCTCGATTTAACTACACTAATGACTTTTTAAATTCCTTTAATTTAATTATTTTCCACTCCTTTTAATATTTTTCTCGCGTTCTGAACAATCTTATTCTAGAAACGGTAGAAAAATTGAGCAAACTGAAGCAATCGAGTGTATCAATCAATATTTGTATCAAAAATCCATTTTTTGCATCCATTCTTTACTCCATTACGTACGTTCGAATAATTGAAAATTATTGAACTGAAACTGATATTGAATTGAAAAAAAAAATGTTATATCAAAAGACAGAAGGGGCACAAATATTCGAACAATTATTTTCGGCTATTCATTCATTGCATTGTTTAGTTAGAAAATATTTGGCACAAGAATAGTCACACAAGGGTTTTTTATTCATTTATGAGTGTCGGAACAATTATTTTCGCCAACTATTAGTTTAAAATTACTAATTACTAATTAATTAAAAAATTAATTAATTTTTTTTATTAAACACTATTAGGTACGAGAATAATTGAACACTGTATTTTTTTAAAAATTCATATATATCTAAATAATCATTTTCGCATATTTTATTACTTAATTTTCTAATAAAAAAATAAATAAGATGTTTTTATTAGAACTGACTGGGCACATGCTTGATTGAATAATATTGTTTTATTTGTTTTTGAATAGTTGGACACAAGGATATTCGAACATTTATTTATTTATGAATATACAAACAATTGTTTTCCGCAATTTACTAATTCAATTTTTAAATAAATAGTTATTAGGTGAACGAATCTTTAAACATTTTTTTTTATTTGGCGAATCATCAACAATTGTTTTCTAGATTATTTTGTTCCGCACACACACGCACACATACATACAATGAAAATTAAACGATGGTCTAAGTTAACTGTCAAACTAATGTAAAATATTTCCGAAATATTTTTTCACCTAAAGTAAAATATTTTTTTAATATATAATATCTATATATATACTACAGGGCTACTGATTATTGGTGACGATCCCGTGAAAGGGTTGTGGGACATGTTCTCCGCTATCAAACAACCCGTATTAACCTATGCAAAAGTGAGCCATTTTCGAGATTTTATTATTTTTTTAGTGTGGGATAGACAACTTAAAAAGATAGTTCTGAAAAAATGAAGAAAAACAAACAAAAGCAGATCAACCTTTTTTTATTATTTCTAGTTTGAGGACACAGTAACAAAGAATTATCAACAATAAAATAAGAATAATCTACAAACGTTTTTGATGTGAGGGTCCAAAACTCTGCAAGTCGAATAATTATCTTTATTTTAGTGTCGATAATTCTTTGTTGCCCCCAAACTACCCCCCAAACTACAAACAATTTAAAAAAATTGATTCTATATAACAGTTTTTTTAAATTATTTTTTAAAGTTGCCTACCTTTGACTTTAAAAAAATAATAAAAATAACAATATCTCGAAGATGGTTCACTTTTGCATAAAGCATGACTGGGTTATTTGATAGCAGAAAAAAATGTCCTACAATCCTTTCACGGCATCGCGGCCAATAATCGGTAGCCCTGTATATATAGATTTTACTTTGGGATGAATAGCAAGCACGTGTTGCTCGAAACAACCCTGTAAAGCTTCTCCCGCTTCTGTGCTTTTTTTCCCGAGGCACACGATGTCCTGTCAAAATACCACCCTCCTCTCTCGGCCCTCTTTATTCCTTGAGCGGACAACCCTGCATCGCTCCTGCGCTCTCCGCATCGTGGCTCTTTCCAAAGCATATGCGATTGACTCATGTGTCTCTCTCCCGGAATTAGCGCATTACTCCTCGATGTTAAACATTGTTTTATTCCACCGTAAAAACATTCGTTTCGAGTGTTTTCGAAGGACAAAAAAAGCAAAAAAAAACAAGTATCTGTCCAGTCGGAAAAAAAGCACAGGACCGAGTTTGTCGTACTACTTATACGCAATGTGAAGTATTTTACATGTCAAGTAGAAAGGTCGGTTTTCCGCTCGACGAATTATAAAGCTTTGCTGACAACTTATTCGGACTCGGTGCCCGTTGCAGGAAAAACCCTCCAAGTTTAATAAAAACACACCATAATTCTTGTTTTTATAAAAAAATTGTTTTTCCATATTTGTAACGTGTTTACAATTAAAATGATAAATTTATAAAGTATACTAGACTTGAGATCGTTATAATTTATACGTCTTTATAATTTTATAACGTGTTTTTTATAAAATCGCTAATTACAAAATTGAAAATGATAAATAATTAAGTTTAAAATTGAACGTTGAAAAAAAGTTGACAAAGTTGTATCATTATAAAAAAAATACAAATTACGCATTTATAATTGATAAAATAAAATCTAGAATGTTATAATTTATGTATGTTTATAATTTTATAACGTGTTTCAATAAATTCATCGTTGACATAATATTCGATTACCATAAAACTCGCCACAGAAAAAATCTTTCGAAGTTTTATAAAAACGCGAATGTTTCCTATTTTCACAATAAAAATTGTTTTTCCATAATTTCATAATGTCTTCACGACTATAATTATGAATTAAACATTTCCAGAATCAAATAAAATTGGGACCGTTATAATTTATACATTTTTATAATAAAATAACGTGTTTTTACAAATCCGTTAATTATTTGATAATTAAAGGATGATGAAATGATTAACATTAAACCGAACGTTCTAAAAAAACAACGAGTAATTATTTTATAATTACATATATTTATAATTTATAACATAAAATGTACAACGTAATAATTTAGTAATGATTGTAATTTTAGAAAGTGTTTTAATAAATTCGTCGTTGATATAACATTACATTGTCATGAAACTTGCGACTGACTCCTGTCAATCTGCCCTTCCACTCAACAAATAGCAGAGTCACTCAATACATTCATCTGCTCCCAGAAACAATGCAAAAAAAATGTCCACCGGCAGTCTTTCTCGCTTTTTTCATAATCGACAAAAATCGTATATCACAAAGATCCAAACTGCAATTCATCGATTGTACAATATTTGTCAGAATCGCCTTCGATTCCAAATGCAATTGCCTCGTCTTACACCGACTAGGATGACCCAGCTCGAAACAAACTTCAGAAACAAAAATCAAAATGCTTCCAATGTAAAGCGATGAAAAATCGACCATAGAACTATTGTAAAAAAATTCAGGGATGACACACCTTTCTTTGAGGGGTGGTCCCCCTTAAAGCCATTTTTTCGCCAATAAAAAAATACGTGTCTCATGATTTTTAATGTTTTATCACATAGTGAGTTTCAACGCAATCAATGGTGGACACTTAAGGGATCATCACAGTGTAACGGGTCGAAAAACAGATGATTTTCGCGATTTTTTTTATGTTTAAAATACGCTAATTAATTTGATTTTTTAGGTCAAATAAAAGCTCTCATGAAGAACAGATAATAAACTTTTAAACGTTTACTTTTATCTTTTTTACATTTTTTTAACGGTTGAAAATTTCTTCGGAAAAGGAGTCCTCACGGTGTACACGGTTGTGGCCGTAAATATTACCTGAAACAAAATTTGTAAAAAGAGTATTAATCAGTATGACAGCCGCTATCTTCCTATGGTGTTTTTTTAAAATAAAAATTGACAAATTGTCGGTGCTTCGAAAATAAAAGTATCGAATTCAGCCTATTTTTTCGACAGTTTTTCGTTAAAAATATGAAGATTGAAAAAGCTTCCATAGCAAGCTAAAGAATGGCGCGAAGGACGTTGTGTCAAAATTTCAGACGGATAGCTTGAAATCTCTTCCTTTGAGGGTGTACACTGTTTTGAGAAACGACATTCAGAGAATAACGCGTCTGTCCGCGCCAGATCTAACGCAGCTAGTCGAATCCCTTTTTCGTGATTTTGTAGGTGCCGCGGGTGCTAAATCTAACTTTGCCTAAAAATCGGAGTGTAGGGTTTCTTTTAAGGGGTTGAAGGGGGATGGGGGTGGATTAATGCCAAAGTACAACCCCTACGAGGTCAGCGCCGGGAGATAAACTGTCCAGAAAAATCCGGGCTTTATTTTTGTCCACAGTGCCAAAGTCGTGAAAGTTCATTTTGGGGGTGAAACAGTGGGGTGTAATTTTAAAAAATCAGTTTTAACTCGAAAACTCTGTAGGAAAAATGCATACAATTTTTGTTCAAATGGGAACGTTGTAGCCCTCGAAAAGATACATCGATCGAGTATTTGATCATCCCTCTCCGATAATATCTTCACTCCCAAAAAAATTATTGAAATATTTTTAAAAATTCTTTATTGAATAACTAAAAAACGATCGGTTATTCGGGGATGGTTTAAATGTACAAAATGTAGAGAATAATGTTCGCTATATTTTTGTTTCTATGGACAACCCTTGAAGTCCGTTTTTTCCAACCCCTCTCGGGGGTTGAAAATTAAAAATGAAATTCTGGGAAAACCATTGACCGAAAATAAAGAGATACGAGCGCTGTGGACAAAAATGTAGCTGATGGTTCAAGCTACAAATTGTTCCACGGGGGCGAATTCGTGCGAATAGTTTTCCCAGAAGTTCATTTTTTATTTTCAACCCCCGAGAGGGGTTGGAAAAAGCAAAATTCAAGGGTGGTCCATAGAAACAATAATATAGAGAAAATTATTCTCTACATCTCGTACATTTAAACCATACCCGAAAAATCGATTGATTTTGAGTTATTCAATAAACCATTTTTTTGGCATCTTAACAATTTTTTTGGGCATGAAGACATTATTGGAGAGTAATGATCAAATACTCCATCGACGCGTCTTTTTAAGGGCTACAACGTTCCCATTTGAACCAAAAATGTACGCTTTTATCCTAAGAAGTTATTGACTTAAAACAGATTTTTCAAAATGTCACCCCACTTTTCCACCCCCAAAATGAACTTCCACGACTTCGGCGCTGTGCACAAAACTAGAGCCCGGATTTTTCCGAACATTTCGTCTCACGGCGCCGACCTCGTAGGGATTGTAGTTCGGCATCAATCCACCCCCATCCCCCTTCATCCCCTAAAAAAGAACCCTGCACCCCGATTTTTAGGCAAAATTCGATTTAGCACCCGCGGCACCTCCATAATCACCTGTCAAAAAACTCGCCTTCTAATTTATTCCGATTGCGGTGTTTTTCAGCCACAGCACAACTGTACTATGTAGCAACCGGAATAATTCGAATTTCGTCCCAAATATTGAACAGCATATTTACAACCGTCTATACTCTCGGCTGATGCAAAAAAAGAATGGATTTTTTTCAAAATTTTACATCGTGATTTTACACCCTCAAGGGATGTTTCTTGTCAGCATGAAAATTTTCCTCCCAAATGGCGTTAGGAAAAGCTTTGAATTATTTTCGTTCTATACATGTATATGTCTTTGATTCTGATTCAAATATACGATATATATATATATATATATATATATATATATATATATATATATATATATATATATATATATATACCTATGTATGTGGCTATGGAGGTATTCTCGTGTATACACACCCACGCATATACATATAGATATGCAGAGTGCACATTGACGGTGAGAGTTGCTGCAGTAGATATGTGCATATTGCGAGGAGGGCAGGGGTTTTTAAAAATTCGTGATTTTTAAATTTGCGTTGGCAAACAGCCCTCGCTCTCGGAACGGCCGAGCTTCGATTCATATACTCTTTCTTTTTCTCCCTCTCTTCTCTCCCTTTCTCTCTATCACTTGGTGCGTCGGTGCATAGAGAGCGCATATATGACCGTCAGCAACTCGGCGCTTGCCGATCGCCAGGCTCTTTTAGCTCTCTCCGCACACTCTCTACACATATCCCGACGGCGCCCAATGAATGACAAAATATAAGCTCCAAGCTTGGATTCAATCAGAAATGGCGACGCCCTACTCTCTCTCTCTCTCTCTCTCTCTCTCTCTCTCTCTCTCTCTCTCTCTCTCCCTCTGGTTTGTTCTCTGCCTCTCTCTGTCTCGTTTTCTCTTCTCATGCGTCCCTCCGCTACTGCCCTCTTCCTCCTTCACCCTGCCCGACTCTCGTCGCGCTTTAGCCTTCGACGCCATTCGATTTTTTATTATTATTATTTTTTTTCTTCGTTTTTTTTTTCGAAACTGTTCGCGAACCATCGACTATATACCGTGGCCATACGAATCCCTCCGTACGCGCCCTGGAGCAGCACAGCATCATCCACACGCTCGCGATCGTCTATACGTGCGCGCGGAAAAAGCTCGATGCCCTGATAAATAATCATAAGTTTCGGACTCGCAATTTATTTCCACGAGATTTTTTTTCCCTTTATATTCGACGGGGCCGCGTTTGTTTCGGGGCCACTTCGCCGCGGTACCAAATGTATCGAGGGCTCGATACATTTTTCTTTTTTTTTTCGCATATGATAAATCCTGGAATTGACGATGGAATAATGGACGTGCATCTTGTCACGTCACATTGCGGAGGAAAATGTATTTTTCTCCTCTTTTCGAAATGGCTTATAGCCCCGGGCCGAGCAGGGAAAGCGGCGGTTTTTTTTTCTCGCTCTGCGACTTCCGGCGTAAGAAAAAATGGAGAGGGGAAGGATGATTTTTTTAAATTGGTGGATGAATAATTCTTGCAGTGAAGAATAATTTTAAATACATGGATAAAGAATGTTTCGATGACAAAATAAAACATGTGAGCCAATGTTTATATTCAACGAAGAAACCCAAACAAATATCAAACATGAGCGAGTATTTCTTTCGTCGCGAAACATTTTTTAAAAGAATCAATCATATTCATGAGAAAATAAAAAAATTGTCTCGCATGGCAAAATCTAAAAGTTTGTTAAGGGGTTACGTCTAGTTTTAGACGTCGAAATATGACCTTTTTGAAAACCAAGGTATTTTGACAGTATAACATCTTATAAATGGTCCCTGAATTTTTTAAGTTGATCAGATTAAAATTGACAGATTTATAGGCTGTTATGTTGACGCCCGTCGGAACGCTCGGAGCGTCGTTCGAAACTTTAAACGCTTTTTTTTCTCGAAAGTACGTTTTCAAAGTCGGTGAGCAAAATATCTACAAAATACTGTATCGATCATTCTGAATTTTTTGGGCTTTTTCTAGATGTAAGAATATAGTATTTGATAGGATTTTTTCCGATCTCTTGATTTGACTAACTAAAAATGCCCATTTTTTCCGAAAAATCACCATTTTCAGCACACGATGTTTCTTTTTAATGTGATATTTCGGTATTTCCTTCGATTAATCATAGGATAAACTAATATACTAACGAAATCTATTTGATTTTTTTATATAGATAACGTGGCGTACGGTTCCGACCACCCCCCCCCCCCTTCGATCGAGCTGAAATTTTGCACCTTTCAATATTTTAAGAGAACCCCTAAAAGGATTTTTGGCGACACGCAATAATTTTAGATTTGAGTTCGTGTAGATTTGTTTGTTTGGACGAAACGGAGAGCACGAAAACATATACAGGGTGTCCCAGAACTGATGGTAGTCCCCGAAATGGGGGGTTGGGGGTGAAATTCTGAGTCGATTTATATAAGCATGTATGGGTCTCAGATCAACCCCTGAATTATTATTAATTTTTAAAGGCGGGCCAATCAGGTGCGCCCGGTGAGCCAACATACGTCGGCGAGCGATGCGCGCGTGCAGTGGTGGCACGTTGGTTCATCGGGCGCACCTGATTGGCTCGTATTTAAAAATTAATAATAATTCAGGGTTTGATCTGAGACCCATACATGCTTATATCAATCGACTCAGAATTTCACCCCCACCCCCCCCCCCCCATTTCAGGCCCTATCATCACTTCTGGAAAACCCTGTATAGGTATGAACGGAGACGTAACAGGTATAAATATAGTCGGCGCGTTAAAATAAATAACTTTCAAATTCAATATCTCGAAAAATATTGCGAATCGCCAAAAACACCTTTAGGGGTAGTCGTAAAATATTAAAAGGAAGATTTGGGCAAAATGTTGAGCTCGATCGGGGGGGAGCGTCGGAACCTTACCCATAACCTAGTTCAGAGGGGCATTGCTCAGCACAAAAGACGTTTTCCAAGGATGCGACCCGGACGTCAGCTAGGGGAGACCGGGGCAAAATGGTATAGCGGGGCAAAACGGTACCGGGGCAAAACGGCACTGGGGCATAATGGGATCGGGGCATAATGGGATAGCAAAAAATGAAGTTTCTTGGGTGCTTGATTTGGGGCAAAATGGGATAGGGGCAAAATGGGACACACAAAAATGAAGTGTCGCAGCCCGCTGAATTTGGGGCAAAATGGGATGACAGGAAAATTCATGCTTCGGCTCTATGAAAGAGCTGTTGAAACATAATCTAATCTAAATGGTGCTTGTGGTTCGTTTCAGTCCACATATACGCAGATAATACGGACTGACCGATATATTTGTCGACACATATCCGTCGATTTCATGGGGAGCGGCGGTCCTAGTTTCATAAAACAATTTACGTAAAAATTGACAAGAGTTAGATTTTCATCAATGGCTTGAAAATCAGTATCAGTAACGTGCAGTTGGCAGAAAATAAATAAAAAAAAACAAAGAAAGATAAAAATTTTTAAAAAACCATAAATTGCGCGCGTCAGATTATAAAAATTACTTGATTATTTAAATAATTAATAACCGCAAAGAAATTGTACCAATCGAATAAGAAGGCTCAAATAACAATTTACGTCAAGTTTGGTACAGTTCTGACCGCAGAATCAAAAGTAATTGTTTAACAAACTTTAATAACAAATGAAAAATTAGTATTTTTTTGAATGTTGAAGTACTTAAATTTATTGGATTCAACGAATCCTGACGAGCCGAGCACGAACTGTTGTTGTAAAGTCAAAAATAATAATAATTGTTTAAGCGATTGAGTTAACAAATAAAAATTGTCGTCTTCTTTAATGTTAAATTACTACGATTAATCAAATTTCAACGAAATCGAACGAGGCGACCTTGAAACATTGCCTTAACCGCATGTCCAATCATTATATTTGGTCAAACAATGAATATCAAAAAATCAATTGAAGTTTTAGACTGCATTAATAGTCATTAATGCATTAATAGACTACACCAAACTTGCGAAGATTCTAACCGAATGATAAAAAATTATTATTTAAACAATTTCACTAACAATTAAATTGTTCGAATCGAATTGTTACGCTCGATTAACAGTTTCCAAGAAATTTCAGAAAATGCCGATCGTACAATGAAGAATAAATATTTGAACAATTCAATTAACAAATGAAAACCGCTGCAGTCTTTAATATTAATAAATGATTACGCGTAATCGAATCTCAACGATATAAAATGAGTCGATATCAAAATACGTCTTTAAAAATATGCTAATTAATGCAATTTAGTTAAACGATAAATATCAACAAACTTATCGTATCACCTGGATTGTTAAGCTCAATTAACATATCCATTGTTTTATTGAATGCATCGGCCGTAGTTTCGTGAAAAAATAACTATTTCCACAAAATAGAACTTTTTTTCATCCGCCATATTGGATTTTCAGTTTTTAGTTTTTCATTCCAAACTCCTATCCTCAATTCATGAAATCAATGTCTTATGTTTTTATTCGTTATCTAAACGATTACGTATTTATTCATCTATCATTATTTCGCAACAAAATCATGAGGTACATTTTATTGTTGTTGAACCCTAGTCAATGTTATTTTTGTTTAGCAGTGAGACGCCATGCGCGTCCATTGTGAGTCGTTTTTATATTTGTAACTAATCTAATCTAAAAGATTCGTTGTAATTCATGCGAGAAATGGGCCCACTATTCATGTGCCCATGCTGACGATAACTTAATCGAGTACGTTTGCGACAATTGTGCCGATAAAAATTAGCTTAGTTAAACAAGCAATAAAAATTAAACATTGCCACCGTTAAATTATAGTATCGTAAGTAGAGTGTGACCCAAATATCGTGTAACATTAAATAAAACCTGTTTTCACTCATTTATTACCCCTCGTTTTTTACCCCTGCATTTCTTTCGTTCCTGCATCGAATTATTCTACTGTCCCATTTTGCCCCAACCGCCTCTTTCGGAGGAGCCTGATTTTCTCCGGCCCATTTTGCCCCAGTCCCGTTTTGCCCCAATGACGTATTTTCCAGCAGTGTTGATTTTCACTATTCCATTTTGCCCCAAACCCGTTTTGCCCCGGTCCCATTTTGCCCCGGTCCCATTATGCCCCGCTATACCATTTTGCCCCGGTCTCCCCTATAAATCGATTGTGATAAAATCTTTTTACAAAAATAAAAATTACAGGGTGTTCTTCGGATGATACTTTTTCAAATACCTCATTTTCGTCCAAATTTATTATCACGATTTTCTAAAAAAAAACCACAAGAATGAGCTGTTTTCGACTGTCACAACGAGGCATGACCCGTTAAGAAATTTCAAAAATAGATACAGAAAATTGTTCCACTTACATTATTTGTTGCTCAAGCCAACCCAAACAACGTAATAATTGCGGACGGCAAGTATTGCTCGCGGACTTTATGGGACAAGCTTCGTTTATTTATTTCCTGTCAAATGTCAATGTGACTATAGATCAGGTATAGTTAAAAAAACGACGAAGCTATTTTCAAAAGATGTTATTTTTTGCACCTCGGCCGTATTTGCTAAGTATTTTTTGTGAAAAAAATATATTGGTATTTTGGACGAGAAAATTCCGGTATGGAATTGCATCGGCACTAATCAATAAAGGTAAATAAATAAGAAATAAAAAATTCATCAGCCTCGGACCCAGGAAATTGCAGCATGGATGAACTGCGTGATTTTTTATTCGGAAGCATTCGAATAAAATTCTTTTTCCTCGATACACGGAAAAACGTACTTCAAATGTAAACGTTTATCTTGCAGCTATGTTGTGAGTGTAAACAGCCCCGGATCTCGCGTAGCTGCGAAAGCTTCGATAATTGCCGCTAGTTCGATAATGAATCGAGCTCAGTAACCGCTAATTTCACCGATACACCAGCCAAATATAATAATTCCCCGAGGCTCCTCACGGGAGAGAAGATACTACGCTTTGTTAATCAAAATTAGCATATTTCGTTACGCAGTCTATCGATCCGCGTATTGCCAAGCGAACTAAATAGACCTCGAATATACAGTGTTTTATTTCCAAGTCAGAACCATCGTACATTTGGATCTGACGGGCCGTCACGATAAATTCGTCCAAGTCGCCTCAATTGAGCGTCCGAAATTCATTATTTGACAATGACAATGTAAAAATATATGAAGCACGTTGTTGATATAATTTTAGTTTGGCATACATATTTATCACAGGCTCTTATGATTGTGTAATAAAGATATAAATATATATATATATATATATATATATATATATATCAGATAATAGCAATATATAATTGTCTTGTAAACATATAATTGTAATTAAATTGTATTCTGGAATATATAATGAAATAATGAAGATATGAGGGAAGAAAAATGAGATAAATATAATTATGATTTGGAATACATATTTATTATAGAATGCTTTTATTATAAGAATATAATAGCGCTACAAAACAACGAGGGAACTATCAATATTGTAGCAAAATATAATTGTCTTACGAACATATAATTATGACAAGTTTTATTCTGGAATATATAATAATGTAATGAAGATATTAGTGAAAAAAGAAAATAGATATCATTGTTTATATCTGTGTTTTCTTCTGATGTCTATTACAGTAAACGAAATCATTGTAGTGTAGATGAATATAATTATATTATAATAAAACTCACACAACGATATATATATCGTTGTGTGAGTTTTATTATAATATAATTATATTCATCTACACTACAATGATTTCGTGAAAAGTTTATTATATTTTTTTACAATATATATATATATATATATATATATATATATATATATATATATATATATATATATATATTGTAAAAAAATATAATAAACTTTTATTCTGTAGTGTATAAAATTATAATGAAGATATCAATACAAATAAGTATATAGATATATATTTATCATGGATTTTTATTATATAATAGAAATACAATAATACCAAGGATATTAATAATGTAGAAAATATAATTAAATTGTGGGTATACACTTATAAAAAAGTTTTGATCTGGAATATATAATAATATAATCAAGATATAAGGGAAGAAAAATAAAATAAAAGAAAAACACATATAATTACCATTTGAAATACATCTATGAGGAACTAAATACTTTTAGTGCAGAAGAATATAACTATATTGTGATGCAACTCCTATAACAATATATATCAATATATATTCTACATAAATTTTATCATATTATAAAAATATAAGGAAACCAAAATATCTTTATTACAAGAAAAACACAATCATTCGTTAAAAATATAATTGTACAATTGATATATGATATTAATTAACAAAAAAGTTTACCAGAAAAATCTATAATCCAATAAAGCTGCAATAACCGTGAAAAAAATTGATGATGTCACGGTGGGTTTGATCGATGATCGACAATATTTGTCATATTGTCGATCATCGATAAAAAAATTTGCGTTCGACCAAAGATGCGCGTCAGTGGAATACGTCTCGTGCTGTCTTGGCGTCTCGAGAGCGCCAGTATAATATCTTATCGCTCTAAATCGCCAACTAAAGCGATTACACCTATTTTGTGCCACTTGTACCTTATTAGGGATGATACGTTCGCAAAGCGACCATTATGAGTGCCATCAGAATCTCGGCCTCTTGAATGCCCTCCATTTACTATTAAGCACATTACTATTATCCTATCACCCGTAAGTTAGCTCGGTCACTCGAGCAAAGGAGAAACAGAGACCAAGAGAGAAAAAGAGAGAGGGAGGGAGAGAGAGAGAGAGAGAGAGAGAGAGAGAGAGAGAGAGAGAGGGAGAGAAGGAGAGAGAGAGACAGAGAGAGAGAGAGAAGAAAGAGCAAGAGGGTGATCACTTCTTTGGTTTGCTCGTGATGCACGCAGCCATTTGTGCAAAGTGGCCGTTCATGACTAAATTATGCTGGTTTTATAGCGAGATCGCGGGTGCATTACAGTTGCCCGCCACGACGAAGAATCTCTCGTACGACGAGATTAACACGTGAGCGGAGAAAAGGAAAAAAAAATATCCCGTACGTCAGCTGGGATGGGGTTTGAAACTATTTGTAAAATATTAACAATGGAAGGTGGGCTTCTTCGGGGATGATTTTGCAATGAAGTTGTACAGCTATGGTTGGGAACAATGGGATATACGTATAATCAAAAAAATTGCGAGATTTTTTGTATAATAATGACCAGATAAATTACACTCGATAAAACACACTAGACAAAATACACTAGATAAATTACCCTATACAAATTACAGTAGATAAATAACACTAGATCAATTAAATTAGATGAAGTCCACTACATAAATTACACTAGGTAAATTATAGACAAAATTCCTGTATAGATAAATTAAATTAAACTAGAATACAAATGACTAGTTACACTATAGTAATTGTCTTGCCCTCCATTGGGTCTCTCCCACTCCAGTAAATTCTTGAAACACTATGAAACTTCGCCGAGCCATTTTTTCCTTTCTCATACTTCCCAGAATTCCCTAGACCTGAATTTCCCCAAACACCCCAATTTGATCCTACAACTCTTCGACTTGAAAATCTCGAATAATTCGTGAGAACGAACTTAGGTCAGTACTTTCAAGCAAGAAAGTGCAAACCTAACATAATTAGTTGCCTTCCATAATAATTAGTTCCTGTAGAAAAATTTTAAAAATCTTTTTTTCTTTCGACGAGCTTGTATTTTCCAAAATTTCGACACCGTTAAAAAAATTGCTCACGTTAGTTTGATAGATTTTCAATCTGATTTGAATATCGATAATTATCGGGCCTCGTACAGTACTGTTGCAGTATAAGAATAAGCGATTGATTCGCAATCTTTGTACAAGTAGTTGAGTTTTGATTTCATTTATTTAAGTGCTTAACTTTTTTTTCCCACACTTCCGTACTTAAAATTCTCTCAGCTGAAAAGTACGAGCCAGTGCTAATAATTATCCGAACGGCGCTGTTCAATTGTCCAAAATGTCCGTGGTAAAAGTTGACAAAACGTCACAACGATAAACGTCACTTTCAACCCCCAACTTCTGGACCACCCCATGCCCCTCGATAATCAGACACGTGGTGCTCGGGGTCTCGTCAACTCGCGAAATACTTTCTTTCTCTCCACAATACAGGTCGCTCGGCATTCAAATAATAATAATAATAAATAACAAAAAATGGAACCACAAAGCAACGGAAAAAGAATAGAAAAAAAATACATAACCGTCCCAGCAGACAAGGTTTATCGCGCAGCTTGACGACTCAATTCTACCCTCGCACTTTCACATACCGCCGCCATTTTTTTCGTCTCATTTTCGCATTTTTTTTCTGCTTCCCGAAATAATAAAAAAAAACGTAATAAAATAAATCTCCGTGCGGGAGGTGGAACGCGTTTGGGAGTGTCGGGAATAATGTACATGTACTTTTTGTAATGGGGTGTATGCGTGCCCGAACCCCGTGGCAGTGGCAGGGGGGTGGGGGTAGGAGCGCGAGGAGCGAGAAGTTTTATGCACATTTATAGAAAGTCGGTGCTTGTATACGGCTGTACACCGAAGATAACCAGCATCCGACGCTTTGCTCTCCACCTCGACCCAATGTGCGTTTCAACCCCTAACCACCCCTCCGCCCCTGCCGTCGTCCTGCTCACCCTTCCGGACGTGTTAGCAGCCCCTCTCGCTCCCCGTACGACCGCAGAACCGTGGCTCTCGCGAATACAGCGGTCACCCAGCGGCTTTTAATAATATTTCTCATTTTTTTTTATTTTTACATTTTTTACATTTTTTTTTGGCAATCTCTGGACGCAAGCAGCTCATGGGCGATTCTCAGTGATATATATGTGCATTTGTACATGATTTTTTTTTTTTTTTTCGGAGACTGGTTAATCTCGACGTATTGCACTCTTTTGAAAGCTTTCGCTGGAATATAAATAAAGCGGACACGCGTGCGTGCGGATGAGAATGGTTGACTGGCACGGTTGAGCGAGATGAATGCGAGAATTTTTCATATATTTTTTAAATACCCCTTCTCGGGTTGGCTAAGGGTGGGGGGCACTTTCGCGCCGTCGAAAAAAGAGACGGCTCGACTGCTCATTATGTGCGAGAGAAGAACAGCAGTTGTAATCATCGCTTGGCGTGATCGTAACGGTGGAGAATTAAAAAAGCGAGTACAATTTTTTGGGAGATTTTGCCGAGGCGATTTCTTGTGCCAGGCAGCCTTTTGGCTGGAGACGATACTCGGATGGGTGACCGCTCGGAACTGGCTTGCTTCGCGGCTTACGGGAGGACACCACCAGCGACCAGTCGAAAAAGGTCGGCTTCTGTTTTTTTTTTCGTCTACTAGATCATTTATTTGGAATTTGGAAAAAATGTATGTTGTTAAGCGTACATTGAACATATTTCGTGATTTTTTTTGAGAAAAAAAAATTCATTACGTTATTGAGGTATGATGGAGTTTGTGTATAAAAAATGTGGTCCAATGGCCGGATCGATAACTTGATAATGGTTGGTCTAGGATAATAAAAATACAAAAGTTTTATAATCTAGATCAGCGGTTCTCAAACTTTTTTGGCGGAACTGTCTTGACACGCGAAATATTTTACGGAGCCCTAAAATAAGCCAAACTTGGTTTTATGTTTATTTTTTTCATGTAAATCGGGGGATAGTACGTTCTTGATATTTGAAGCAAAATAATGTGAATTTCAAGAATAAAAAATTTGCCGTGTTGGCTTCTTTAAGGAATTACGAGCGCTTTTAGCGGTGATTGGAAATACGCAAAAATTCAACGATTATTGTTGGCTCGTGGGTATAATGTCTTGATTTTATCGCAAATAATGGAAATTGACCGGGCGAGCTTCAAAAAGTATTTCTTTGTTTGGGTTTGTTTGGGTTTGTTTAGTGGTATCATATTAACGCGGTCCTCTAGTTTCTCGGCTGTTTTTTTTACGGCTTTTTCAATCATTTTTTACGGGCAAAGCATCGAAATAATCAATCTCATTGTTTTTGCATAATCTTTATTAACATTTGAATAAGCTTTACAAATTTTTTGAAGTCAAAATATATAATAGAATAAACGTTATAGTGGCCGAAAGGAAGACATCAAGTAAAAGAGGTGCTTGACGGTGACCAAGATTGCGGCTGTTCTGCTTATCTGAAATCAAAAAACCAAACGGAATTTTAATCTTCATATTTAAGACTAGCAATTGAACTAGAGTGAATTCTAAATTACAAAAATTGACTTTTTCATACACTTTTGAAAATTACATTCTATTTTTTACTCATTATTTCTTAAGTTTTTCGCTCGTACAAAAAAAAACTATCGAAGCAATCATGATAATCCTAGTTCAATCGCTGGCTTATAACATATTAAAGATGCTGTATAAATTTGAACAAGATCGGTGCAGTAGTTTCTGAAATATCGTGGTCACCGTTTCGAAAAATGGTGTTTCGAGAAAAACGCGTTTGAAAGTTCGCGTTCCCGGCGCGCGCTCCGTATACCTGCTCCGTTCCAGGGCCGTAACTTGTGAACCACTTCGAATATCGAAAAATCCTTTGGCACACATTTTCTACACATGTTGTAGATGTGATTTATGAAAAAAAAAATCGATTTTTTCGACCCGAGAAACTAGAGGACCGCCTTAATACCACTAAACGTCGTATTTATATGATTTTCAACATAAGAAAATCCTAAACATAACATAAGATAATACTAAATAAAAATAAAACGAGTACGCAGGACGATAGCTACTGCAATTAGGAAAATTTTGGTTTTTTTAGTGGAAAATCAGACAATTATAGCTAGAGTTATGATTCCAACAGTACCAAAAACGGATATTCGATTTTTTTTGTAGATTCCGCGATTTTCTTTCCGGTCTGATATTTGTTTCTGTATATTTTGTATATTATTTTTTTTTATATTTATTTCCAGAATTTTCACGTATACCCTTGCGGTAAATGTATCTTTTTGTAATCGATTCGGAGAATCGATATTTGTCATCGATAATGATCACAATTCCTCAGGGTGGAGGAAAAAAAAACTACACACGAGAGTGAAAAAAGGATCTTCGCGAAATATTCTTCTCGCCTTTTCCCTCTCTTTTGCCCCTTAACCCAGCGAGTTTCGACTTAAATTCTTGATGAAAATGACGCAGTGTTGGGATGAGCCTGTCGAGAGCGATACGAGACGATGTACGACTGCGTGTACAGCGAGAAACACCGCCGGGGCCCTCGGCTGGTCCGTGCTCCTCTTCTCTCTGCACGGTCGCAGTGAAGGAGTATAAAGAGAAAAAATAAAGAACGAAGGAGAGTAATAAAAAATAAAAATCAAGCGAAACAGCGTTTGCCGCGGCGACGACAGGGGCCGAGGCTCGCGGAGGGGGACACGATGAACAATGAACGCGAAAGGGGGCCGTTACAGCGCCTTCGGCCGCTCGAGCCTTACGGACGTGTACTTAACAAGTGCGCTCGTAGTTTTTAAATTGTCAAGGCGTTCGTGGTCATTTTTTTTTTTTTTTTGGATCGCGCGAATAATAATTCGATCGTGTATAAATGTATGGACCTACGGAACGGATTTTTTTTTCAATACGTCATTAACGTGAAATTAATTTGGAGAGGCTCGAGGAACTTACCCATTAGAGTGAGGGGTACTGTTTCTTTTTTAACGTATAAATATATTTTTTCAGGAAAAAAAAATTAATGTCGAACATTTGTGTGAAACAAAAAAATTCCCACTCGAAATCATTCCGAGAAAAAAAATTACGATGTAAATCGTTTCTACCGAAAATTTCTGATCTACATTCCTTGTGAAAAATAAAAATGTTATCCACGCAAATATCGGGAAAAAGTCAAATTTAGACTGTGAATAAAGTGAAATCTAGATAGTTTCTTTAAAAAATTTAAATCTAAACAGATTCTAAAATAATGAAGTCTAAAACGTTTTTAAAACAATAAAAAACCTAGGCTATTTCTAGAACAAAATTCCCCCCGAGACAATTTTTGAAATATGTTAAAATAAAGACAATGACTAAGCAAATTTACAATTTAGATAATTTCTTTAAAAAAAAACAATTAAAATCTAGACGATTTTCATAAAAACTTCACATCGAAACTATTGACAAGAAGACGAAAAAAATCACATCTAGAACCCGGCAAAATCTACACTTTTTCATAAATACATCGCGCTGAATTACCCACCCTCGGGTCATTTTTTTTTCTCACGACCGATGCAATTCAACTTACAAAAACCCCGAAGCTACTCTTCCAAAATCCACGCCGAAAAAAAAAACCAAAATGTTTTTGTCCAAACGTGAACGGATTATATTCTTCCTAACGCGTGAATCGAAATTGCGTGGGAGGATTGAACAATCGTGTGTGTGTGTGTGTGTTTTTTGTTACGGTTGCCGCAGGATCGCGGACGCAATATCGTGGGAAAAATCATCGAAGAAAATGTTTACCGCGCGCTGCGGGCGATTCGATCATTTAGCCAATATACAACCCGCACCAACACCAGATTTACCACGTTAACGCGAGAGCGATGAATGCTCGTATACACACGCCCACCCACCCTGGAGAACTTGAATCATTCGGTGCGGTATTCCCATTCATGAAACACTTTAAAGGCCAACGGGAGCACGCGGCACGGGCACATACATACATATATATATATATATATATATATATATATATATATATATATATATATATATATATATATTCGCCCGGTATGAATATATGCTGGATTGCAAACACGATGACTTTTCCATTAAACATCGGGGATTTCACGTCATCCCCTTTAAATCAACCGTCGAACGATACGCCTTCTATACACATATACATAAATAAATACAAAGCACACACGTGGTGGGCTTTACCGTACCGCTTAATTGGTACTGATTGAGTGACTGGCGTGTGCACTGCGCTCTCTCATGGATGACTCCCGAACAGAGTCAATCTTATTAGAGAATACCAACGATTGGACAATATTTTAGCAACTGAGAGAGAGAGAGAGAGAGAGAGAGCAAACTCGCTTTAGAATCGAGAAGAAAAGAGATGACTTTTAAAACATGTATATATATATATATATATATATATATATATATATATATATATATATATATATATCAGAAGTCGTCTCTTTTCTTCTACAAGTATATATACAACTACATGTGTACCCAGTAAGTATATGCGAGCCTTTATCTTGTAAGAGTCCTCTTAAGACCTTACCGCGGGCGTCACACACTCTTGTCATTTCTCGGCTCGGCTCTCTTACCGTCAAGCTACTATACACGTATATACTCGGTGTTCCTCTCCTTCCGGCCACTTCTCGACTCATCTCATTCGCTTACACTACTGCTCCGTCCCGTTTTCCCCCCATTCGTAGTCCGTTGCTCTTGTCCTCGCTTCTCATCGGATTTCTCGTGTACATATTGCTCTACCGTAGAGAAACCCCAGGGGGCCGTATAGACAGTGTCTAGAAAAAGACGAAAAAAACAGCGCTTCGTTCGCGCTCGAGAAACGACGACCTTAAATAATCGTGCAGGAGGCAAGAGAAATACGGGTATGCGCGTTTTTTGCGAAACGCACGTGTGACGCGGAATTCGATTCCAGGGAATGATGTGCAACATGTAGACGAAGCAATGATACATTTTTGTTACCGTAAAATTACTAACAGAGCTGCAAAAAAAAGTTTGCAGGAATGTTACGTATGGAAGGTGGTAGAAGAAATATTTGAAAAGTTGCTAAAAAGTTACTGGAAAAGTTACTAGAAAAGTGACTGAAAAGTTACTAGAAATGTACCCGGAAATTACTAGAAAAGTTACTAGAAAATTACCAGAAAAGTTACTAGAAAATTAGTTGAAAAGTTACTAGAAAAGTTACTAGGGGATTGTATAAACTTGTTAGAAAAGTTACTAGAAAGGTAGTAGAAAAATTACTAGAAACTACTAAAAAGTTACTAGAAAAATTCCTGAAAAGTTACTGGGGAAGTTGCTAAAATTGCTAGAAAAGTTACTAAAAACTTACTGGGAAGGTTACTAGAAAAGTAACTGGAATCTTCATTATAATGTTACCTCCAAAAAGTTACTAGAAGAGTCGCCAGAAAGTCTACTATAGAGTTAATATAAAAGTTTCTAGAAAAAGCTCGTGGGGGTTGACGCGATAAGTCACTTGGAAAAATGTTACTACAAAGTTACTAACAAAGTCCCTGAATCCCAGGACTTACATACGAGTTTCGAACCCATTCCCTGACTCATCTTCCCAACCCTAGCGCCATATCGTCCATTTAACGCAGCTTATTCGTTTTCTCTCTCTCTCTCCCTTTCGAGCTTAAAGTTAATGCACACGCGGATAACGCGGAAAAAGCCGGCTTTCAGAAGAATCTCGGCCGTGTACATGAGACCGCGACTCCTTCTCATCGTCGTCGTGCACTACATACTCGTCCCCCGCCCCTCGACGCTCCTCCCAACCTCCTACATACTGCCCCTTTGCTCCCTAGCTCTCACTGGTTTTTATAACAATGGGACGAGAGCGGCTCACGTGTGCGAGAAATCAAGTGTTCTCACACGGACGGAAGGAGAAAAAGGAAGAGGCTGAGAGAGACCAAGAGAGAGAGGGAGAGAGAGAGAGGGAGAGGGAGAGAGAGAGAGAGAGAGAGAGAGAGAGAGAGAGAGAGAGAGAGAGAGAGAGAGAGAGAGAGAGAGAGAGAGAGAGAGAGAGAGAGAGAGAGAGAGAGAGAGAGAGAGAGCGAACGGCGAGCGCGGGGTTGACTCGCGCGCTCGGCCCACTAGAGAAGGGCGCATGCATAATACAATGACCCTGCTAAGTACTATTTTAAAACAATGCTGAAATTGCTTTAGGGGATAAAAATGAACGAGGTTGGGTAGGTGTATTTTTGTCCTCCGCGTCTTTGACGTCATGTATATACGGGTATATTACATGGCATTTTCATGTCCGTTATACATTTATATATATGTATTAGGGTGTGCGGAAAAAAATCGATATTTTTTTTTCGGTTACATCCACCAAAAAAGTGAATTAAGGTAAAAAAAGACGAATCCTCGAAGAAGAGCTCAAAAAAAAATCATTTCAAACGGCGCATTGCATTTGAATACTTTCCATAAGAATAACACAGGAAAATATTGGCACTTCTGGACGTCGTAGTAAAACTCTTCAGAAAAAAATCTCACAAAAATGTCATTAAGATATTCTGATAGAGAGTTGAATTCCCTGCAAAAAAGTTCCTACGAACAATTAGCTAGTCTGAAATTAAATTTTATTATTTAAGCGACGTGCGCGCCATAGTACACGCTGCCACCTGGCGTCAGCATGCGGCAGCTCGTGGTACAAAATGACAAGCTTCACACTAGCGCCACGAACCGGAAATCGCGAAGTTTTCCCCCCATTTTGGCCCCAAATCAAGATCTGTCACTGCTACAAAATTTCATTCGTTATTGCGAAGTGAATCCTGTAGTAGGGGAGGCTGCCTCGAAAAAATTAGCTAGTCACTTGCGGTACTTTCACGAGAAAATTGTTGTTTTGTCGTTTTTCGACAATGCTGTGCCGATAAGTGTGAAGGTAAAAATGGTACAAGCTCTGCAATCTCGAGAAAAATCCAAAAATCCTTCCGAATGAGTAATTGTTAAAAAAAATGATTGGGAAATGTTGCTGAAAAAAGACATGAGCGATTTCGTTACTCAAGAATCCTTATTTCTTTTCCAGCAATTGAATTTACCTCATGATTTTTTGAGAGTAAATATTGAATTATGGCCGGAAAATGCCACTTATTTGAGTTGCTTAGATTTTTTTTAAATCCAAAAGTCGTTAATAACGTAGCCGAACGTGGTATCACTTTGATAGAAGCATATAACGGTTCATTAACAAAAAACGAAGAACAGCTGCAATATTTATTGGGCGTAGTGCAAAATCATCGACAGAAATACCCTAATTGCAACAAACTGACTTTTAAAAAAAGGAACGATGATTATCAAGCATTATAATGTAAAAACAAATTATTTTATCTTATTAAACCAAATTCATTGAATAAAACTTTTCGAAACACGATCAATGATGGACGTCGTTTCTTTTATATTTCTTGTTGTACTTGATTCTTTTTTGTATCAGAGAAATATTTTGAGAACGATTCCATGCAAATTGTATGTTAGAGCAGAACATTCTCTACAAAAAAAAACCCAATAAGTTTTTTCGTAAAGCGAAAAATTCGATTTTTACAGCCTTTTGAATTTTTTTTTCTATCAATTCAATTTCCGATAGCGATTCCACTTGAACGGTTGTTTTGAGCTAATTTTTCGTAAAAACTTTTTTGTTGGAAATTCGATTCTCCATGAGAATATGTTAATGACATCTTTGTGTGATTTTTTTCTGACGAGTTGCACTACCACCTTCAGAAATTCCAATATTTTCCTGGGTTATTCTTATGGAAAATATTCAAATGCAATGCGCCATTCGAAATAATTTTTTTTTGAGCTCTCCTTCGAGGATTCTCCATTTTTTACCTCAATTCACTTTTTTTTGGTGGATGCAACCGAAAAAAAAGTATCGATTTTTTTCCGCACACCCTAATATGTATGTATGTATGTATGTATGCATGTATGTATATATGTATGTATGTACGTATGCATGTATGAATGTGTGCACGTATGTATGTATGTATGTATGTATGTATGTATGCAGGTATGTATGCATGTATGCACGTATGTATGTATGTATGCAGGTATGTATGCATGTATGCACGTATGTATGTATGTATGCAGGTATGTATGCATGTATGCACGTATGTATGTATGTATGCAGGTATGTATGCATGTATGCAGGTATGTATGCATGTATGCACGTATGTATGTATGTATGCAGGTATGTATGCATGCATGCACGTATGTATGCATGTATGAATAAATATATGTTAACTGCTGACCAATAGAGTGGCGTAATATGCAAGAATTGAGGGTCAACTCGATGTAGGACAGGGCTTTGTTTACATACCCTATGTGCGCGCGTGTGTGTGTATATTTGTAGGCGTGTGCGTGTGAGCGCGTGAGGGAGAGGGCGAGACAGAGAGAGTGTGTGTGTGTGTGTGTGTGCATGTGTGTGTGTGCGTGTGTGAGCGGGCGTGCGTGCGTGTGCGCGTGTGTGCGTGTGTGCGCGCGCGCGCGCGCGCGCGCGTGTGTGTGTGTGTGTGTGCGTGTGTGTGGGCGTGTGCGTGTGTTTGTGCAATATAGATATTATACATATATATAGATTTAGTAAAGAAAACGTGAAGAGGATCGCTCGGGGTTGCTTTTCCCTTGAACTTCATCTCGCTCTAGCCCTAATGAACTGGGCAACGGAAACACCGCGGCCCTCTCATAGTTCTCGCCTATACCACAGAGCGTTACAGAGCTCAAACCTTCTGAACCGTACGGCCCAGCCATCGCACAGTAAGGCAAACTTCTATTTCAGCCCTTGTTGTTTTTCCATCCCCTTACCCTCGTTTCATCTATCCGTCACCTCGTCCCTTTCTCACTCCTTCTCTTCTTTTTCTTCTTCGCCCTCCTCCATGGCCCTTTTAGCATTTCTTCCTTCTTATTTTTTTATTCAAGCTTCTTTGTCCCTTTCAACCCACCCTCTGTTTCCCAGAGCGGGCACGTTTTTCTGCAACTCTGCGCGGACCCAAAAATCTTTTCACTAGGCAGCCCGTAGCTGTATGCATGTATAATACTTCCCAGGATGCGTTTTTCGCTCCTTCTCGTCCGAGACGTCTTCCTCTCGCACTGTGCTTTTCCCTTCGAGGTATGCGCAAATCTTCGGCGCAGCGACACACTTTGCTGCCCCTTCTCGCGGCGGAGAAACAATGTTCGCCGATAGTAGAAAAGCGGTAATGAGACTCATGATGTTTTGCTGGTGGACATGTGTATGGGAAGTCGCAACGTGAAGCCCTTCGAAATCAGCTTTACACAAATGTGAGCATATTCATTCGAAGGTACTTTCCAGAATCATCCGGTCCCTAAATTCGAATATTACGTAGATATGTCGGCTTTGAAATATTTATTTATTTATTTATTTATAATTATATTATATTAAGAATATTTTATGGATATTGAATTCTATATTAATATTAAATAATATATTAATATAGTCGCACCGCGATATAACGAAATCGTCGATATAACGAAGATTTGACCATTCCCTTCTGAAAGACACCAGAAAACTTTATAAAACACCATAATAATATATATCGTGCTTTAGATGCTAATTGCTTGTAAAAAAATCCTGTAATTTGAACCTTTCGTTCTTAAAAAAAATCCCTATATTTATAGTACTAATTTTTTTTTTTTTAAAGAACATGATCTCGATATAACGAAACCTCGATATAACGAATTTCCCTAGAGATTCATATGAACATTTCCCTAGAGAAACATTTGAACAGTTTTCTTTTTTTTTTAATTTTTGAGTCCATTAGCCTGAACGGTTAGGACTATTTTGAGCTTTACAGAACAGAAAAACTCCAAAAATTCCAAAAATACGGTAAGATGGGATTTATAATAGATAATGCGTGGCGCGCCCGATCGCCAACTTCAAAGCCGTTTTTCCACGATTCACTTTTTTGAACGTTGTGAAAGTTCCAACACTTGAACGAAGGTTCAGATCGCTTCGAAATGTTTACAACATATCCTTAGTATCATCACCTATCGTGTGAAGCACGGAAACAAAAATTTCAATGCCACAAAAAAATATAAAAAATAAAACGCGCCAGAAAATTGAGTAAAAAATGTTAACTCTCGAATTTTTATTATAATAATTTATTTTTAATAATATTGTTGGTTCACACTGAAGATACATTTATTATTTAATACATTGCTTTATTATGTTATATCTCCGCCATTTGTTAATATTTCTGACTTTTTCTTACATATACTTAACCATGTGCATAAATGATCTGTAAAAAAAATGTTGTCGATATATGCGTCATTTTTTTTTAACCTCGCCTAGAAAAGTACGTTCGAAAATCGGCGAAATCGCGTATATATGGCCTCAAATATTGAATTCATATTACACATTATATTAATATTCAATAATATATTAATATTAAATAATATATTAATATTAAAGATTATCTTAATATTGAATAATATATTAATATAAAATATTATATTAATATTAAATATTATATTATATTAAATATCTCAAATTATATTTAAAAAACGTGTGTTTAAACATTTCCATTCACCTTGGACGCATTTTGATTTGGGAGAGGAGTGGGAGGCCTTTTTGCTGACAAAATATGTTTTAATAACAAAGACGGTAATTCGATCGAGGTCCATTACCATTTTGTCGCGATGTGTACGAATAATGCGGTTAATGCGCGAAAGGTAAAGGAGAAGCAACAATCGAGAACACGATATAAAATATATATACATGTATATATATATATATATATATATATATATATATATATATATATATATATATATATATATATATTTACGTCAATATACGTCAATATAACTATATATAGTTACGTCAATATATATATATATATATATATATATATATATATATATATATATATATATATATATATATATATATATATATATTGACGTAACGGGGTTCGCTTTTATGGTATAAAATTCGCCCTTTGATTGCCCATAATGTAATTTTTCGACTTTATTACCCACCCTTCTTTCCTGCCGCAGCTCCTCGCGCCACTCGGCCTGCCTCGTCCCGCACCACGAACGGTGGTTGCGCGCATTCAAGGGAAATCGGAATTTCGAAACATTTTATCAGCCATCCACGAGCCCTCCTCGTTTCACTTCTTTACGCGCGTATACTTTATACATGGACATACATAGGTATAAGTTCGAGGCTGTCTCGCTTCCTGCCTGTTGCCATATTGACGTGGATACGTATACGCTGAAGTAATTAATTCGATGTCGAGAAGCGGTAAGAGAACTCCGTAGAAAATTTACCTCTTGGAGGTGTACGCGTGGTGAGGGGGAATAATTGTTAAATACAAAAGTATATTTCCATGTGTATCGCGCCCCTTGTACAAATAGGACTTGAAAAACATGTTACATTATGCATCATAGTTGGACAATAACGAGGATAATTGTGGCTCGGTTGAAGTTTGTAGAGCCCCGTCGCGTGGCCTCAAGACGATATCGTGGAACTGTCATGCTTGGATAGTAGGTAATCGAGTGAGCGCTGATAAGCGGGTATTTGCAACTAAATTTAATTGTGGATTGTACCATCTCGGTGGCATTGTTAAAACATTAAATGGCAGAATTTCTTAAGGGGCTATATCTATCTAGGTGGCTCGAAAAATAGCATTTTTCAAAAATATTTTTATTTTATAGTGTTACTTTTTAAGACAGTCGTACTGTATATTGGATTTTGTAGGTGCCGCGGGTGATATATCCAAGTTTGCTTAAAAGTCGGGGTGTAGGGTTTTTTTAGGGGATGGGGGTGGATTAATGCCAAACTATGGCCCCCACGAGGTCGGCGGCGCGAAACAAAATGTTCAGAAAAATCCGGGCTTTATTTTTGTCCACAGCACCGAAGTCGTGGAAGTCTATTTTGGGGGGTGGAAAAGTGGGGTGAAATTTTGAAAAATCCGTTTTAATTCGTTAACTCTTCCCGGCCGATGAATATTTAGTGGTCGCTCAAGGGCGTCGCAATTTCAAAATGTTCCAAACAATTAATCCTTTTTTTTTCTTCGAAACAGATTTTTTAAATTTACACTTCTAATCCGATATAACGGGGGACCTGTAATTTTGTTTGCGGACAGGAACTTTAAAGAATTATTTCATGGGAACAAAAATTATAATTCTTGGGTTAGCAGTGTGAGGTAAATTTGACAAATCTGTTTCTAAAGAAAAACGATTAATTGTTTTGAAAATTTTACAAAGCGTCAGATTTATGAGTGAGATAAGTAAAAAAAATTGGCGAAAATTGGAAATTCCGAAGCTCTTGAGCGACCACTAAATAATCATCGACCGGCGATAGCTTTCGCGAGGTTCATTTAAAAATTATAAAGCGTAAAATTCATGGGTGAGGAGTAAACCAAACAAAACATAAAATTGATTGTTTAATGAAAATTTGAATTTTTGGAGGCTTGAGCGACGTCTAAATATTTTTTGACCGCTCGCAGATTTTACAATTTTTTTTCTTAAAAAAAATTGAGCTCACATATACACACACACACACACACACACACACACACACACACACACACACACACCCACACGCACACGCACACGCACACGCACACGCACACGCACACGCACACGCACACGCACACGCACGCGCACGCGCACGCGCACGCGCACGCGCACGCGCACACACACACACGCACACGCACACGCACACGCACACGCACACGCACACGCACACGCACACGCACACGCACACGCACACGCACACGCACACGCACACGCACACGCACACGCACACGCACACGCACACACACACACACACACACACACACACACACACACACACACACACACACACACACACACACACACATGTACATTTAGATATCAATAGCTGCACCCACCAAAATATCAACAGAAAAGTGGTCAGAAATTGCACGGGGTCTCCCGTTGCTCGGTACTCTCTGTATACGCTGAGTAGAGATGCGCCACGACTCCTGCAAAGGGCTCTCATTAATGGGTGTATTAGCAATGTTGACTCACCCCTTCTAATCTGTATCCTCACCGAGGTCTGAGCCCCCCCCCCCCCCCAAACTTTTGCCTGTACTCAACGCGATGATTGGTTTCAAGCGAAGACGACTATTAACATTGTGTGCTTGTGTGGCAGCATCGTTTTCACAGTGAGGTGCACGTCTGAAATTGTAAGCTCCGGTGCTTCAGGTAGTGCTCGCGTATCGGTAACGGTGACTACTGCACTATGTATATATTTGTAGATATGGAGTATTATATTATTGTTCATAAATATAATATGACATAATATATTATATTATATTATATTATATTATATTATATTATATTATGTTATGTTGAGTCAAGGAAAAAGTTCGTGACGTTCTTTACCACAATTCAAACACATATTTTTCATATTTCAAATGAACTTTATTAAAGCAAATATGTGCCGTTTAGATCAATAACTATTTGCCATTTTTCTGGTAAAACCAGTATGCCATCACTGAAGAACTTCTGGGATTTTTGGACGAAAAACTGAACCAAGTGATTTTCACACGCTTCCTTTGAAATCAGCTTACACCATGAAGGGAGGGCATCACTGGAATCGCCCATTTTCGACCGTTTTGTTTTGATTTTTCTTTAAAGAAAGTAATAAAATACATGGTCAAAAGGACTTTTAGGTTTTGTAAGGTATATTTTGAAGTACGTAAAAAAATGATTTGTCAATCGAAAACAAAATGGCGGCGCACGAGTCGTTAGTGGTTTTCAGCCAACCCTCTCCGCGGCACGCAGTAGAACTGTCGTGAATTTAATCCTGGAACTAAGAGCGAAACATTTTCGGTTAGTATATTAGTTTTAGCATTCAATAACGGGGGAAATAAAAAAATAACGAAAGAAATAAAATAGAGACGAGTTTGAAAAAAAGTTCGTTTTTTCTCTCTCTTCTCTGCTTAAGCAGTCTAAGAAGCTACAGTTAATATTTCAAGTTGATTGGATGAAAAATTGTTCGAGTTCTGCTGCGTGCCGATTTAAAAAAACATGGTTTTGAGAAAAACGTGTTTGAAGTGAACGGTTTACAGACGTTATAGCTGATGCATTTTGCCCGTAACCTAATGCCACCTTTTGGTGGCAAATAAAATCATTTTTAGTCGGTAAATCTTTCCCCAAAAAATAGCTCGAAAACCACTTTTAAACAGTTTTTTCAGCTGTAAACGAATATGCATAATGTTTTTGAAGGTGTAAAGGATTTTTTAAGTGTTTCCAAAAAAAAAAAAACGATTTTTCGAAAATTTTACAGTGTCGTCCTCCCTTAAGGCCTGAATTATGAAACAAATGGTAGTCGGATGGGGGAAGGTTCGGGCTACATGGTGGATGCATCAAAATTTCCCAGCCAAGCTCTCTCAATGTTTGCCGAGTGATTAAAGATATGTGTGGTCATTACCTTACGTGGCGTCAATCCAGGCTTTGCCACCGTTTGTGCAGCTTCATCTATTTTCTACCACGATCTTTTTTCGCACATTATTGTCGCATGCGACCCACTTTTCATCGCTCCTTATTAATCCCTTAAAAAATAACTCCATGTCGTTTTGTTTCAGCAGCGATTCGCAGATGGAAATTCGGCCCCTTTAAATTTGTACCGTGCTAAAAGAAGTCTGCCGGTCTTCCTCAATGTTTTGGAAAATTTCTTCGACTTTTTCAACGATTGGTTGACTAGAGCGCGGCGCGTCTTCAACATCGAAATTTCCAGAGCGGAAACGCTCAAACCGTTTGCGTGCTGCTGATTTTCATAAAGCATCTTCACCATAAACACCACGATTTTTTTACAAGCCTGCGAAGCATTATCGTCTTGGTCGAAGTGATATTGTAAAATATATCGATTTTTTTCTGAATTTTGGCTCATTTTTAAAACGCAATTACTTTCGACTGAATCAACAAATGTCGTAATGTTTTTAATTTTTTTTTCGAAATAAAATGGACTGCCACTTTTCAAACGCGCGAAAGTACGGCGTGATAGGGTTAGTATTATCAAAGTTTAATTCATTTTGTTATTAGTTAATAGTTTACCAAAGGCTCTAGAGCCATCTATTGAGAAAAACGCCACAAGCATTTTCCTTCACCTAATTTGATATTACATTATATTACATTATATATTATATTAAGGGGGGATTGTCTTTTTTTTCGCAAAATTTACTGCTTTTTGGGAATTTTTTTGTGCAGAAAGTATACAACGGAAAACTTGTGAAACTTGGCATATAGTTTTATTGATCTGTTTACTACATACAAAAAAATTTTTAAACAATTTCATCAAACATCCCCCCTTAAACGCGTTTTTCTCGAAACAGCTTTTTCAAAACTGGTGTGCACGATTTCTCAAAAAGTATTCAACCGATTGCCTTCAAATTTGGACAGAATGCTCAGCTGACATCCTTTTATCGTTTGATGAAGCAAAAAAGCAATACGTTTAATAGTTTTTTATTTATAACAAAAAATCGATCAATTTTTTTCGAAAAATCGAAACTTCAAGTTCAAAACGTCACCAAATCGTCAATTTTTTTTCCCCTTCATCGAACCATAGCTATATGTGTCTAAAGTAAAATGCTTTTTGGGTTTTTGTTGCAGGATGAACGTGAAGGCTGTAATCGTGCACACCATCAAAAAAGGACCATCGCGCGTCGAGGGGGGTGGGAGGCGGATTTTTTGATGAAATTGTTTAAAATGTTTTTGTATGTAGTAAACAGATCAATAAAACTATATGCCAAGTTTCACAAGTTTTCCGTTGTATACTTTCTTCACAAAAAAATTCCCAAAAAGCGGTAAATTTTGCGAAAAAAAAGACAATCCCCCCTTAATAGCTGCCCCCTCGGCTCTACTCACGTTGGAATCCTATCGATGGTAAGCCTACCCCTTCAACTCTACTTATAGTTCAATTTTCAGCACGGTTGTGAAACTCCCTTCCCCTTCCCCTCCTCCTCCGCCCACCTTTACATTATTGAGCACGGCCCATTATCCGTCATTTTTTGTTTATTTGTTCATTCAGTTGTTACGTTTATAGTTCCGTGTTTTTCTTCTTCTTTGATATTTCGTTCGTCGAAAATAATAATTTCCAAAGGCAATTCATGGAAATGTAAAAACTGGACAGACCCCTCGATTATTCGTCAATTTGTGTTTGTTTATTGTATTATTTCTTCCCTTCTTTATTCGTTAGGTTGATCGTGTTCGTTCGTTTGTTCTATACGAACTTCACGTTCGTTTGTTTGTATGCTTCCTTGTTCTAATTGTAATTAACTACACACCTTGATGATAACTCGCCCACATCATGTTTCCACACTCTAAGCAGGGTTTTCGCGAGAGGTCCATCGAAATCGAGTCAGTCGTTCTCGACTTATAAGCGCGCAAACGTACAAACCTACAGCCTATTTTTTTCCCAATATACGATTTTTCTACATGGTTAAATTAATACAACCAACGCGTCAATCAATTTTGTAAAAATAAAGAACTTACGGACAAAGCGCCTCTCACGGTTTCATAACATGCACAAATATATATATATTTCATATTATATTATTATATCACATGGCGTTACATTATAATTACATAAGAAGATACTTCGAGCCTCGACGAACTCGCGCGAAAGGCTCGTCAACGAGAGGCAGGTGGCAAGGTAAATCGAGAGGGAAACAGGAAAATCCATTAGTACTGAAAAACGATCGGATCCTCGAACAAGTTTGTCAGTACGTCGAGATTATTTTCAAATTAGCAGCTCCGTACGAACGTTATATTGCCTCTGAAAGTGTAAAACTACTGGGAGTACTCAGACGCGTCATCTGTTACGACTCTTAAGGGGATGGTGAAGCTAAGTGGGGTGAACGGCGACCCAGGGGCTGGGAGGTGGTTGTAAGCCGAGAATGCATACTTATACCGCGATTATCGTTGAAACCGAAGGAGCATAGAGATACACAGACACCTACAACACTCACACCCTCCCACGCCTACATACCAACACACACACACACACACACACACACACACACACACACACACACACACACACACACACACACACACACACACACACACACACACACACACACAGCCATGCTACACACCAACACCCCCTACGCACACACACACCACACGCCTTCACACTAAAACAAACATACCCATGCCATACACCAACACACACCTCACGCACACACACACACAAACACACACGTCTACACACCACACACACAAACACACACATATGTCCAACACTCACACACACTTACAACACTCACACCCACGCCTACACACCAACACACCCTAAGCACACACACACACGCCTACACACCAACACACCCTAAGCACACACACACACACGCCTACACACCACACACGCACACCCAACACACACATATTTCTAACACTCGCACCCAAACACACACACACACACACATATTTCCAACACTTACAACACTCACACCCAAACACACACATATTTCCAACACTCACACACACTTCCAACAATCACACCCAAAGACACACATATTTCCAACACTCACACACACTTACAACACTCACACCCACACACACACATATTTCCAACACTCACACACACATCCAACAATCACACCCAAAGACTCACATATTTCCAATACTCACACACACTTCCAACAATCACACCCAAATACACGCAAATTTTCAACACTCACACCCAAACACACACATATTTCCAACACTCACACCCAAACACACACATATTTCCAACACTCACCCACCCACACACACGAACACACACCGACACCCAAACACACACACACACACACACACACACACACACACACACACACACACACACACACACACACACGCACGCACGCACGCGCACACACACACACACACACACACACACACACACACACACACACACACACACACACACACCAACACAAACACACACATATATTTACAACACTCACACCCACGCACACACAGACACGCACGCGCGCGCGCACACACTCACACACACACGCGCGCGCACTTAGATTTATATATAACTGTCCTCGAGAGCTTGTAGTCACGTAATTAGGTGATTAAAATTAGATCTCGCGTCGGCCAGAAACTCAATTAGCAATTAAACGTGGCATTTTCTCTAATTACGATACGTTCTCTCACTAATTACAGTCAGGTGCTTCAAGCTTCCTTTCTCTGGTGCTCCATCGATTCCTCTCCATTTCCTTGCCAGTATCGAACCGTTCGATCCCCCCGGCCCTCCTTCAACCCCTACGAGCACTTGTGCCCTCTCGCTCCTGTCTCTTTCATCTCGCTCCCGCTTTTTCCCTGCCAAAGCATACGCGATGGTGTTGTATTGCAGTATAATAGTGACAGAACACGCTCGGGAGAAGAAGAAAAAAAACGCGATGTCCGGATCTCGAGCGATCGGTGCAACAAGGCCCCGTCGCGAATACGCGATGTATATGGCGACTCGAATTGGGCAACGCCCGATGCCGTCAAGTTGTACTGTCGATGTATGTATGTATATTTGTGCCCCACCCCCCTCCTCCTTCCTTCCCCTCGCTCTCTCGTTCATCAAATTACGTATCCGAGTAGAGAAACGCGCTTCGACCAAGTCCCCGGACACCGGCCGAGTTTCCATTCAACGTTCCATCAAACTATACGTTTCGAGGATAGAGAAAATTCGCATGAGATAGTGATGAATCCAGGGCGTGAGAGAGTGAGAGAGAGAGAGAGTGAGAGAGGCAGAAAAGGGATAAATTTAGAAAAAAAAATCATAATAGTTCAGGGACTTTGCAATAGAATGTGCATGAAATATAGGAATCATTCGGATGAAAAAATTTCCCTAGTGATCGCCCATTTTTTTCACCTTTTTTCCCTTTTTTGGAACGATTTTTACTTCGATATTTCTGACAAGAAACATCACTTAAGGCGTTACCCCCACTTGTAGCGCAAAAAAAGGCCTTTTTCATGAATTTTTTAAAGAAAACTACAAAACTTTTTTAATCGATCAATGTACCATCTTAAAGAACACATCTTGAAGAACTTTCAGTAATTTTTTTATTGAAAAATATTACATTGTTTAGTGGCAAATGGCCGTCAATGAAATAATGTTTTTATATACACGGTTTGCGGTGACCAACATTGCGGCGAAGTGGATCATCTGAAGAAAAAAAATGCGGATGGATGTAGTCAAATATAAGTATAAACTAGTCTTTAATCGAAGGATTTTAAGAAATATTCATTTTTCACAAAATAGCGGACAGTCAAAGTTAATGGTTCGATTTTAACGAAAAAAAACGGCCGTTTTTTGGCCTTAAACGGCCATTTTTTTCGAAAAAAAAATCGAACGATTAAAGACTACATTTTTATGTATTAAATAAGCCTGCAAAATTTCAAGAAGATCGGTTCATTAGTGTTCGAGTAATCTTGGTCACCGACTTCAGAAATGCCATTTTGAGAAAAACGCGTTCAAAGTTTCTCTTTCAACGCTCTTTCAACGCTCATATCTCGGTCAATTTTGTTCGGATCGACTTGAAATTTTCAGGACATATTCTCAGATACTTGTACTTCAAAAAAATGCAATAAAAAAATAGATTTTTTCAAAATCGCAAGTGGGGGTAACCCCTTAAGTGTTCGCCTTCGATTTTGTTGAAACTTACAATGTAATAAAGCATTGGAAACTATTAAACACGTATTTTTTTATCGACGGAAGAACGCCTTTATGGGTCTCTTTTCACGAAACCGAATATTTAACAATTACTTGATTTTCGTCTCTAATCGAATAAAAATACATCCCAGTATACTGGTAACATTTCAAGCCAAGTTACCGAATTTTTATCGAAAAATTATGACTCTAAAAATCGTTTCCTTTGCACGGCGCTTTATAGAGATGACACAGTGGCCATATTTCTATCTAGTAATTTATGGACTGAATAACTCTAGATGCCTGACATAAACTGCTCACGCGGGTAAAAAAATCTAAAGATTCCGTAACGACAGTGAAAACAGGGGGTCACCGAATGTTTAAAGAAAATATTGATGATAAGACTTAGAAAAATGTGACTAGCAGAAGAATTTTTGTAGCTGCGACTCTTCAGAGAAAATGTAAAAATGCCTAAACCTATTAAACTTGTGCGAATTTTTTTTCATTGCATTTTATCTTTGGGTGCAATAATTGATTGTGACGATTTTTTATTAAGCGCCACTGTAATGTATCAACAATTCAGATGGGCCCTTCTTATGAACCCACAAAATACGGCCCTCCGCGGAAGGAATACCGTAAGGGGGAGAATCACGTCTCAAAGCAAGGCGTATCGAGGGTTGATTTTGCAGTATCACCCATAAGCAGTCCACCGATCTGAATGAGACAGAAACCAAAATTCTTGTAATGTAAAGTGATGAAAAATGCAGTATAGAAGTGTTGAACAAAAATCAAATTAAGGGGTGACACACCTTTCTTTGGGGGTGGTTTCCCCCCTTAAACCAGTTTTTTCAGGCATCAAAAAAGCGTCGAATAGTTTTCAATGCTTCATCACGTATATGAGTTTCAATAAAATCGTGATGTAAGTGATGTTCCTTGTCAGTATGCCCTTGCATACGTGAAAGTCCACGATTATTGAGCTTTTATCCTACGCTTCAGTACTGGCGCTCGTCTGGAGGGAGACCACGGAGTGTTGCCCACAGCCAACGGGGGTTCACTTGAGCTCGAAATTCAAAAAATGGAATTTCTATTGTATAGCATTGGTGTCTGGAGGCGTAACTTTAATTAGCTAGAAAGATTTTGTAGAAGTTTCAAAAATTGATCGAGTTATGGCAGTTTTTGCGAAGCTTGGCATTTTTCGCAGCTTTATTAAGGAGTCTCTGCACGAGCTTGAAATGTCAAAAAAATTATTTTTCGATGGATCGATTTAGGATGTTAACTTTAATTTGCAACAAAGAATTTACAAAAGATAAGAAAGCTGACCGAGTTATGACGATTTTTGTGAAGGGTCAGATCGTCCAACGCGCTTTTTGTGAAGGGTCAGATCGTCCCTTGCGTTTTTCTCGAAACTATAATTCGTGAACCGGTAAAAGTCGCATGTGAAAATCTATTCATCCGATTCACTTCAGATTTGAGCAGAGCATAATTGATAACATTTTCTATCGTATAACCGGATAATTTTTTTACATGTTCTTCCATTCGTTAAGGGCTTAGGCCACAGTAAAGGGTATAAAATCATGTGCGAATGTAACAATTTTTTTCGTATGAAAAAGTGATTCACTCGTAAAATTAATTACACATATGTTTAATATGAATATCAAGCTGTTAGAAATTTTTTTTTTTTTCGATGTACAAAATGGCTGACTACTCTATACTGCTCGAAACAGCTTTTTTCCAACTGGCGTGACAAATGACTTCAACAATTTTCACTCGATTTACTTCAAATTTAAAAGTCATGTTCCTAATTGCATTTCGCAGAGAGTACGTACGGAATTTCTGATTAATCGACAACTTTTCATTTTATGAGCAGTTGATGAGCAGTTATAACGGAATTCTTGACTGAAAATTCTTTTCTTAAGTTCAAACCTGCAACTTTTGAATAAAAGAATATTTTTTAAATTCCGTACGTACTTCTCTAGGTATTCTAATGTAGATTGACGAGAGTTTTTGTTTTTTGTTCTAGGTAAAAAATCGTGGACGCTAAATGTCACGCCGTGGGGCGCCTAAAAAATATAACAAAAGAAAATATTAGCAGTCGACCATTTTGTATATCGAAAAAAAAAAAATTTCTAACAGCTTGATATTCATACTAAATAATGTGTAATTAATTTTATGAGTGAATAACTTGTTAAAAAATTGTTAAATTCGCACATGATTTTATACCCGTTACTGTGGCCTAACCCCTTAACAGCAAATTATTAAAGTTGTTTTCTGATCGAAAATCGAACTTTTTCAAACGATAATAGTAATTTTTTATTTAAAAAAAAGTATTCGATTATACGAAAGTTTTGTTATTAAACTAAAAGTAATACCTTTTATTTTTCATTTCAGCTCACCCAAGTTGCCAGAACCACCTCAATTGGCCACACGGCAACATCGTCACTGTCTTCAAATAATAATAACTTCATTGTTGATCAATATTTTTCAATAAAAAAAACAGCTCAATCTTGGCAAGACCATGTATTGATTCTGTGTAAAATCCCCACCCCGTCATACCAAAACTCCCGTCATGAAAAAATATCAAAAACCAGCCTGCTTTTTGCGCGCTCAGCTCATGCAGACCCGTTGAATCGCAAGGATCCACAATCTTTTGTCGCAACGCACCCCTCCTCGTTTTCACGACTCAACAATTGTGCATGACATCCCCTCATTTTGAACATCGATAGTTCGAAATAACCGTTCGTGAATATGCCGAGAGACTCTTCGTAATTATTCCTCCAATACCTTTTATCTCGATTGCCCGCGTATATGTGTGCCGATTAATGCGAGATGAACTGTGCGGCCAACAATTAGGGTAGCTCGTTATACAAGCCTTTTATTCCGTCAATCGATGCAACGAGAGATTCGCTCGAAAGTACACGTCGTAGAGATTTTTCACGAGATATGCGAAGCACACCCACACACACATGCACACACACACACACACACGCGCGCAGACATAAACACACACGTGTTGCGTCACGATACACCTCGCTGACTGACGAAATTTTGAATTATATTCACTGTTATTGAATTGTACTCTCATTCAACGCAAGTGCCCGATGAATAATCATATTGAATTTTCCCGCGGGTATAAACGCGTGATTCCCTACTCTCGTTCACGTCAGCATTAATGCGCGGACGTCGCTTTCGCGTAATGGAATTTAATCGGTATACATGAATCTGGTTTCTATCAATATCATGAACGGTAGATTTGTGTGTGTGTGTGTGTATGTGTATTTTTGCGTTTTGAGAAAGGAAAAGAAAAGGGCAGTGTGTGTGTGTGCGTGTGTGAGAGAGAGAGAGATAGTGGTTCGAAAAATGGACAATTTTCTCTATTATATCTACATGTATAGTTCTAATTCCGACAATTAACGTCATGATTTATTGAATTCTTCGACCGCATTCTCTCTCTCTCTCTCTCTCTCTCTCTCTCTCTCTCTCTCTCTCTCTCTCTCTCTCTCTCTCTCTGCTGCTTTTCTATGGGCGCGTCATTTTCGTTTTTGTATGATTTTGTATGGTTTTGTGCGAGTGTTCGATTTTACAAAGTTTTGCATAATAGTACAGTCGAACCTCGATATAACGACGATTTGTCCATTCCCTTTCGATAGACCCTTGAAACCTTTATAGAACGATATAATAATATACATTATGCTCCAATTGTTAATTGATTGTAACAATTGCTCTGAATTCAAACCTCTCTATCTTTAAAAAATATCCCTATATTTATAGTACTAACATATTTTTTTAAAGAATATCTTAACGAACATGATCTCGATGTGACGAAACCTCAATATAACGAAAACTCGATATAATCTTTCCTAGAGATTCGTTATATGGAGGTTCGACTGTACTTGATTTTGTATAATTTACTTGATTTTGTATGATTTGACCTGATTTTGTGTGAATTTTATTTAATTTTCTATGATATTTCGATGGTTTTTGAGGATTAATTCAGAAAGGCTATATGTATGTGAGCCTCCGAAACTGTTGTATCAAAGTATTTTTCATTTGTTCCCATTCCATTTTTATTTTTATTTTTGTATTACTCTTTGTGATAAACAGAGAGCACGAATATGTGTGATGCGTCTTTACCTACTTTGCTCAAAAGTGACATAATTAGGGCATAATAAAACTATTAATCAATCGATCTGTCTCTCTTTCTTCCTCTCTCCCTCTTTATTCCAAATGTGACTATAAACTGCTCACATTTTGAATGAAACAATGAATATAAAGAACGTCGCCTAAAGGAGCTCGAGCACCACGCGTTTAAACTCGCGTGTTCTGTCACAATGAAATTAATAAAGTAGAATGTTGAATTGGTAAGGGTGGACACGTTTTCGGTTATTTTGGAATCGTGGCGTTTATCGAGTGATGTATAATGTGTAGGGAATATAATCGATGCTGGGCGTATCCAAATATATGGAAAGGACTCTCTCTCTCTCTCTCTCTCTCTCTCTCTCTCTCTCTCTCTCTCTTGCGTCCTCTGTATATCCACCGCCTCGCGGCTATACCCTCCTCTGAAACTGTACGCCACACCTCGAGGCAAACGTTAAAAGCATATATATTGTGTCAACGCGATGTGTAATTAAGCAATATTTGAGCTTACATAATTACGGTTCATTACGAGTAAATTAATGAAACACACCGAACTTGATACGATATAGATGCACGCACACAGTGGTGTATGGGAAAGCTCTCGGTAGACTGGTTTTGACTAACATAAGCTAATGACACATCACAAAATTATGCTCCCAGAGAACTTCCATTAAGCGAATTGATACGAATTCGAGAGCTTTCCGTATCCGGCTAATTTTAATCATGGACTATTGATTTCCGATACTCAAAATTCATTCATACGTGACTAACTACCCGAAAGCTCTAAACGAGTGAATTTCTTAAATAGTTCAGACGTAATAAACGTTTCAAATTTTTTCTCGGGTCTCGGCTACGGAACTGCTGCCGGACGTTCGTAAATAAAACATTTGTTACGACCTTATTACAAAATCAATATACGAATAATCACATTAACGAAAAAGACGTGAGGTTTGAGTGAACGTTAAATTTTCACGAGGCTTGCGTTACCCAACGGGCGAACGGTAGACTTAACTTTCCTCCTTACACGCAACCAATAATTTTCCGCTCGTATTGTGAAACATTTGGCCGGTTGGATGCTCCCTTGAAGTGGAGTATTCTTGCTTGCAGGCACGCGACGGTAAAACTTCGCGAATGATGGGGAATATGTTTTGATGTTCCTTGTGTGGGGAGCGAATGGGCTTGTATTCGCTTATTCGTATGCATGATTTATTTCCATAGGGTCTTGAGATTGGGGCACAAAATCTTAATTTTTAGGCTGGAGCACAAAAACAGGTCAATTTTCAGGATTCTTTATGATGAGAGTATTGAGATGGCGAGGCTGAAATGTTACACGCAATTGATTCATGGTCTTGCGGAGTTTGAGTATTTTTTTAATTCAAAAATATTGATTAAGGCGTTACCCCCACTTGTAGCGCAAAAAAAGGCCTTTTTCGTGAATTTTTGTAAAGAAAACTACAAAACATTTTTAATCGATCAATATACCATCTTAAAGAACACATCTTGAAGAACTTTCAGTAATTTTTTTATTGAAAAATATTACATTGTTTAGTGGCAAATGGCCGTCAATGAAATAATGTTTTTATATACAAGGTATGCGGTGACCAACATTGCGGCGGAGTGGATCATCTGAAAAAAAAAATGCGGATGGATTTAGTCAAATATAAGTATAAACTGGTCTTTAATCGAAGGATTTTGAAAAATATTCATTTTTCACAAAATGGCGGACAGTCAAAGTTAATGGTTCGATTTTAACGAAAAAAAATCGAACGATTAAAGACTACATTTTTATGTATTAAATAAGCCTGCAAAATTTCAAGAAGATCGGTTCATTAGTGTTCGAGTAATCTTGGTCACCGACTTCAGAAATGCCATTTTGAGAAAAACGCGTTTAAAGTTTCAATTTCAGTTTACACGAAGAGAATATTTTTTGTTTGTTGTAAACTTACATAGAGTCATCTATTCCGGGATCGTTTTTATAAATTCCAGTCTATTATATGAACGTTGTGGATGCCAGGTATACGAACCTTTTCATCGAACAATGCATTGAAGGTCGGAGGGAGGGTCGAGCGCGCCAGACGGCAGACTAGCCGGTCGTTTACACAAGGGATTATTCTCTTTCAACGCTCATATCTCAGTCAATTTTGTTCGGATCGACTTGAAATTTTCAGGACATATTCTCAGATACTTATACTTCAAAAAAATGCAATAAAAAAAAAATTCGATTTTTTCAAAATCGCAAGTGGGGATAACCCCTTAACAACGAAGTTATTTTTAAAAAAAAGGCCCCCGTGCTGCTTGCCCAATCGGTGTAGGCGGTTTTGACAACTAGGGTGATCTGAATTATGAAATTAAAAAGTGTACTTTTAGTATAACAATAAAACTTTCGTATGGCCGGATACTTTAAGGAAATGTTGATAATTACGAAAATGGCAAGCTGTAGAAATAAGTTCGATTATTGACAAAAAGCAACCACTATGATTCGTTATGAAGAAATGAATGAACGTATAAAAAATCAGGTGATCATACGATATAAAATGCTCTGTCCGAATTTGAAGTGAATCGGACTCTCAGATTTTGAGTTACGTCTCCCAATGTTTCATAAAGCATAGTTTCGAGGAAAACGCAAAAAAAGGGTAGTTCGCAGTGGGTGCTATAACCCGTCACAAAAACGTCGGTAAATTTTTTGAACTTTTGGAAAATATTGGTTGCAAGTAAAAGTTAATAACCTAGGCTATAAATCGACGTAATGAAAAAGTCGTATTTATGAAATTTCAAGCGGCTATATTTACCTAGATGCCCGACAAAAAGGGCCAATTTCCGAATTTTTTCTGAGAATCGGTCGGTGCAAATGGAATGCACTTTTTAACACAAAGATATATATAGTGAGTGCCTTAAAAAAAAATCACCGATGAATGCAGAAAAACAACAAAATCGTTAAATTCAGCATAAATAGAAAATGAACCGCTTCAGGCCTGTCGAAGCCGAATTGGAAATCACAAAATCATGAATCGCATTATTGGAGATTAAAATGATAAAAATCTTCTAAATAAAATATGAATAATTCGAAAAAAAAAATAGTAGCATAAATAGGCCCACGATGAGACTAGTCTCAAAAATTATAGAATGGGTCACTCTTTTTTAAAGAACTTTTTGAAAAAAAAAATAAAAAGGGCAATCATCTTAAAAAAAAATAGTTTTCACTTTAGAAACAAAAAAACGTTGACATTGATAATAGATAATTTTTTCATATTTTTTAACGAAAGTATGCTTCAGAATGAAAGAAATAATGTATCGACAATTGTCGATACCTCAATTAGTTCCGGAGTTATCATCGTTCAAACGTTTCCAAAACTTCCGAAATCGACATTTTTTGGAAATTATAACTCCCGAAAGAGAAGAGATAAAAATCTAAAAATTGGTGTGGATACTCGTTTCATGGGGTACAATTTTACAAAAAAAAATCAGGAAAATAAAAAATGATCTGGGACACGGGCTTGTTGAAATGGCGTGGAATATCCCGTACATAAACTATGTAAAAATGAAAATCCTAGTTCCTAGGGCACTTGCTATAATTCACGCCATTATGCCCAATGACCGCGTGCGCGCAGATCTAATGCTTATAAAGTTTTAGGGCATTGTTTTAATAACCCGACGCTCGAATGCAGTATAAACCCCGGAGAGTTTATGCTTCTTTCATCTAAACGAAATTTACGGTCTCTTTGCGCGAAAATTCGTAATGCGGCGCTTTTAAGGCCAGCTGCCAGTTAGCAATGAAAACGACATTTATAATGTTACGGTGATACAAAAGCTGTATTTTATACGCGCGTAATGTATATTACAGTTAGCGCAACTCGGCCCAGCGTCGTACAACGAAATTTCGAAAATCTTGTTTCATTACCGCCCATTCAGCGTGCCCTAACGATTAAGGCAGGAAAAAAGTCATTTAATATCCAAGAATAAATTGGACTTTTCATTTAAAATAATTAAAAGCGATCAGGAGTATATCGATGTACGTAACGAAGTCCGTAGGTTCGAACATAATTGTCATATTAAAACTTCTTTAAAGTCTTTTCGTTTAATTTTAATTTTAATAATTAATTTTTGCTATTAATTATTGAATTTAATTGTAATTCAATATTTCAGGGAGGACACCACAGTGACGGTACGAAAAAGGTAATTTTTTCCGAGTTTTTTTTGTTTACTAGATTATTCATTTGAGATTTGGAAAAAAGGTATCTTATTAAGCATACATTGAATTTATTTCGTGTAAATTTTCATTTGAAAAAAAATAAAAATTCACGACATTATTGAGCTATAATAGAGTCGGTGTAGAAAAAATGTGGTCCAACGGCCGGATAACTTGATAATGGTTGGTCTCAAAAATAGAAATACAAAAGTTCTATAATCTATATAAATGGCGTCCTCGTTGTAGGTAGCCGTTTTTCGAGAGAAAAAATCACAAAATGGCGGGTTGTAAAAAAGTTTTAAAAAATGTTGGCGAAACTTTTACTTGCATTCGGGGGCTTGAAAAATACTAAAATAAAAAATAACGGCTCCGTACGACGGTAGCTACTGCAATGGCGAAAATTTTGGTTTGGTACGGAAATTAAAGTTGGAAAAATATAACTAGAGTGATGATTCCAAAGGGGTAAAAAAAAGTCGTTTAGAGAAAAACGCAATTGAAGGTTCTAGTATTCCTTGAGTCGTTGCGCTACCTGCTCTCGTTGAATCATCTGTAAATTGGTCAATTTTCTATATTTTAACGTGCATTTGTTTTCACGTATTATTGGATATGTATACTTTGAGAAAATAAAAAAAAATAGATTTCTTTGATGCGTCACAATGGTGCCTGCCTTAATCGAAATTTTAATATTTAATTATGATTTTTAATATTGAATTCATTTCAATTTAATTATAATTTGATATTGATTTTATTTCATTATAATATTCAAAGTTTAATTGTAATATCGAAACTTCATAATGTTTCTTCTTTGAAGAAAACTTGAATACGTTACAACAGCTTCAAAACAAACATGTCTCTGAACAACAGGATTTTCAACATTGACGAGTCAATTATTTTGTACAGTGTCGAAAATATGGCAGAGAAATAAAAAAATATGTCCTGTCGAATTGTATATACTTTTTGTTCATTTTTCCCGAAACTAATTAATTAGCAGCAACTGGGATACTTGAAATTACTTACCAGATGCGGTTTTTATGAATTATTTCAGATTTCAACAGAGCAAACTTAAAGCAAATGATTAAAGTTGAGGAGTGCCTCCTGATATTAAAAAAATCATTCGACGATATGTATATATTGTAAATAATGCAAAACTCAACAAAGCTTCGGAATATTTTTTCGATAAACAGTCACCCAATATTTAAAAAACACCACCCTATCTGCATTTTTGCAGATGAATGCCTGCGGCAATCATCCGGGACCAAAAAAATTCTTTCACAATGAAGTCGTCACGAAATCATCTCCGTTGAAAAAAAAATTCCTAAGTGGCCGTATTTCTTTCTCGAGTATTCTAAAAACAGATTCTCTTAAACTTCCTATGCCTGCGACCGCCCGTAACAACGCAATGGAATTTTCGTGATTTTAGTTTTGGCCGCTCGCGAATAAAGCGGCTCGGAATAATATTCCGAGCGGAAAAAAACACTGATCTGCTTGAGAGACTCGGAGTATAGAAATATACAGGGCGACGAAGTACGCGGAAACTTGCACGGAAAGTCATTAATTCCGATCGATACAGAATGTGGGTATTTTCGTGTACTGTGGTACGTAGAATTGTCGACGGTACAATTTGTACGATAATTGTTCACGGCAAGTTAAAATAACCGAGCCCTCGCCGACTTCTTCGCAACGCGTTGGCACCTCGAAAAACCATCATACGCGCACGACAGCGACGGGGCAGTGTGTCTCCAAAATCAATTTTAATATATAACTACATTTCTCTCAAAATAATATTTTTTAAACTACTTTGCGATCATTCAGTTTTATTTTATTTCATTTGCATTCATTTTATTCTATTTTATTTTATTTTAATTCATTTTTTTAATGTTATTTTGTTTTATTTAATTTTATTCGATTTCATTTTATTTTATTATTATAATCATTTTTGTAACACACTTCAATTTCTAATATGCCTCCTGGGCGTAATATGCCTACGCCCTTACGGACTTTGACGCTCCCATCCATCTCACATTTACCGCGCACATGTCACTCCGCTATTTTAAGGGGCCACCCATTCGCGTATTAATTCAGAGATCGCTGCAGTCTTATTTTCCTGGTACCACTCGTCATTTCATCAATTCTGTCATCTGAAGATTATATTGTTACATTTATTATTATTTATTACTATATTTTATCACTAGTTACTATCAGTGACATTTATATACTCGCGATTGGGCGAACCCTTCGTCTTCGTCTTTTCCATGCAATCCAGGTCACAAACTTGCAATTGCGAGTGACGAAAACATTCTCTCGTACACGCAAACCCAACACACCCAAACAGTGTGTGGGATAAATCTCCTTCGGGTTTGTTTGGATTGACGCGCATTCCAAAGTGTAGTCCATCATCTGAAATTGTCATTGTGTAGAATTGCGCATAATTTAAAATTGACACGGACGATCGTATTTTTTTTTTGTTTTTTTTGTACGAGCGAAAAAAGAAAAAGAGAGAGGGAGGAGCTTTTTTCCGACGTAGAATTCCTTACGACGATAAATCATGATTATTTGACCGAAGCTTTTCGCCGGGCAGTATATTTTACTTACAGAGTCACCACGTTGGATCACCTCCGCTCACGATTTTTTCCTCCCTCGCCCACCTTTTCATTCTCTCTCTCTCTCTCTCTCTCTCTCTCTCTCTCTCTCTCTCTCTCTCTCTCTCTCTCTCCCCCCATCTCCCTTCACCTTTCACGGGTATTACATTTTTAAATGGTTTTTATGTTTTGAATAGCAATGGAGGGTTTTGCGCAAATGGTCTCTCGTAGGCCCCGAGATTTTACGTGGATCACATTGACGCGCGCTGCTCGTTCGGGGTCTCGACATTTTCAACCGACACGACCACCCTTACGGCGAAAGTATTTTCCTCCTACGGCGCGGTAATATCGCGCGTTCTCACGCTAAACTACGTGTCCTTCTCACAGGATTTTACATCGTGTCAGTCTGTCGTCAGAAGCAGCCTGAGCATTTGCGAAGCTTTCTTGCAGCCAAGAATCATAATTAAGATTCATCAGACTCGGCCCTCTGAACCCACGGTGCACTTTGTGTTTTCTCGCACCTTTGCTGCTTTGCCTTTCTCCTCTATTCTTCCCTCATTCACTCTTTGTAAATTGCTGTTAGTATTCAGATATTGTATTGTACGTTCGTATGTTTAAATAATATTATATCGACGCTGCTTACGAAATGTAGCACGATTCAAAGTTCTTACGAAAACTAGCATGATCATGCTTTCGCCACGAAAACTAGAAAGTTTGATTTTCACTGTAAAATCTAGTGTAAAAGGAGCAAGTTTGAAACCTTAAGTATCTCATCACTCGTACAATCTAACCAAAAAGAGTTTTCGTGAGAATTTAAAGTCCTTCGTGCTCAGGTGAAAATCTGGAAAAATAATCCATTAGTATTTTTTTTAAATTAATTAATTTTTAATTTAATTATTAATTAATTTTAAAAATTATTAATTAATTTTAATTTAATTTTTTGCGTAATTACATTTCAATTTTATACTCATTGCTTTTATTAACATTGTGATAATAATTATCAATTAAAATCGGTAGTGGGAATTTTGATTAAAAAAATAATATCGAAATTGTAAATATAATGAAATATTTATTGTGATTTTCTATTAAAAAAATAACGTTATTGAAAATATCATTCGAAAAATGTAATGTAATCTTACAGATGGTTATCGTCGAATATGTTTGAAAAATCTTGCTGATATTCGATTGGAATTAAACCTCTGTCAAGCATGGCCTGTAAATCTTTTTTTTTCTTGGTGCAAGAGGCAATTTTTTATCTGACGTCTGTTTTAATTGGAGCATTCGAACGTCATCCATGTTTTTTTTTTCTTCAAGTTTTTCATCTCTCGTCCTTCTTGTTCAAAATCATATTTAACGTGGATTGTATCGATTTTAGGTTGAATGGATATTTCCCGAATTCTTGCAACTTTAATTGAAGTCCAATTAAAGAATTTTGGGAGGTCTAAAAAATCGTAAATTTCCGATTGCGGTCAAAGAAATTGGAGTAAAAAATAGAGGCAAGGCGTAAAAAATTATGGAAGAAAAGTCGGAAACAATTCCAGTGTTACTGAAACATGTTAATTTTCGCGGTGAATATCGAAATCAGCTTCTTTTCGTGGTGAAAGCCGAACCGTGCTAGTTTTCGCCTTGAATATCGAAAGGTACCAGTTTTCGTGGCGAAAACCGAAACTTTATAGTTTTCGTGTCGGAAGCCAAAAAATGCTAGTTTTCGCGGTGAAATCAAACGTGCTTGTTTTCGTAAGAATTCTGAAACATGCTACTTTTCGTAAGCAGCGTCGATATATGAGTATGAATGTGCTAATCTACATATACTGTATTTATATAATTCTGTTAATGTTATCAATTTTTCATTTTCATCTGACGGAGCTTCCGAGTGTTTATAGTTTTAACGGGTTGCACCCAGCTCGTGACCGGAAAAAAGACGAATTTTGGTAAATTTTTCCTAGTGAAACGAGTGTAGGTTTTCCAATTTGTTTTTTTTTTTTTTTTTTTTGCATTAAGGGAGATACCTTTAGGCGAGGAAAAAATGGCTGATTTTCATATTTTTTTTTTTATTTTTTTTTTTTTAAGGAAAGAGTTATTGACTATTTTTGAGACTTAGGGTATGTTTTATTACTCCTTTTGGCTGTCACATAGTATTTTCTTTGTTCTATTCATTTTCGAACATGGCAGAGGTATGGCACGGGCTTCTAATCGGGTTGCGGCGGATGTCAGACGGCGTGACACGTAGCGCTGGCGGGATTAATCTAAAAAAAAACCAACGCACATTTTTCTTTCATTAGTACTCATACGCAGAATATGAACCAAGAAAAAATGAGAAGTGTTAAGGTTCCCTAGAATGGTGCGCTTTGAAACGAAAAGATTGAATTTCCAAAAGAAATGCTACATTTTTCGATTAAAAAATCCGTTTTTTTTAAATTATCAAAATTATTTAGGGTCGTCTTTTAGAATATAAGGTTCGCAAGATTTAGACCAAATTTCATCAGAATGGGTGGATTAGTTTTTCAGCTATACGTCACGCCATTTTCAAAGATTAATAATAAATGAATAAAAATACCATGTAACAGCCAAAACTAGTAATAAAACATACCCTAAGTCTTAAAAATGGCGAAGAAACTTTCCCTTTAGAAAAAATCATGAAAATAAGCAAATTTTTTCCTGGCCTAAAGGTTTTTCTCCCCCCTTAAAGAGTATGGTCTTGAGTATCTTTTACAATTATTTTATTGAAAAATATTGAGAATGGGGTGGATACAATGGTTTGTACAGACGGCTGTTTAAAAATTTTTGTCACGAAGTTATCCAGTCCTTGAACGAAGGATTTAATGAATCACAACACATTGTTCAAAAAATTGCAGCAGTCCAGAGTGAAAGTATCGATTTTCAGTTTAAAAAAACGCATTTTCGTTGGTGAAGAAGAAACTATGCATCGAGAAAAAAAATTCTTCGTTCGAGAACTGTTTTTTGATATATAAAACAAGCTTGTAATATTTCAAGCTGCTCGGTGCAGTGATTGTTGAGAAATCGTGTGGTCACCGATTTTTAAAAAACCGTTTTGAGAAAAATGTCAGACGTGACATTTTTAGAGAATGTTTTTGAAATGTTATATTCTGAGAATCCGTCGAAAACCAAAAATTGATATTTTCCACAATTTCAAAAGACTGTCATTTCAAAAATACAAACTACCGTGAAACGGGGCTACTTTGACATTCAGGGTAACTTTGACAGTTTTCGGGGCTACTATGACAGAGCGCCAAAATACGTTCTAAATGTGTGCGCAGTAAGCCCGTTTGACCTTCTGTGGCGGGCGGCGAGTGCGGGGAATAAACGTGAACAACAATTTGTTGTTTAAGTTTATTATAATGTTGCTCAAGTTGATTTTGATCTCAATGACAATTATTAAGTCCCTATAATTGACTCATGAAGTGCCTATAATAGCGGCCCAGGTACGTACTTCATATTTTTATGTAAAATGTTTCCTTAAGGGAGGGCACCACTGTAACCGCCCATTTTCGACCGTTTTCCTTGGTTTTTTTTTCAAAGAAAGAAAATACATGGTCAATGGAGCTTTTAGGTTTTATAAGGTATAAGGTGAAGTATGTAAAAAAAAATCATTTGTCAAAAGTATACAAAATAGCGGCGCACGAGTCACTATGGCACTACTGTTTTTCAGCTAACCCTCTCAGCGGCCCGCAGTAGAACTGTCGTAAATTTAGTCCCGGAACTAAGAGTGTAATATTTTCGTTAATTATATTATTTTTAGCAGTCAAGTTCAGGGGGAATTAAGAAATAATGAAAAGAAAAACAGAGACGAGTTTGAAAAAAAAATCGTTTTTTCGACCATAATTTCCATCTCAAAAGTGATATATTTTTTACAATTTTCAATTCATCGCAAAAAGCGGTCGTACTAGATTGTAAAAGCAATCTAAGAAGCTACAGTCAAAATTTCAAGTCGATTGGACAAAAATTGTTCGAGTTCTGCTGCCTTAAGGCGTTACCCCCACTTGTAGCGCAAAAAAAGGACTTTTTCATGAGATTTTTTTAAAGAAAACTGTAAAACTTTTTTAATCGATCAATATACCATCTTAAAGAACACATCTTGAAGAAGTTTCAGTAATTTTTTTATTGAAAAATATTACATTGTTTAGTGGCAAATGGCCGTCAATGAAATAATGTTTTTATATACACGGTTTGCAGTGACCAACATTGCGGCGAAGTGGATCATCTGAAAAAAAATGCGGATGGATTTAGTCAAATATAAGTATAAACTAGTCTTTAATCGAAGGATTTTAAAAAATATTCATTTTTCACAAAATGGCGGACAGTCAAAGTTAATGGTTCGATTTTAACGAAAAAAAAACGGTCGTTTTTTGGCTATAAAACGGCCATTTTTTTTCGAAAAAAAAAATCGAACGATTAAAGACTACATTTTTATGTATTAAATAAGCCTGCAAAATTTCAAGAAGATCGGTTCATTAGTGTTCGAGTAATCTTGGTCACCGACTTCAGAAATGCCATTTTGAGAAAAACGCGTTTAACGTTTCTCTTTCAACGCTCTTTCAACGCGGATTCTTCTCTTTCAACGCTCATATCTCAGTCAATTTTGTTCGGATCGACTTGAAATTTTCAGGACATATTCTCAGATACTTATACTTCAAAAAAATGCAATAAAAAAAATCGATTTTTTCAAAATCGCAACTGGGGGTAACCCCTTAATTACAAATTATTAAAGTCGTTTGTTTTCTTCGAAAAGCCAACTGTTTTTCTACAGCTTGCAATTTTGATAATTTTCGGAATTAAAAAAAAAATCCGATCATATGAAACTTTATCATTACTATACCAAAAGTACATTTTTTTCTTTTCATTTCAGACCATCCTAGTTGCTAGAACCACCTTCGAAGATTGGTCACGCAGCAACGGCGGTGCTTTGTCTATAAACTTCATTGCTTATTAATATGTTTCAATTTTAAAAAAACTCAAACTTGCCAAGACTACGTCTCACTTGTGTGTAAAATCCCGACCTCGACATTCCAATACTCTCATCGGAAAAAAATATCGCAATCGACCTGTTCACGGGGCCCCGAGTTTACGCAGACCCGTTGAGGTCGTCCCAGCCCCCTGACACTGGGTACTATTCCTATGGCAATAAATGACTAGCGTGTTGTCCGGAATGTTTGATTCCGCTACAGTCCACTTCGTGACGCTAGTAGTCATCTGGTCGGTTTCTTTTACGCATGCGCGTTCCATGCTCGATATAATAATAACATTTTCGGAGTATTTGGAGTTTTACGCGTTTTACGGTTGTGTTGTGACTTGTCGCTTGTGAGTAAAATAACATTTTCAGAACATTTTGAAGGTTAAAAAATCAATCCGCGATCGGTGAAGTGTATTTTTGTTTACCATGACATATCTTCTGTATTGTGTGTAGATTAT
>OY723391.1:43304094-43386562 GCA_963210295.1 Ophion ellenae
AAAAATAAATGCAACAATTCCGTATCATAATTGTATATATAATATAATGGTATATTATATATATATATATATATATATATATATATATATATATATATATATATATATATATATGTATGTATAATACTAGTCTATATATGCACCATATATATACCGCAAAATATTACGAGGCATATAACGAAAATATGAATTATATATCAAATAAAGTAATAATATATTACTCAAATCAACATTCGAATTAATTAAGAATATAACATTCAAATTATTATTATGTAAATATATAAGTATAATAGTAATTTATGTATTTTACGTATAAACATATTTTTTTTAATGAAATATTTTGCTATTGATACTATTTTAAGTATTATATACTGCAAAATATTGAAAACTATGTAGAAGAGATATCCATTATATATTAAATAAAGTGAATAATATATTAATATATATCAATTATTACCCTATATATAAGTATAGTATTAATTTCTATATATACAGCTTTATTTACATAAATATTATAACCCATATGGAAGAATTATTAATTAAATATTAAATGGGAAAAAGATATATCATTACATAATCAACACTGGTGAATGGGCTCAGGCGGTTCGGCTCCGGCGGACCTTCGAGTTAAACAGCGTTGAACATGGCTGATACTCGGAGCGGTGACCGCTTAGCCGTGCACCGGCTGGCGCGTCAAACGGTCAGCTGAAGGCTAATGGGAGCTTGGTGTAGATACTTGAGTAAAAAAAGTCTGTGCAAGAAGAATATGGGGCCGTCCATACCGGTACGGGTTTTTCACAGTTTCCCCGTACCCCCGGTTAACGCGGTATAGTGTAGCTTGAGACAGCTGTGGGCGCAACGAAAGTTAGGTTAGATTAGCGAAGTGCGGTTAGGGAGTGATAGGAAAGGGTTCAATAGGGAAGGGTAGTACGTAAAAACCCGCAAGGGTATAGGAACTAAGGAAATTAAAAAAAATATATATATATATGAGTAGTATATGTAGCAAAATATCGCAAACCGTGTAAAAATGTTATAATTTATATATTAAATGGAGTATATTATTATACATTAAATGAATATATATGTATGAATATATAATATATAAATAGGGTGTTTGGTGTATGGACCGACACATTTTTTTGGGGGGATTGGGAGGGTCATTTGCGAATCTTCTCACCCCTTAGACCCTATGTCCTAATGTCACGATAATTGAGATTTGATTTCTTTCGTTTTTTTTTTCAATTACCAGTTATTTCTCCGATAAATCGTCATTTTTTATTTGTGGTTTTATTGTGATAGCACGAAATAGCTTTTGTTGTATTCTGCAATGTATGCTTAATGTAAATAAATCATTATTTGATACATTTGGTTTCAAGACAATGACTCTTGAGCTTCTAGTCTTAAAAATGTGTAAATGTATGAAAAATGTCAACTCCTAAATTCATTATAAAAGAAAACTTGTTCTCTTTATTTTGACCATATAATGAATTATTACTATGACATGTAGCATATCGTTGAAAAGGGTATGAGATAGAGAACTTTTTAAAATAAAGCTAAGTTCAAAATAGTTTTTTTTTTGTTATGATGAATTTAGAAGTTGACATTCTTCGTACATTTAAGCATTCTTAAGACTTTGGAAGCTCATGAGTAATTTTCTTGAAATCAATTTCATCAAATGATGATTTGTTATACTAAACATGCATTGCAGAATATGCCAAAAGTTATTTCGTGCTATTACAACCGCAAACAAAAAAGTTATAACGATTCAAAAGCGAAATTTCGGATGATTGAAAAAAAACTAATAAAAATCATATCTTAATTACCGTGACACTTAGGATATAGGGTCTTCGAGTGAAAAAAATATCAAATGACCCCCCCCCCCGCCCCCAACCGCCAAAAAATTCTCTCTCTCTCTCTCTCTCTCTCTCTCTCTCTCTCTATATATATATATATATAATATATATATATATATATATATATATATATATATATATATATATATATATATATATATATATATGTATATATATATGTATATATGTATATATATGTATATATATGTATATATATATATATATGATGTTTGGCGCATAGACCGATATACATATATATGGGTGATTCCACCAATTGTGTGTCAAAGTTGTACCGGGTGGTCTGAATTTAGCAAAACTAAGAAGGTCATCTGAAAGGTCATATTAAAACGAGCATCCATGATTTTTTCCAATTTTTTTATCCAATAGTTTTTTAGCAACGGCGGCTCACAGTTTTCAAATTTTGTAAAATACCAAATTTTCGAATGCCCATAACTTTATTCCAAATATAGCTAGACATTTTTTAAAAAACTATTTTTCAGAAAAAAACATGAACTTTTTGAAAAAAGATATGCTGAAATTCTGGGTTGTTTTAAAAATTACGAAAATCACGTTCAAAGTATAAAAATCGATTTTTCGGGCCTTGCCCCATTTTTCTCGGTTTTAAAAATATTTTTTTCGAAAAGTTCAGAATTTTTTACATCGAAATAGATTTTAAACGAGATGGGATCTCTAAAACATCAGCTTCAGAAAAATTAAATAAATTTTTTTCTCAATTTGTTTTATTTTATTTGATAACTGCAAAACCAACAGTAGCTATTAAAATTAAATGATAATTTTTTTTTACTTTGCTTATGTGACATGACATTAGCTTATAAAAACTCTAAATGTTTATTTACGTAATAAAAATGCCATTAAAGATTTGAGGTTGATTCAAATAAATGTCATGGAAAATGAAATTCATGTCTATAGATATGAAATCTTTAATGGCATTTTTATTAAGTAAATAAACATTCAGAGTTTTTATAAGGTAATGTCATGTCACATACGCAAATTAAAAAAAATATATAATTTAATTTTATTAGCTACTGTTGGTTTTGAGGTTATAAAATCTCTCACTTACAAATTAATAAAATAAAAATAATAATAACAATAATTTGTATTATCAAATGAAATTTTAAAAAATGGGAAAAATTATTATTTAATTTTTCTGTGGCTGATGTTCTAGAGATCCCATCTCGTTTAAAATCTATTTCGATGTAAAAAATTCTGAATTTTACGAAAAAAAAAACTTTCAAATCGGGAAAAATGGGTCATGGCCGGAAAAATCGACTTTTATACTTTGAACGTAATTTTCGTAATTTTTAAAACAACCCAGAATTTCAGCATATTTTTTTTAAAAAGTTCATGTTTTTCTCTACAAAAAAAAATTTTTTAAATTTTTCTAGCTATAATTGGAAAGAAGTTATGGGCATTTGAATATTTGGTGTTTTACAAAATTTGAAAACTGTGACCCGCCATTACTCAAAAACTATTGGATAAAAAAATTCGAAAAAAATCATGGATGCTTGTTTTAATGTGCCCTTTCAGATGACCTTCTTAGTTTTGCTAAATTCAGACTGCCCGGTACAACTTTGACACAGAATTGGTGGAATTACCCATATAATATATATATATATATATATATATATATATATATATATATATATATATATATATATATATATACACTTTTATTTAACTAAACATTACAAACCTAATAAAAAAGTTATTAATGATACATTAATTAACAAGGAGCATCACTTAAGTGTCCGCCTTCGATATTGTTGAAACTCATATATGTGATAAAGCATTAAAAAGTATTAGACACGTATTTTTTTATCGGCTGAAAATCCGTTTCAAGGGGGGAAAGCACATCTCAACGACAGGCTTGTCGAGGGCTGATTTTGCAGTTTCACCTACAAGCAGTCCACCGACCTGAATGAAAAAAAAAAAAAAATTCTCCTAATGTGAAACGATGAAAAAAACCACAATGGAAGTATCGAAAAAAAAATTAAATTACGGGGTGACACGTCATTCTTTGAGAGGTGATTTCCCCCCTCAAAGCTATTTTTCTGCTGATAAAGAATCGGGTCCAATAGTATTCAATGCTTTATCATCATATATAAGAGTTTTGACTGAATCGAAGGAGGACACGTAAGCGATGTTCCCCGGGAGGTTAATAATATATTATTTCATATATATATATATATATATATATATATATATATATATATATATATATATATATATATATATATATATATATACATATTATTCTACGAGAATATTAATTAGTCAAAATATACACGACATATATTTAAACTTTCCTTTCAACATTGGATATATTTTGATTTATTGAATATACAATTACAATTTTTTTATAAATTTTTTAAAACATACGCTTACACATACTCTCATAAGCACATTTTTTTATTAAACAAAAATGAGATAACAAATATGCATTATATACCGAAAAAATTCAAAGATACACTTATCGATAAAAAAAAATCGAATTACTGCAATTTAATGAATACGAAATATTTACCGGTAAGGTATTTCCGCGCCTCATCAATATACCGCTGCTAATTATATTTTCCCCATGGGATACCATGGGCGCATTGATTTTCAGAGTATGACATAAATTTATTCTAAAACGGGCAATTATAATCGAACATTCGGCGTTCTCCGCGCTGTTGAGAATCTCTGCTATTACGAAACGTCGAGCGAGCCTTTGCCTGCTTCGCAACCCTCGTGTAATTCCACCCTTACAATTATCCCCAGCATTAAAAACACTATGTTAATTTCCCCGCGTCGAGAGTGGAGAGGCAGCGCGCGCCCGCGTAGGGTGGCGCAGAGCCCTACCTCATCTCATCGCGAGAATCAATCGCTAGCTGTAATTTTATTCCGCCGTGCTCTATCGTGTACTTCGATCCGTCGTGTATACGCCTCCGATAATAATTTTCAACGGCTCTGCATCGACAAGGACGACTGCGATCGAACGAGATGGAGGATGCTCGCGAGGAAACAAAGCATCGTTGACGAAAAATAAAAAAAAATGGTCTAACTCGATTGAAGAATTGGCATTACGAGTCGAAAAATATCAACTAGATTTTTAATTAATTTTATTATTTTTCCAAATCTTTTTGCCGATGCCAGATCTGAATAGAACGAGGTTCGAATTCGCCTGAAATATCAAACTAATCAGCATTTAATTGGATCGAGCCCTCTTTTGGCCCTGGTTGGAAGTCCTGACCCTGGTTTTGAACGGTCGCGGGTGCTAAATTCAAGTTTGCCTAGAAATCGGGGTGCAGGGTTTTTTTTAGGGGATGAAGGGGAATGGGGGTGGATTGATGCGAAATTAGAACCCCTACGAGGTCGGCGCCGCGAGAAAAAATGTTCAGAAAAATCCGGGTTTTAGTTTTGTCCATAGCGCCGAAGTCGTGGTAGTTCATTTTGGGGATGAAGAAGCGGGGTGAAATTTTGAAAAATCAGTTTTCATTCAATAACTCTTTAGGATAAATTCGTTCACTTCTTGCTCAATAGGGAACGTTGTAGCACTTGAAAAGACGCGACGATCGAGTGTTTGATCATCACTTTCCAATAATCTCTTCACTTCAAAATAAATTGTTGAAATACCGAAAAATTGTTTATTGAATAAGTCTAAAACAATGGATTTTTCGGGTATGGCCTAAACGTACGAAATGTAGAGAATAATTTCCTCTATATTTTCATTTCCATGGACTACCCTTTGATTTTGCTATTTCCAACCCCCCCCGGGGGTTGAAAATAAAAAATGAAATTCTGGGAAAACTATTGACCGCACGAATTCGCCGCCGTGGAACAATTTGTAGCTTGAACCCTCAGCTACATTTTTGTCCACAGCGCCAAACTCGTATCTCTTTATTTTCGGTCAACAGTTTTCGTAGAATTCCATTTTGAATTTTCAATCTCCGAGAGAGATTGAAAGAAGCAAAATTCAAGGGTTGTTCATAGAAACGAAGATATAGAAAAAAATACTCTACTTTTCGTATTCTTAAACCATTCCCGAAAAATTGTTTGTTTTTGAGTTATTCGATAAACAATTTTCTTATATTTCAACCATTTTTTGGGGGTGTAGATATTATCGGAGAGGGATGATCAAATACTCGATCGACACGTCTTTTCAAGGGCTAAGTTCCTATTTGAACCAAAATTTTACGAATTTTTCCTAAGGAGGTATGGAATTAAAACTGATTTTTCAATATTTCACCCTACTTTTTCACCCCCAAAATGAACTTCCACAACTTCGGCGCTGTGGACAAAAATAGAGCCCTGATTTTTCTGAACATTTTGTCTCCCGGCGCCGACCTCGTAGGGGTTGTACTTTGGCATTAATCCACCCCCATCCACCTGCATCCCCTAAAAAAACCCTGCACTTCGATTTTTAGGCGAACTAGGATTTAGCACCCCCGGCACCTATAAAATCATCTGTCGCAAAACTAGCCTTCTTATAATTTATTTCGATTCCAATATACAGCACGACTGCACTACTAGTATTATATCCCCAAAAAATTACACACGTTTATCTCAATTCTGCGTGTTTTCATCGCGACCTGGTCATTTTTTCAAAGCAGCGGCAGGATTAGTGCTAATATAACGCCATTACACCCAACAGAAATCAACGAAACTCACATTTTTCAATTGTAAGATATGACCTGTTGACATCAGGATGAAAATGGAATATTGACATTTTTCGATAAGTAGGAATTTAGACGAAACAAATTAACGAAATTAGCTGGAATTTTTGTTTCGCGAATAATTTTTATATTATTTGCAAAAATCGCAATTAGCTTTACGAATAGTAATACATTTGTAACTCGTAGGTATGTGGCACGTCAAGATTTTTTTAGCAATATATAATTGTATTGATAGAAGGTGGCAAATAATAATTTAATTAAAGTTCAGTTAATACAATAATTAATCGGATAATTGACATGATAACTATAAAATCAGAACAAGATTGCAGATGCAACAGCATTCATTTACCATTTTAGTCTGGAAACAATTAATGATCTGTAATAAAATAATGGGTAACAAAAAATTGCTATATAAATAATTAGTTTTTCATAAGTATATACAAAATATTATATGCTAAAATGGTGCCTAATTAATAAATACTAAAATATGTAAAACTTGCAGGGATTTGCCACGTGAAGAATTTTTTCCCTAGGAATTTAATCCCTATAAATATATATATATATATAATACATAATAACTTATTTTAAAGTTATATGAATACAATTATGAATACGATAATCAACATAAAGGTTATTTATAAAACGAGAACAAGATTGCAGATCTAAATGGGTCAATTTACGATTTGAGTCTGACAAAAATAAATAATCCATAATAAAACAATTGCAAGCAAAAAATGTCTATATAAATTTTTCTTTTTTCCGCAAATATATCGAAAAAATGTACCCAAAAATGGTACCTAGCTTTACGAATAATAACTTGCATAATTCATTGGTATTCATCACGTCAATATTTTTTCCCCCCAGTAATTGAATTCCCATAAATTCATAAATCGCCTCCCCGCCCAGCGGCATAAACCCCCCACGACGTCCACTCAAAAGAAGAAAAACTATCGTAGACGACGAAAAAAAAAATGCTCGTCCCACGAGGGTTCGCCCGTTCATTATTCCTGCGGAGCTTGTGTTCGATGCGCGCAACTATCGAAGCGCGTGAATTGCTTTCCTCTCATTTTGACCGTTGTTCTTCATCGTCAACTACTCGATCATTATATATATTTCCCTTTTGGTTTCGGATTTCTCTCTCGTCGTGGCGAAGCCTCCTCCAATGCGCGGTGGAACACAGTCTGTGCGTGCCCAAGTGGTCCGGACGCAAAATGCAGACACGGGGGCACAGCGCGGTCGTGGCTCTCGCTCTGCGCGAAGGCACAGTGGATTTCGAAGGGGTGAGATAATTAGGGGCTCGAAGGGGTGTTTCGAGGGGCGAAGAAGGGTGGGAGGGAGGCAGCGGGAAGGTAGAAGAGGCTGACAGATGTGGGAGCATTGTTTTATTGGGAACCCACACACACCCATATACATACCCCGTCATCTCGTCGACTCACCATCGTTACTCCCATATACTTTACCACTTTCCTGTGTCTCACTCTGAGCCTAAATTTATACGCTTCTCGATATATACAGGGTGTCCAATAGGAACTTGCTTAAACTAAATAAGTGTCTCTTCCCTCCATGAATTCAAGAAGGGTCCCTTTTTCTAAGGCGCGTACCTGAGGCCCCGCAGTTTCATTCCAGCCGTGGTTGAAGCAAGTACGCGCGCGTCAAAATGAGTGACCTCACCACGGAAGAAAAAGTATATCTCATTGAGTGCTTCTTCTCGAGGGGAAAAATTTATAGTAATGCGTATAGAGGGTTTCGTACTAAGTTTGGAACTCATAGGGTTGCCAGCGAAAACACTCTGAAAAGGTAATAATTGAATATTTATTCATATTCATCTATCACACAACTTGTGTTTCAATTCAATTAAACTGCATTGAAGTAATTTTACGTTAATTTTTGTAGGATAATCGATAACTTCGTGAAGTATGGTACACTCCAGGACCGTAGACACGAGTTGCCAGGTCCATCTGTTACGGTGACTACACCGGAGAAGATCAACGAAGTTGAGAATTATTTCAAACAAAATCCAAATGATTCGATTCGGAAAGCTGCTCAAGCATTAAAAATAACCAAATCATAATTACACAACATTTTGAAATAATTTTTAAAGTTTCATCCGTATAAAATAAGCACTCATCAATTGTTAACTGAACATGCCATGACGAAACGCATCGAATTTTGTAACACTATTACGGGAATGTTTGAAGCCGAAGAACTTAATGAGAAATTGATTATTTATTCCGATGAAGTACATTTTTGGATGAATGGGTACGTAAACAAGCAAAATTACCAGTTTTGGGGAACGGACAATCCCAACATATCGCCAGCGAAGTCCCTTCATCCACAGAAAGTAACGGCATGGGCAGCGATTTCAGTAAAAGGAATTTATTTGCAATTCTTGGAATCTACGGTAACAGGAGAGAGTTACAAACAGCTTTTGGAAACGAAATTCTTCCCTTATGCAAAAAAGAGGGGACTGGTTAAAAATGTTTACTTCATGCAAGATGGAGCGACGCCGCACCGGACTCATGAGGTGTTTAAAGCTATTCATCGCGTATATAGGACTCGAGTAATCGGTCTGGAGTACCCCAAATTTGCTCAAGGCGGACTAAAATGGCCTCCGTACTCACCGGACCTGAACCCTTGCGGTTTTTCCTTGTGGGGTTACATTAAAGATCATTGTTACGCTAAAAACCCCAGCACAGTAGAAGAACTGATCGCGGCCATCCAGGAAGTGGTTCGCGGCATTACGAACGATATGTTGGACACAGTTTTTCAACGTTTTCCAAAGAGAATTGATTTTTGTGCACAATCTAACGGTTCGCACTTCGAAAATGTCTATCATTAATCACTGTACTTTTTCGTTATTTTTATAAGATGTAATAAATTGACATGACAAATATTTGACTGGGTTTTATTTATGTGCGTTTAAAACTGCAGAGTTTCCTCTATTTGAAGCAATTTGGCTTTTCTGATTCTGTGCACGTGTTTTAAAATGACAGTCGATTAGTTTCACCAACTTCCTATTGGACACCGTGTATATATATATACATATATATATATATATATATATATATATATATATATATATATATATATATATATATATATATATAATATAATATATATAAATAAAAATGGTTTATCGTTACAGAAAAAATTAAATCAAAACTTGCGTTGGATCACGCACTAACATTTTCTGCATCGAGATAAAAAAAAATTAATGCTCTGATAATGATGAAAAAAAAAATGAAAAAGGCGTTAGAGCACTAACTAAAAAATTGTTTAGAACCCTCAAATTTAGCAAAACTTTCTTTGCTTAACATACTTCAATTTTCCGTTGAGAAAAAATCGATTTTTTTTTCGATTTTTTCTTAACCACCCTAATATATATATATATATATATATATATATCTCAGTACACATAATGAGTACACGTAAAAATAAAAATGTAAAAAAGTGTATTCAGTCGATTTGTGCTCCCGTGCAGTTTTTTGGACTTGAATCCTTCACGTTGGGACTTTAATCAGGATTATAGTACGTGCTTGATTACTGTTAAAAAAATGCAAGTTGTGTACGACATAACTGAGCGAGCCGTGTCTATGATCAACGATTTCAACGGTTTGATCACGAAAAACGAAGACAAAAAATAATATCTGTTGCAAGTTGCGAGCGAGCACAGAAAAACCCATCCATTTCGCGAAAAGGGAAATTATTATTCGGCTCGATCTTCCGAGTAATTATGTAAGTTTTTCAACAATTGGATAGTGTGGCCCAGAATACATGTTTTTTTAAACCTCGTTTGGAATTATTATTTTTATTAAAACAACTTGAAATGAAAACGTCCTGTTTACGTTAACTTAGGAAATGCTACAGAGCATAGAAAGATTCGAGAAAATTATATTATTGTGATGTCTATTGGCGGGGGAAAAAAAATGACGAAAAATCGATGAAAAAAAATTAGAAGTCGTTTAAGCACCACCTAAAAAAATGTTTAGACCTCTCAAATTTTGTATGAGCCACTTTTTCATAACGTAGTAACATTTTCCGTTGAGTACTGCTATTTTTTCTAACCACCCTAATATATATATATATATATATATATATATATATATATATATATATATATATATATATATATATATGGAAAATACATACATACATATATAAATATGAGTGCTTGTGTATTCAGATATAAATATAAAATGATATATAGACCCCATGACGTGCGTGGCGTGCTGCTGTGATTTAAAATGGGGCTCTTGCAAACGAGGCAGCAGTGATTTCGTGAATCCACCAATACGGCGACTCCAAAGGATTTTTACCTACACACACGCACGGGAGAACGTTTGAGCTCATGAAAAAGATCGAAGCAAACGCATGCACGCGACCCGTTGTACGTGCCCTCGTCAATCGAGCAAACGCGTACGTATTATATTCTCTCTCTTTTTTTTTAATGACGAATTTATAGGATCTGAAGATTGAGTTTTTTGTCCATTCGAGAGTCAGCCTTCTCGTCAAGTGGTCCGGAGAGCAACAGTAGATCTCAGATGACACCGGAGTTGTGTGTAATTAAATATTGATTTTGTTATTTTGGAAGAAGATATTATAGGAACGCTCGAACAATAATTTGAATTAATAATTCAATGAGATAGGCTTGTTACGATTGGATAATCGAAAACTGTCGTGTTATAATTGAATTTCCAAATGCTGGTAAGAGAGGCTGGATGAATTCGTCGACCTTAATGCAGCCGAAAATATTTGTTATCTTATGGGGCTACATCTACCTAGAGGCCCGAACAAAATTGGCCAAAATTCGAATTTATTTTCAGACAAACGATTGATGAACAAGAAACGCATTTTTTAAACACTAATGTTCATATATTGAAAGCCTCAAAAAAAGCACCAGAAAATACAGGAAAACAACAAATACATGACCGTCGGCAGATGATGACATTTTTTTCGCGATGTTTGGCGGTGGACACCCTCCAGCTTAAACGGTCCATCTGAAATCTGAAAACCAAACGGGTTATTCAAGTTAACAATAAATACGAGTCATTGACGATCGTCGATTTTAAGGGGTTACCCCTACTTGCGATTTTGAAAAAATCGATTTTTTTTATTGCATTTTTTTGAAGTATAAGTATCTGAGAATATGTCCTGAAAACTTCAAGTCGATCCGAACAAAATTGACTGAGATATGAGCGTTGAAAGAGAAGAATCCGCCTTGAAAGAGCGTTGAAAGAGAAACTTTAAACGCGTTTTTCTCAGAATGGCATTTTTGAAGTCGGTGACCAAGATTACTCGAACACTAATGAACCGATCTTCTTGAAATTTTGCAGGCTTATTTAAAACATAAAAATGTAGTCTTTAATCGTTCGATTTTTTTTTCGAAAAAAAAATGGCCGTTTTATAGCCAAAAAACGGCCGTTTTTTTTTCGTTAAAATCTAACCATTAACTTTGACTGTCCGCCATTTTGTGAAAAATGAATATTTTTTAAAATCCTTCGATTAAAGACTAGTTTATACTTATGTTTGACTAAATCCATCCGCATTTTTTTTTCAGATGACCCACTCCGCCGCAATGTTGGTCACCGCAAATCGTGTATATAAAAACATTATTCCATTGACGGCCATTTGCCACTAAACAATGTAATATTTTTCAATAAAAAAATTACTGAAAGTTCTTCAAGATGTGTTCTTTAAGATGGTATATTGATCGATTAAAAAAGTTTTGTAGTTTGCGTGAAAAAAAATCATGAAAAAGGCCTTTTTTGCGCTACAAGTGGGGGTAACGCCTTAAACCTCAATTTTTCTAACATCTTGGCGACGAATTGAAACTCGAGCGTTCAAAAAACAAGTGAGATCGTCAACGACCTTTAAATGTTTCCCGTCGTATCTCCTGTAAATTTGGAAACAATTCGTCGCGTGCTTCTCGAGATATCATGTCCACCGACTTTGAAAACGGTGTTTCTCATTCAGCTCATTCAATTTTAGGAATACTTCAATGACAGTTTCAGTGAATATAGCTAAAACGTGATACGGTAGAATAAAAACATCTTTGGAAAATACAATTTTTCACCCACCTAGGTTGATGTAGCCCGTTATCAATAATCACAGTTAGCGGGGGCTTTTTGGGAACATGTGCAGTCACACCTCTCATTAAATTTTTGACAGCTCTTCATATGCGGGAATCAAGTTGGGCGCTGTGCTCGTCCGTGCATATCCCCAACCCTAAAAAATCTTTACATATATTCATTTCGCACGTACACACGCACGCACACACACACACACACACACACACACATATATATATATTTCTATATCACGTATGATGAAAGCCCTCGTGTGTTCACACAGCGATCGTGCGCCCAGCACGATCACAGGACCCCGTTCTCGTTCCTTTGTTCTTCGACTCACAGTCATCCCCATTCAACCCCTTCTTTCCATCCGCGTATACCTCATCATTCCAGCTTAAAATCAGTATGGCTTCGAACAAAAGTTGAGAATTGGATTCATTAAAATCCGGCATTTTCCAAACGATAATCACTGAAGCCCATTGGTTATTGCCTATAAATAAAATGAAAAACCGATACCCAGGGATTGATTCTTCCGGAGGAAAGTTCTACTGGGAAAAAAGGGGGAAAGTTTGGCGCGAGGAGGGCCGGGGGGAAAGTGCAGGACAGCGGACGAAAGCATGTGAGCAGAAACCGGATAAAGAAGCTGCTGTGGGGGTGGGTATGAAGAAGAGAGGGGCGAAAGGGGGTGGGGGAGAAAAGAGACCGCGGAATGAAGGAGCTCTTTCTCTGACGAGAAGAGACGCGAGTGCGTGGCTTAATTTCCTGCTAAATTACTACTTTAATAGGAAAGATGAACGCCGTTGATGAGGAGGGTTAGCTGGAATATAAATAGGGGGAAAACCACCCTTGGCTCATCGTCTCGTTCTATCGTCATCTCCCTCTTGCAATCTCTTCTCTCTCTCTCTCTCTCTCTCTCTCTCTCTCTCTCTCTCTCTCTCTCTCTCTCTCTCTCTCTCTCTCTTCTCTCTTCATCTCACCCTCTTTATGTTAGCCTCTCGTTCACGTTCTCCGCTGCCACGCTCTCGGATACCCGCGGTCCTTTGCCTCGCTTAAAACATCCCCTGCACTGCGTCGATGTCACCCTCCATCACGTATATACTCTCGACTGCCACATCCCCCTTGGCTCCCCCCCACGAACCCCGTATCGAAGACGGAAAGCTGTATGGAAGCCGAAACTTCGTGGCTCAGACGCGAAAGAAAAACGTTGTGCCCGTTTTCACGGTCGTTCAAACCTCGACGATGGCTCGTCAGATTTTTCACCACCCCGACTTTTGCAGTCACTTTCTTCGCGTGACTCCCGCACACTCCGGACGCGAATATCCGTCGTTGGGCCTCGGACACCTGCGAGGACTTTTTTTTTGTGCTCCACCTCTTTGACCGACAGTTAAGGGGTCTTCTCACTTTGGACGCTAGAAAAGGCTATTTTTTTGTAGGTTTCTATCGTACGAGGTGGTATCAAAAAGTTTCGAGACTAGTTCTGTAACACGCCAACAAATGGCAGCGCAAGGCTGCACGTACAGGCACAGGAAGCACCGACCTTCATAAGTCTTTGTCCCAAGAGACATCATCCAATGTAGATCGGGAGCTGTGCAGCTGGTGTTATTGTGAGCACGGGCGTCGCCACGTTTGCGATTTTATCATGGACAGCAAGTCAAAGTTTCAAGACTAGCTCTGTTTACAAGAAAATACTTGGTTGATCTACGTTCACGCATTGTCACCTTCAAAATAGTCACCTTGTACAGTAATACAGCGCTCCCAGCGTTTCCGCCACTGCTGAAATGTGTGGTGGAAGTCCTCTTTTCGAAACGTGGCAAGCACCTTCTACTACCCCCATGGAAATTCATATACGCAAAAATATACTGCAAATTTATTTTATTAACAATTGTAATATATGTGAAATGTATGCCATATATTGAAAACATATGTTGCATATATGTGCCAAATTCTAATTTTCGTAACGTTTTTATATATGGGATGTATATGCGTGGTATTACTGTATATCGATGTATCATATATCAATGATATATGTAGCATTTACCCTGCATATCTACCACATATATTTAGCATATATGTTGCATACACACTGCGTACATACCACATATATACTGCATAAATGGTACATATATGCCACACATATACAGATATGCGTAGCTTATCTGTATATAGTGTTTATATGTAATAGCGTACTTTAACTGTAAGTTAAGTTTTTTTTAAGTTTAAGTTTTAAGTTTCATTAAGTTCAACTGTAATAGTGTTTATACACAGCATATATTTTTTGTCAGGAATATGTATAAAAAATGTATGCGTCATATATGACGCATAAATGACACATATATGAGTCATATATGACACATACATTTTTGATATATTTTTCTGACAAAAAAATAGATTGAAAATATATCGAAAATATATGCGTCGTATATGCCTCATATATGCATCATATATAGTGTTCATACGTAGCATATATGTTTTGGTCAGAAAAATATATCGAAAATATATGGGTCATGTATGCGTCATATATTTGGTGCATATATACTGAATGTATACGTATTATTCTATTTTTCGTCACTATATATGCGACCGATATATGTATATGCAGCATATATTTTCTGCATATATTTTACATACATAAATTTTCATGGGGGTATTCGCACTGGATCTCCGTAGTGGTGTCAAAACGGCGTCCTTTGAGCTGAATCTTCAGCTTCGGGAAGATGGCGAAGTCCGCAGGAGCCAAATCCGGCGAGTAGGGTGGGTGCGGAAGTACGATCATCTTGTGTCCGGTGAGAAACTCACGTGTGAGGAGAGCACCGTGACAGGGCGCATTGTCGTCGTGGAGCCGCTTTCGTCGAATGTCGTCTCTCAGACACCTCAAGACCTCGCAGTGAACTCGCTATTGACAGTCTGGCCCCTGGGGAATTCGTGATGCACAATGCCGCGAATATCGAAAAAGACGATGAGCATGCATTTGGTCGAGCTGCGGACCTGCCTCGCCTTTTTCGGTCGTGGAGATGACGGGCCCTTCCACGTCACCGGTAATGATCCTCGATATGAAGGACGGGTCATTCACGGCACGGAGTTCTTGGCAGACTTCGACGCGGTGTTTCTTCTGCTCCCGGGTCAGCAGTCTGGGGACGAACTTGGCAGCAACACGGTGCATGTTCAAATCACATGTGAGGATTGCCTGCACTGTTCCGTATGACACGCCCACAATGGCAGCAATGTTGGGGATTGTTCTCCGGCGATCCTCATGCACAAGTTGCCGAATGGTTTCGACATTTTCGGGTGTTGTGCTCGTTGAAGGTCGTCCTGATCTCTCGTCGACTTACAGTGATGTTCTTTTGCTTTTGAAGAGCGCGTGCCACGACAAAACACCTCCAAAAGTTTGTTTGGGTTACATGAATACATAAACATTTTTTTAAATGTATTTCGAAAGTGTATTTATTAGTGTAACAACTTTTATATCATTATCTATAATATAAACCCATAAAAAATGCATGAAAATAGCCTTTTTAGCGTCTAAAGTGAGAAGACCCCTTAAGAGATTTAATTTTTTCATTTCCCGGCTGGAAGTTGCGTTAGAGATTTTATCGAACAACGGGATTTGACGGATCTAGACCGACAATTAAGCTTCATGTGTACTGCTGGAATGGAATTGAATCTTAATTTTTTGGCACAGAAGATGTTCCTTTTCGCCGGAAAATTTTATTCGGAGATATATATTTTTCAGGGACTTTTTTGCGACCATTGATTTTTAAAGGGGATTTTTTGGCACATTGATTGTTCAGGATATTTTTGGGACCATTGATTTTTAAGGACATTTTTACGGGGATTTTTATTATTGAGGAACATTTTTGGAACCATTTATTTTTTAAGACATTTTTACAGGGACATTTATTGTTGAATAAAATGTTTGGAGCCATTTACTTGTCAAGGCATTTTTACGGGGATCGTTATTATCAAGCGAACTTTTTAGAGTAATTTATCGTTGAAGACATTTTCACGGAAAAATTTGCCCGGGGGTGGTCCATACGAGAAAACGGGCGCCACGCACCACGAAGACATTTGCTGGATAGATCTTCCCGGTACGAACAGCGAGAGAAAAAGAGAAATGAGAAAACAACAACTTCAAAGGATGTTGCACGTTACGCTTACAAAAAAAATCGATTGCAATTCACTGGTTTAGTTGATTCGATTCTTTTTTATTGCAACGAACTAAAATTCCCGTAAAATCAGATTTTCCTCTATTCGATTGTATTATTGCAGAATTTTACTTCGTATAAATTTCTTTATTTGAATCAGATCGTTTTGAAATAATTTAGTAATAAAGATTTTATTGTTTGAATTTCTATTTCTATTTAATTTTCATTCTAGTTTTGTTATTCGAATTAACTAAAACGTTCCCAGATACATTTTTCATTGTAAATAAAAATACATTCAAATTGAAGATACATTTGCTGTATACATTTTAAAATGTTTTCGATTTCAATACATGGTCCGACCATTCGATAAACAAAACTCATCATTAAACGTATTTAATCAATTAATTAATAAAGTTTAATCAATAACGAAAAATTAATTTCAATATAAAACGGATTTAATTGATTGAAAAAAATAATTTCAACATAAAACGTATTTAATTAATTAATTTATTAAATTCTAATTTATCAAACAAATTTATTTTGACATAAAACGTATTAACTTGATTTATCAATTGGACTCACCCCACTTTTTACTACTAACCAAGAATAAAAAGCCGAAAAAAAATTCAATACAAATGCAGTCGCAGCAGCCTGTCAGACGAGAAAAAAAAAACATTTATCTCACACGAATAGATTCCACTCGAAGGATCTGGATATTTTTTATGAGTGCAGCAAGAATTAATGCGGCTGCAGGCGGGCATAGAGAATGAGGAAGATTTTGTAACCCATAGCAAATTTTGAGAGCTCGCGCGGATTGAAACTTATGAAGCATGGGTGGCGTAGTATTTACCAATTCTCCCGATTCGATCCCAACGCGTATAATCTCGAAAGTTCAACGGCTTTCACACTCTCGCACCTCACTGATAAACCCCTCACGCTTTTCGTAGCCTCTTCATTGTTCTTAGCCCTCCCCGACGCCGTTCAGGCGACCCTTCAACCCTTTCGGATGGAGTTTTCGTTTTCGGTCGCGAGACCGTCGCAAGGTTCATTCCCAAATAATGTATAGAAAGTACGAAGCCGATCTCCATAAGTAATACGAGAGGTTATCGGGAGCACCGAAGGAAGAATGAGTAACTCGGTTGCTCCGTTCCTTGGAGAAGTTGGCAGAAAGGACGGAGAAATGAGCATGGAGAGAGTGGGAGAGAGAAAGAAAGAGAGAGTTTTGCTTGTGGATAAAAAAGGCAGGTATTTCCATCCTTTATTATTAATTATGCCGGAATTAAACAGTGAGATCGGAGCATTAAGGGGTTAGGCGACAGTAACGGGTATAAAATCATGTGCGAATTTAACAATTTTGTTTCGTATGAAAAAGTGATTCAGTCGTAAAATTAATTACACATGTAGTTATTATGGATATCAAGCTGTAAGAATTTTTTTGTTTTCGATGTACAAAATGGCCGATTACTCGAAACTTCTCGAAACAGCTTTTTTCCAATTGGCCTGACAAATAACTTCAACAATTTTCACTCGATTTACTTCAAGTTTAAAAGTTATGCTCCTAATTGCATTTCGCAGAGAAGTACGTACGGAATTTCTGATTAATCGAAAACTTTTCATTTTATGAGCAGTTTATCAGCAGTTATAACAACATTTTTCACTGAAAATTCATTTCTTCAGTTCAAATAGCTACAACTTTTGAATAAAACAATATTTTTTAAATTCCTAAGTACTTCTCTGGGTATTCTAATTTAGATTAACGAGAATTTTTGTTTTTTGTTCTAGGTACAAAATTGTGGATGCTAAATGTCACACCGCGGAGCGCCTACAAAAGATAACAAAAGAAAATATTAGTAGTCGGCCATTTTGTACATCGAAAAAAATATATATATTTTTTCTAACAGCTTGATATTCATACTTAATAGATGTGTAATTAATTTTATGAGTGAATCACTTTTTCATACGAAAAAAATTGTTAAATTCGCACATGATTTTATACCTGTTACTGTGGCCTAACCCCTTAAGATAACTACAACAGCAAGTGGAGCTTCCCTTTCTCCTAACGAAAAAAAGGTACAGTAATTTTCAATCAATTCAAGGTAGAACGAGCGCGCGGTCTTGATTTCTATACATTTTATTCAAATTTCAACCAGACATTGTTCATATCATTATGCAAGTTGGAGTGAGATTCAGAACAGTCCACTATTTAGATTGGGAGATAATGGGTTTTGAAGTTGCAACTTTTAAGGGTTGCAATCTTCGTGATTTTTTTGATAGGTTTAAAATATAGATATTGATATTAAAGTTGTTATACTTAATACATACACTTTCGAAATACATTAAAAATTTTATTTATTTATTTAAGTCACTATTTATAGACGAAAATGGTAGTTGAAAAAATGTCCTGAAAAGTGGTAATTCTGTGCTTCTGATGAAATCTCGGAGATGGATCATCCGAAACAAAAAAAAAACAAACAAAAAACGTGTTTCTTTCACCATTCTTGGCAAAAAAAAGATAGTAAATATCAAAATTTAAAAAATCCTTGATATGCGCTATAGCTATAGTTGTAAAAAATATGTGGTTAAAATTTCATAAGGGTCGGTTCACTAGTTTCGAAGATTGTATTAACAAGTCGAAAAACGTCGGAAAACCCTGTTTCGAGAAAAACGCGTTTAAAGTTTGTTTGGGTTACATAAATACATTTTAATTAAAAAAAAATGTATTTCGAAATTGTATTTATTATGTGTAACAACTCTGATATCAATATCTATAATATAAACCTATAAAAAAATTCACGAGAATAGCCTTCTTTTTAGCGTCTAAAGTGAGAAGACCCCTTAACACTGCACGGCCTGTATTGACCGAAAGTCAGGTCACATATTTCGTCGTACCATTATATTGTGTTTATAAATTTTGAAAAACGATTATGTTTAGACAGCACACTAGTTAGGGAACGAGTGAAAAAATTTGGATTGCCTTTACTACCAGTTTTGCTAAGTTCAGTAAAAACAGAATAATTATCGGTAAAAAATATCCGTCCCCCGTAATAAGAAGACATATGGCAACACCGCAGACCAGTATTGTTTAATATTTCAAGATAAAAATATTATTGTGTTCCTAAAGTTAAAAACTTTTATCATAAAAAAAATTGCGTTATAAATATTAATATTTTATATTGTTTACGTTATCTTCATTAACAAATAAAAGTGTTGGTTAATTCATAACTAATTAAAAACTTTGTTCGATTAAAAATTACGTCCAAACAAAAATTTGTGTTGCAGTATTATTTTACGTCATTGGATACGTCGAACGATGCGGTGTTGCCATATGTCTTCTTATTATAGGGGACAAATATTTTTTACGGAAAATTATTTTGTCTAAATTTCAATGCAGACCCCGCAGTGTTAAAAGTTGCAATTTTAAAACCCATTATCTACCAATCTAAATAGTCGACTGTTCTGAACGTTCACACAAGCATGCACAATGATATGAACAATGTCTGTTTAAAATTTGAACAAAATCTAAAGAAATCAACAGCGCGCGCTTGGTCTCCCTAAAGGCGGGAGCCTGAATTAGAAAGTCCCAAAAAATCGTTTTTTTTGGGAATTTTTTTAGAAGAGAAAAAAAACAGTGAGCCCAGTAAACATTGAGGTATTTTTTCATGTATATTTGAAATGTATAAAAAAAAATGTTTCACCATGAAACAATAAATGACTGCAGATTTAACAGCCAATAGGCTGATAAATCTGCAGTGACAAGACGCACATGGAATACCACGTGCCTCTTGGCACTGCAGCCCCCAATCCACGGGAAAAATGCAGCTCGTAATTCTTGACTGAAGCAAATGAACCCATCAAAGTTTCAATTGTCATATATTCTTCTTCTGAGTCAATTAAGAAAAAGCTGAACAAATCGTGAAATTATAACTTTTCTGAAGTTTAAAAAAAATGTGTTAAAAAAACACTTCAACATGCTATAAAAATTATTTAAAAATACTTTTTCAATGACTCTATTAATTCACTTTGAAGAGATTTTCATACTCAAGAAAATATACTTAGTTTTCATTCAATAGGTCGTTTAGTTTTACTGCTATCACGCCCGCCAATTTGGGAAAATCGTAAAAATGGAAACTGGAGAAAACGCGCTTCAAACTTTCCAATAGCAGTAATTATCAATATCTAATATTAATCGCTTCTCTGCTTTTGGTCTTGTATCTTCGCAAATATTTACAATTGGCCTCTGTAACTTTGTAAATATATCCTTAGATAGTTTATCTATCGATTTAAGCAATAAAAAAGCGTTTTTTCGGATCTCTAATTCTCCCGCCTTACCGGACCCAGCCAAAACAAAGTGCATGTGAATTCTAGAAGCGTTTATTTTCACATGCAGCTTCAGCCTCATTCTGTTGGGCCTGATTCCGTTCACTTCGCGCGAATCCCAAGCTGCTTCGAAAAATTGATCGCTCTGCGATCGAGACGAGCAGGTCTGAAAAAAAAAGTTCGGTGCCGATACAGTACTGATTTCTGGTCCTGGTGAACCTTCGTCACCGTGCAAACTCTCGTCGCATCGGTGCATCGCGAGTCGCGCGCTGGACGGGACCGGAGAAGACAACGGCAGAGACGAAGACCAACCAGTGCTGCATTTTATATTTTTACTGGGATGCCCCGGTTGCACCGAGAGAGAGAGAGAGAGAGAGAGAGAGAGAGAGAGAGAGAGAGCCGTAACCGCACGACGAAATTTCGACAAAATCGTTCGCGCGAACGAAAAGAGTATCGCGCAGTAGCGTACACACGCCGGGGACGAAAAAATGGAACAGGAAGAAAAAAAAAAGAAAAAGCAAGAGAGAGAGAGAGGTATCGAAGCCCAGAGTGCATCGACAGGGGAGAGTATACCGTAGGAGCAGAGGCCCGATATACATGCCCGAGGTTCGTCGACCCCCTTCGATTCTTATTGAAACCCCTTCACAAAAGGGCGATTGTAGCTTTATCTGCAGTTTGATTGTAGATTATTGATGTTCCTCCCCCGTGTTCGCTCATCCACGCGAGCGAGAGAGCTCCGTCGTCCGCGTTGAACGGGGGCACACAAAAACAAGAAAACGAAGTAAAAAAAAGATCTCCCGAAAAATCGACGGTAAAGGGTGGTGGTCCACCCAACGCCACCAGTCACTCCCTCCGACTAACCGCCGCGGCTCCCTCACGCATCGTCTCTCTTTTTCTCTCTCATACCGTCCTCGCAACTACCGGAATTCGTTCCATCCTCCAAACCTCACCTTCCCCCACCTCCTTCCCCCACCTCTCACTCTCTCTCTCTCTCTCTCTATATATATATATATATATATATATATATATATATCTCCCTCTCCCGCCCCTCTTTCTCTCCCTCTCTCTCTCTCTCTCTCTCTCTCTCTCTCTCTCTCTCTCTCTCTCTCTCTCTCTCTCTCCCTCTTTTTGCATCGGTCAGAAAAACCCTCAGCCACCACCTCTCCCCTTGTCCCTCGAATTCATGTCCTCCCCCTGCACTCTCGTTATACGTAAAAAATCTACGTGCTCTAACCGTTTCCCATCCCCCTTGCCCGTTGGTTTCCGTGTTAGTATCCTATACCTTCGTGCATAGAAATATATAGGCGAAGGTTATTTCGAAGACATTTTATTTCGAGGGTCGAGCCAATTGTCCCGATACTCAATATTACGCGGGCCTTGATGTCTCCGGAATGACCTTACGGTGAACGGGAGCACATACGTAGGTCATACCAAGGACGTTCGCGTCTCCAACATCAACGATTCGTTGGAAAGAATCAAAGAGTGTCCTTGAAACAGCTTGGTCCTGATAGCGCAAGCTACGTAGACACAACGGGTTCGAAATATCCTTCAACGATATCTATATGTGTGTAGAGCATAGTTGCTATACGTACGTGTACAAAGCGTGCTTTACTGAATACTGGATGCTTGATGCGCGTGGATCCAACGGCATGAGCTCCCGCACGATTCGTGCCGCAGACTCGAAACGCCCAACCGGACGGGCGCAAGCCCCGCACCTTGTTTTTCACGTATGTAATCTCTATTCACAATCATTGCACATACTTTTGCCATTAGAGGCGATTCACAAGTGAACAAACACTGGCCCTCGTGTCTCTCCGCTTCGCTTCATGCCCCCCCGGGACCCTCTGTAACTCCGCCCGGATCGACGCCATTTTTAGTTCTCTTCGACGATCTTCTGTATGTTTTTTTTTAATTCTTTTTTCGATTTTTTTTCGGCACACTTTCGTAGGCGAGCTCGCTATTGCGGACGCGGAGCGATCAATGGGAGGACAAAGGGGGCAGCCTCGATTTTTCCGGTTGCTCCCCGGTGCTGATATCGCGCGACATCCGCGGGGACAATCGAAAACCGATTTATCGGTCGTGGGGCCATAAAGTGTCTGAAGACTTTCCGAGGACGCGATGATCAGTGTGCTAGCGCACTGGATGAATGCGGGTAGAGGTTATTGAAGGAGGTAGGTATTGAAGTTTGGTGATGAAGACGAATTTTCGGTTCAGATTGTAGCAAGAGGTCTTATGGTTCGGTGATATCGGAGTTGAGCACTGATTGGGGTTGATGCAACCCTCTTTATTCACCTTCTTACATGCCTAAATCTCCAGCTATACGGTTCATTATCTTTCCAGGTTTTGATTATTTCAACTCTTTATCTCTCTCTCTTCTCTCTTCTCACCAGCTCTCTCTTCAGCTCTTCAGAGCTGGAGAGATTAAGAGCTGGAGAGATGAGTCCAGCTCTTAATCTCTCCAGCTCCTCATCTCTCCAGCTCTTCATCACTTCAGCTGATCTTTCCAGCTCCTCATCTTTTCAATTCTTCATGTCTCTAGCTCTGCACCTCTCCGGCTCTCTATCTTTCCGGCTTTTCACGTATCCAGCTCTTCATCTCTCCAGCTCCTCATCTTTCCAGCTCCTCATTTTCCCAGCTATGCATCTCTCCAGCTCCTCATCTTTTCAACTCTTCATGTCTCCAGCTCTGCATCTCTCCGGCTTTTATCTTTCCAGCTTCTCATGTATTCAGCTCTGCATCTCTCCAGCTCCTCATCTTTTCAATTCTTCATGTCTCCAGCTCTGCACCTCTCCGGCTCTTTATCTTTCCACCTTCTCATGTATCCAGCTCTGCATCTCTCCAGCTCCTCATATTTTCAACTCTTCATGTCTCCAGCTCTACACCTCTCTGGCTCTTTATCTTTCCAGCTTCTCATGTACTCAGCTCCTCATCTTTTCAACTCTTCGTGTCCCCAGCTCTGCACCTCTGTGGCTCTTTATCTTTCCATCTTCTTATGTAACCAGCTCTGCATCTCTCCAGCTTCTCATCATTTCAACTCTTCATGTCTCCAGCTCTGCACCTCTCTGGCTCTTTGTCTTTCCAGCTTCTCATGTATCCAGCTCTGCATCGCTCCAGCTACTCATCTTTTCAACTCTTCACGTCTCTAGCTCTACACCTCTCCGGCTCTTTATCTCTCCAGCTTTTCATGTATGTCCAACTCTTCATTCCTCCAGTTCTTCATCGACCATTCTCGCTGTCTTTTTACCCGCAGTTCATCATACATCAAATGATGAACCCCTGCATCCCAAGTCCATAAAAAAGTATCAGCCTGTATAGTTACCATATAACGCCCTATTAGTATCAACCACCATCAGCCCCCAAGCACTGGCGTCGCCGAGCCATACCATATTGACCCCCATGGAATGGATACTACACAGGCCTGGAGGATCATCACCCGGACACCTCCGAAACGAAACTGCTAACTCAATGACCAGTTACATTTTTTACTGTCGGCTACACACACCCTATGTGGGTCCGGCACTTCATACCGAGTACGTATCGAACGCAATGAAATTCTTTTTAACGCGGATCGTCGCGTCGCTACGACGACTGTCCGTCGTCGGAAAAATGCCGATCCACGCGCGCACAAAGTAAATTCGCGAGCGAATATATCTCGCGGTTTAAGCGTGATGGCGGAAAAACCGGATATTCCAAATGTACGCTTGCGAATAGCCAACGAGGCGACGTACATATTTAACGTGCTTTCCAGTTTTTCGTGCGATCGTAAACGCGGGCTATTGCCATCGAATATCCACAAGTCCGAAAGAAAAATGGTATCAACTGTAAATTCGAGTTATTGCACGATGGAGTTGGCGCAGCCATGTTAGGCATGGTGATTTCATGTTTGGCCGGCGCGTCGGGGGTAAGCAATACTTTACTGGTCGCTCAGCGGATCGCCAGGGCTAAGGCAGCCATGATGGGCAACAATCCCGAGTCGAAACTTTCAGGGTATTTTAAAGGCCGTTTATCCTATGTCAGCTTCACTGACATGCCTCACAACAATATCTGTTTACTGCTAGAAGTCCTACAATGGGCCGCCACATGCTCTTCCTTCGCTGCTTACCTCCTGCATAGGCCATTGTACTCCTACTTAACCTAGCTGGAGTCGTTGCAGCTCCTCTTTTGATGGCGTTTGTACCTATCGTGCATTTGGCTGTTTCGACAAAACGGGGGTGGGGATGGTCGCGTTCGAAAGAGCTGGTCTCAAAGTTTTCCATAACCGTCATACGTTGGACTAGGTAGGACCGCGCGTTCGCCGTAGAGGCCTACTTTTCCAATGACCTTTCCATTATCTCCACCCAGCGAACCTTTCGCATTCGCTTCAAACTTGCCCTTGCAGCTCCAGCAACTCTCCAAAGTGGAAGAAATGGATATTGGGCAAACAGTTACAATATTTTTCATAGGAGTTGCCCTCATGTATGCATGTATACGCGGATCCCTATAGCATGCACGCATGCATACGTATAGGTACTACTATACGTGTGTTCGTGTATGCTTAGGCATGTATGTGTGCGGGTATATCCGTGTGTCTACGCATGCGCGTATTTAGGCATATGTATCTCTATATGCGTAATAGAGTGTGTGCTTGTGCGTGTCTACGTGTGCCATTCGGCGTCCACCTTAGCGCGTCCAAGTGGAGAAAAGGGAAATTTGTTACCGTTCTAAGCATTAAGCGGGAGCTCATTTTATATCGAATGCGAAGCTACTTTACTGCCTTTATCTCCTACCACTGTGAGGATCCGGAGGGGCAAAATAGGCTGAAAATTTCGGCTCGGCATCTATTGTATAACATTGTACTGCCTGCTTGTACATTCGGTTCGTGATTTGCGTCAAGTGCAGCAGATCAAACACATCCTTAAATTGAGGTTGTGAAACCGTTCAACCTTCTTTTGCGCGTTTGTCCTGTGGAATTGCCTCAATAGAATCTGGAGCTTCGAGTCATCGGATTCATGAATTCAGACTCAACTGTTTTTCCATTGGCTTGTGATGCAATCGTCGTGTGTATTTACGAATTCAGACACACCTTTTTCCATTTAAAATTTATCGGATATCGGTTAGGAATGGTTTTAAGCTGCTTTTGTATCATACAAATCCGACAACGATTCTCGAAATGATTCCCATCCCTCGTGCATACCAATGCTTCTCAGCCCCATTAGCGATATCGGCAAAACTGGAGACTCTGCTTTGCGGACCGAATAACTCGATCGAACTTTTGGCTTTCATTTCGGGGGGCTATTGATACTCTGATTGCAAATGATTCGATTCTCGAGTGTCCTCATATCCGTCGTCCGTTTTATCCTTGCGCATGCATTACGCAACATGAAAGAGCGTGAGGGATACAGGGCGGAAGTCAGACATCCCACTTTCGATACCGCAACCTCCAGGGTAGGTAATTAACAGACGAAGGCAAGCATAGTGAGATTCGATGAATATTGCTTGGCAGGGAAAGTGTCCTCTTCCGTCCAGCACGTGAAATCATTTCAATTACTGGAAGAAGTTTCTGGCATCCAGAAACTAGGTGTTGGCTAGATTTGGAAGTTCTCTCGGCTATTGGGTCCAACGAAGTTACCAATTGATCTGAATGTTCCTTGGCGGATCCTCAAGTGGTCGTCAAGTTCATCAAGCAGAAGGAATTGCTTTGTAAGGTAATGAAATTTCTGAAAGTATTTCAAAACTTTTCGACTGACCTGGAATGAGTAATCGCCGAGACTGCCACTCCGTTTGATTCTGCGTTGATCACCCAAGCTGCAACGATGCAGAAACACTGGGGAGGGGAATTTTTGGACCTCTACGATATCGTCCATTGCTCAAGATGGATTCCGCTCTCGCATAATCAGCAAAGTCACCCCTCCGGACTATAACTCTCCGCGCGGAGAGTTATCAAATTGATCAAGCCAAAATAATCTGTGCTGGCGACCAGCCGGTTATGTCCCATAAACGCAGTGTATGAGCAATACCGCATGCCACCAAAACGTGCATAGTGGTATTTAGGTATACAGAGAAAGCAACCGAGTACGGTCGACCGGTGGAAGGTTTTAGTTCGGGAGGGCGTGATGGTGCGTTGGTATAACTCGGAATAGATCCATGCCGTAAGCACATAGCCGAAGCACACAAACGTCCGCCGCTGTAGCAGGGCATAACATAACCCGATGTCACGCGCAGGACTTTACAACTCTGCCATCTCGTCGTGCAAGTACTACCCCCTCTGTCCCTTGCTTGCCCTTCGAGTTATATACGTACTTTCGTCCCACTTTCCTCGTGCTTTCTCGCTTACTCCCTTGCACGGCCACTCCTCCGTCACTGCTTCACGATGATACCACGATTTGATCCTTTCCACACACGGGCGCTGCGTCATTTCGCATAATACGCGTGCGGTACATCGCAAACGATGTCCTCTTAATCTTCGAGTATCGATGGGTTACGCTGGTGACACGGACGTCATCGCCCATTCGACAAAACGCGATCCATCCTTACCACTCGATCCGCATTAACTGATGGGGGCCTGTTGGGGCTGGTTCCATCATTGAAGACGGCATCCTAGCTGGAATGGTGATGAGCGATCAAGGGCAATCGTTGTGCTATCATTGTAATCATAGCTTGTGATTAGACTGCTGGACCGTTTAGCTAGATGATACGGATCGGAAGTTCCGCAAGATTTAAAAAACCCACAACGTAATCGGCAACGTGCGTATGAACGCATGTTATCTACAATCGTGTAGAAGTTGACACCATCAACACCCACAGCTATGTCCGCATGTAAATGCAATACATTGAAAGACTGAATTTTCCCTGATGTCAATTTAAATATGATCAGCCGCATTGTGGACTAAGAATACTAAAGACACCAACAATGGACACAGCAGTCAGATCCAGAGGAATAGAAATCTAACGAGATCTGATAGACCTTGGAGACATCTAGATCACACTTCGATCACATTTGTACATAGGTAATTGTAATCAAATGGGAAACGGGCCCGTGTGTATACGATGCTCTTGATGCCCGTTGCCACTGTATGAAAGTTAGGTATGGGGAGTATCGCAATAACCAAAGGTCATTCGAATTACCAAAAGTCCGAGTGAACGCCGTAGGAAAGCAAAACTCTCGGTTGGGCTCTGGTCGTGAAACGAACTCTGCCCAGCCGGGGTGCTCGGACGATCGCACCGGCAACACCATCACAACCAAGGGAAGGGACTCGCGGTAACGTGCAACCGAAGAGGCACTGAACAACCAGCGCGCACAGGGTGCTGGCAGATATTACTATAATGCAACTCTGGACATAAACGCGTTTACGACGCGCTGCGTTGTCATTACGCGGCCCCTACATCGTTCGCCAGTGGCTTTAACTTTATCGGCACCACCACCATCAGCACCACTACCACCAGCGCAGCCAACACCACAAACGCTACAAATACCAGTACTGCTAGTTTCATCCCTTGGCGCCTTGTACAGAGTTTCGCCGTTCGCTGTACACCTCCCCCTCTTGCACTCTCTTTCCGTCTCTCTACCGTTCTCTTTCTCCGCTCTTCATCGTTGGTTCCTGCAGCGGCATATCCCCATCGAGGGTAGAGGCTCGCCACCGAATGTTTCTCGGCTATATCTCTCTCTCTCTCTCTCTTTCTCTCTCTTCCTCTTGCGCCCGCTCTCTCCGCAAAGGAGCACCTGTCCGCCCTGCTTTACTGCGGCCTCGTAAAATTAATTGCCTGTAATCAGAAAAAAAAATCGCGTTCTCGTGTGTGCCGTCGGCTCGCACATGCTGCACCGTCCTAGCCTGCGGAGCAACGAATGAAACAGCCCGCGATGCCTTCTACGCCCTTAACGCAATTCGCAGACTCGTCACAGTGGTCAGCAGTTGGACGCATCAGGATCTATGGAAATCCTGGGCCTGGTTGATGATCTGGAACAAAACCCACGATGGTTCTAGTCCAGGCTACACTTTTCCACATTCAACTCCAAACATCAGCTGGTCGTTCCAGATCAGTCTGATTCCGTTGGTGTATAACAATGACGTGAAAGTTCCAATGGCAATGACGCCAACGAGAATTCTGCACATACCCGAATCGCATTTCCCTATGGTATCACGGACCATACCAAGCATAAACTGTATCCTCCAATATCCAGGACGCGAACGACAATTCCCGCTTCCTACGTTATTCTCTTCGCCGTAACGAACCACGATGCGACTATTCCCGAAACCCGCCAAAAACTCGACCTGTCCCCCGTGAAACATCTTTGTTCTTCAGCAACGAACGCAGCCCTCGTAGCTGTCACCGCTTCCGCTCCTGTTTCAACGCAATTTTAGTACGTGCTTGCGCGAACGACACGATGACTAGTTTTACCGTGATCTACTCGTTTCGGCTGCGTCTCTACGTATGCGTGTGTGTGCGCGCGGGTGTCATCACCTGGGCTGTAATGTGTTTAGAGGATTACGGCTTTCCGCGGTTCGATGACGACCACCCCACGCGCTCGTATCACTCGTACGCCCAGCTCCATATCCGGTTGTTCACTCAAAATTCACTGAAATTTCTGGCCCTCCAATGGTGAGTGGAGTTGACAACTTTCTTTTGCAATCCAACGAACTAGGTATCATCTGATCTTGCTTGATGGTCTATGGCGTTGGAAATTGATTGTAGTCGAGAAACGGTTTATTCGGATGAAATGTTTATGTCATCGCATTCAGAATAATGCGCAAGAAGCAAGAAAAGGTTTCAATAAACTTGTCTTCAATGTAACTTTTGCTTATCATCAGTTCTAAATATTTGTACAGTCGTTATCTAGGCTTGAGAGAGAAAAAAAAAGGATACACATTATTTATATTGGGAGTTCAATTAAACTGTTACATGTTTATACAGTCATGATCAGTTGAGTGGGTGAATAAGACGTCTTGATATTTTTATTTCGAAGCGCATGACTAGTTCATCCTCGGGAAATCCACGATATACGGACATCATCCAAGTTCCAACCGCAATGGCCCAGCTGTCAATTCTACATATTGATACATCCTCAATGACTCAATTCCTCTCCATGATGATTGGAAGGTTAATGAAATCGTCATGTGCTTACACAATCACGATCAATTGAGTAGCCAAACAGACGTCTTAAGACTTGCTGTTCGATCCGCACGATCAGTTTATCATCACAAATCCACAGCATATGGACATCATTCAAGTTCCAACTCCAATGGCCACTGCCGCTACTCCTCCATATTGACACAACATTCTCAATAACTCAATTCCTCTCCATATCCACAGCATATGGACATCATTTACGTTCCAACTCCAATGGTCACTGCCGCTACTCCTACATATTGAGACAACATTGTCAATAACTTAATTCCTCTTTATAATAATTGGAGGTTTAATCCAATCGTCACGTGCTTACACAATCATGATCAATTGAGTAGCCAAAACAGACGTCTTAAGACTTGCTCTTCGATCCGCATGACCAGCTCATGAAGACTAAATCCACTATATGTGGATGTCATTCAAGTTCCAACTGCAATGGCCACTGCTGTCACTTTTACATATCGATACAACAGTATCAATGACTGAATTTCTCTCCATGATGATTGGAAGTTCGAACAAATCGTCATGTGCGTGCACAGTCATGATCAATTGGGTGGACAAAACAGACGTCTCAAGACTTACTCTTCGATCCACATGACCAGTTCATCATCACGAAATCCACAACATACAGATATCCTTTAAGTTTCAACTACAATGGCCACTGCTGTCACTTCTACATATTGATACAACATTATCAATGACTGAATTTCTCTAGACGACAATTGGAGCACAATGAGTCTCATTTTGACAAATACAGCAATACTGGACCTGTGCTCGGATTGGCAGACATCCAGAACTATATCCATCACAAAACAGACATGGCACACCAGCAACAAATCAAACGAAAAAAAGATCATCGCATTCTCTAGCATCTTTGCGCTCTTGGTTTACGATTGCGAATCGTAAATCGCGCGAATTCGACGTAATTTATTTTCCCGTCGGCGATTTTGCTGCTTCTTTTTTGCCTCGGCGTTCTTTCCACGTTTGCCGGGTTATTTTCTCGTTCTCCATCCAGCCCAAGGAATCCTCGGACCGCGTGCGTCTTCAAAAGTATAGTTTAAGTGTCCAGATGAACGATTGCAGCGAGGAACGAGACGAGGAAGACGGAGTGGCGAAAACGAACACGCGGATAGGCAAGGTGGAGTCGAAAAATGTTTCGTCGTCATGCAATCCGTTGGTCAGATCGTGCTTCACTAGGAAAAAGGCACCCGAACAAATAGTCTGCCAAGCAGCCTGGTTACCTCGTCACACGGATCTTCAGCGACGACAACGAATTTCGGGTGCGTCTGAGGACCGAAAGATCGAAAATGGACAATTGTAGCCTACAGTGAGAGGGTCAAGAAGTCAAAGGCCTAGCCAGCAACACGAAAAACGGCCGCAACTTCCTCTGGATCGACTTCTTCCCTCATTTAATCCGATTTGAAGACCTGTTCTTCGAGAATATCGACCACCATTGTCGTATTCCTATTACGAAAGCTTCGACTGTACGATGCATTTGTATCGAGTGCCGTGGACTTTGAAGCAAAGGTATATATGCGAAACTCTGGCGTAATATAATATCGTGGTGTACGTGTTATTGTAGGCAAAGAAGTGCCATCTATGCCTCATGCACGCATACACACATCGTCCGATCTCTCGTTCGGGGGTGTTGTGGCAAGGAAGGGTTTAACGATTCGCGTTGCTGCGTCGATTTACGACCCCTAAAACACATCGAATGCGCTTTATATGTATGTAAATTAGGTCAGGCACTTTGCTTCTCCTCCGCTTGCACGAGCACGCTCGCTATACCTCTCTCTCACCCTTCTGACCCTTCCTTTCTCTCTCTCTCTCTCTCTCTCTCTCTCTCTCTCTCTCTCCCTCTCCCTCTGCACCTATTCTCTCTTCATCCAGCGAGTCTATTCATCCTCGCTCGTAGATCTCCACACAACCTTCCCACCAAAACCTTATAGGGTCCCAGCAAAAATCGCAAGCCATTGTCATAGCAGAATAAAACTCTGCATCCCGCCTTTTGGATATCGCCGTTATTCAATATTAATTATTAGAATCCGTGGAAGACACAAACATTGTTTCAGCCAGAATCGTCGGAATATGCAAACTGATGAATGAAAATAACTAGCTACTGTCATTTGGTAGATATTTCGGTAGGATATTTTATTTGTCGAAATAAAGATGCCACGTACGGGTAGTAATATTTATAATGTCTGTTACTATCCTGATGAAGCATTACCGTGGCTGTCTTTGGCTGTAATGAATTCCGACCTGATGGAGTTCAAATGTATGCTCATTCTTGTATATTATTCGTCATTGTTGCGAAATATGGGCGTACCGAATGACTCACTAGAATCTTGGAGAAAACTCCTAGACTAAAAAAGTCAGAGACGAAATTTAAAAGGTTCATCAAAATGGACCGTTCGATCACCTCGTGTTTTTATAGTGGAAGGGTCAAACCAATTTCAAGCTCAGCTCCACGTTTAAAAAGAGAAAACCGTACTTTTGAAGCCCTTCTTCCACTTCTTTATTTTTTAACGAATCGGACGACCGTTTTGTCACCTTGGGTCGACCTTGACACCGGAAAAGATTAATCAAACTAGAATTAGCTGAAGGCGGAAAATGGCTGTGGTAGTTTCGCAAGCAGATAATATTTTTTATTGAATAAAGGGTTCAAAACGTTTCGCCGTTCATCCAACATTTTTAAACACTTTTTAAAATCATCTCTCAGTCCTTTGCAACACCTCGTCTTCGAGTGTCTAATTTCTGGTTATTTACTCTACATACTGATTATTTTGTATGATTTGCAACAAAATGTTTCTCGCAACACTTATCGAATTTCTGCAAGTTAAAATTACATTTAGGATAGGCTGGGGTCGATAGAAACACGGGTCAAATGAAACAAGCTGAATAACTCGAAGACGGTTAGTGACAGCAGCACGACCCCGAGGGGGGAAGGGACTGCTATGCGTATCGGAACCTGTCACTGAATGGGCGGCGCCCCCTGAGTGCGTTGGACATTTTTATGTGGGTGCATAGCTTTTTCGACATGAAAAGTCAGTTTTTTCTTATAAGTATCTTGCGTAATGTTCCAAAACTATTGTTCCTTCTTCAATGTTGTTTGCAATCATCATTACTATGAATATCCTATTTGATTTTATTGTTGTCAGCACCTACCTACAACATTGAGGTTTTTTGCTGTTTGATGAATTATTTGAAGCGAGGGTGTGGGGGCAGCTGAAACAAACGGTTCAGTTGAAACGTGGTTCAATTGACCCTGAACGAACTTTTTATTCGCAAGCAAGTTTTCCAAATCTTGTTTTATTTTTTAGATGCAAAGAAATCGTCCGAAAAGTAAGATAATATTAGAGAACCATAATATACCTTCAGTGATACTCAAACTGGAATGAAAAGCAATAAAACTGATTATTTTTATTAAAAGTATATTTTATTAACAACAAACATACTTTATTACTTTATACGCATCATTAACAGTAGCTGGGCTTAGTAGAAATATTAGTTCAATCAGCTGAAAACACCTATTTCAACTAACCCCAGGCACTGTTTCGATTGACCCCCGCACAAGGTCAAATGAAACGTTTTCCGAGGGTTTCTGAATAGCTTCTCCCTATGTTGAGGTCATATAAGAAGCAAAGTCAATAATGCTAGCATATAGCCAGATAATCTACCTATAATTAAGGGGCTATACCAGACTGATACTTTTAAAAATCGATTTTTTTTGTTGCCTTTTTCGACAGTTTATACTTTCAAGAATATCATTATCATTCATATCATTCATGTCAATATCATTTTATCTTACAAAAATCCATAATTAAATCTTTAAACGCGGTTTTCTCGAAATGAGATTTTTCAAATTTGCTGACACTGTAACTCAAAGAGCAATTATTCGATTGACTTGAAATTTGAACTGAGTACTCTTTAATATATTTACTCTACAATGACGTGGGATATTTTTGATTGGATGAAAATTGACGATTTGGCATTGAAAAAAACGACCATTTTATAGGCCAGAAAGCAGACTTTTTTCATAACTATGCCATTTTGTCAGATTTTGATATTTTTCGAAAATCCTATGTCATTGTACAGGAAATACCTTCCAGTTTAGCGACATTTTTTCCTTTTTCGGTTTCAGCTACTCAATCGGCCGGAATCATGTCAGCAGTGTAGGGACTTTTTTGGCGACTCCGAAGGCAGCGCATAAGTCGCTTGGATCTCAATATTTTTCTATGAAAAAATGATGTAATAGAGGTCGAATATAGCCAAATATATTTTTAATTTTTCGAAACATTTAATTGAGTACTTTTCTTCCAAAAAATTCCCGAATATCACCCAAATGTTCAGCGTTCACACTGGTATAGTCCAATTGACGCCTACCCTACATGTCGCCGATTCCGAATTACGCGGATTTTTCATGATACGCGATATTCAATTTCCCTGTACGATCTCATTTCCGCAGGAAGTGAAGGAAATTAAATGAAAAAATATTTCAGTGGAATAACGTGGCTGCAGGATGAAATATCTGACGCTGGAAAATTTGGGTATCGAAAAGGACACGCGTGCGTCATATACGTGATCACGTATAGTTATATATCGTATCTATGTAGCGTGCAATAAAATCGCGCACGTCATTTTACGACTTCGCTTCGTCCTTCCCCTCTCCCACCGCCGCTCGCGGCTATCCTTCCGTTCGCCAGTGAGCAAATTATTTCTCGCAATATAACCCGTCGAAATCCTGGAACCCACGAGAACTACGGCTGAATCCTTGAGACGCGTTATAATAAATCGAGCCACAGGATCATTTCGAATCTCTCAATGACTTTGGTGCTTTTCCCGAAGAATTTCTCGCGCTCTATTCGTTCACGCATTACTTCGTACGCGTGTAGGTACGCCACGTACGCGATGTACACGTGAGAATACGAACCTCGCCTGGAGGTTACTGTGCGAGTACTCGGGGCTCGAAGGTATCAGGGGCAATAAAAGGTTGCTTGGATTTTAGTGTTCTGGATTTTCTGCAGATACAGCACGGTTGAATGAGGGCTTCAAGCTGGTGACAAAATAGGGCGAAATTCAGTCTCAGTATTTTGGTTTCTGTTTGGAAGTATTTTAACAAGATATTTATATACATTTTCCGAATATATATTTTCCGAAAATATTTTTATTTCATAGTATCACCTTTTATCTAAATACCCTACAATTTTCCTGTAAATATTCCTAAAATTGAATGAGCTACAGCTTCGAACAGTTGGCCGGGCGAGCGGTACCATACTTCAAACTTCAAACGCGTCTTTATCGAAAAACCGTCTTCAAAGTCTGTGGACATGATATCTCGAGAACCACTTGATGGATTGTTTTCAAACTATCAGCAGATACGATCAGAAATATTTAGAGGTCGTTGACGATCTCGCTTTTCTAAAATCGATCTTCATTTTTTAATACTTACGTAAGAATGACGACTTTTTTCATAGATTTTGTATGGCTCGAGTTTCAATTCGCGTAGGTGAAAAAAATGATTTTGAAAATCGACGATATTTGCAATGTTGTCGTTGTTTTCCTGCATTTTTTGTAATTTTTTTAAGGCTCTCAATATATGTACCGTTGTTTACAAAAAAGGAAAAAAAATACATTCATAGGAAATCTTTGTATACCTACGAATCCTTTGGGTTTTCGAATATTGCTCAAAATCCTCATCCGTGTATACCTACAAATCCTTTGGTTTGTCGGGATTGCTAAAAATCCTTATTCTTCTAAACCTAGAAATTTAATGGGTTTGTAGGTATTTCTAAAAATTGTTATCCTTATGTACCCACGAAGCCTTTGGGTTTGTCGGTATTTCTAAAAATTCTCAGCCACGTATACCCACGAATCCTTTGGGTTTGTGGGTATTCCTAAAAATCCTCATCCTTGTGTACCTTGGAATCCGTTGGGTTTGCGGATATTGCTAAAAATCCTCATCTTTGTATACCTACGAATCCTTTGGGTTTGCGGGTATTGCTGAAAATCCTCATCCTCGTATGCCTACGAATCTTTTGGGTTTGCCGGTATTGCTAAAAATCCTCATCCACGTATACCCTTGAATCCTTTGGGTATGCGGGTATTCCTAAAAATCATTATCCTTGTATATCTAGGAATTTCATGTGTTTGTGGGTATTTCTAAAAATTCTCATCCTTGTATACCTTGGAATCCTTTGTGTTCGCGGGTACTACTAGAAAGAATTTCTAAAAATCCTTGTCCTTGTACACCTTGTTTGTGTGTACACATCCTTTGGGTTTGCAGATGTTCCCAAAATTATCCTGATCCCAAACAATATTCTTGTCCTTGTCAACCGAGACATCCATTAGATCATTAGGTATTTCTAAAAATCCTTATCCTTGTAAGCCTACAAATCCATTGGGCTTGTGGGTATTTCAAAAAATTCTTATTCTCGTACCTCTAAAAATCCCTCGTGATAGCAGATATCACTAAAATTTATCCTAATATATCTACAATTCCTTTGGGTTCGTAGGTATTTCTAAAAATCCTTATCCTTGTATACCCACGAATCTTTTGGGCTTGTGAGTATTCCTCAAAATCCTTATTCTTGTCGATCTACAAATCATGTTCGTTCTAAAATATTATCCTCTTATCCTGATCCCAAAAATATCCTTATCTTTGTATACCTAGAAATCCTTTGGGTTATTAGGTATTCATAAAAATCCTTATCCTAGTATACCTACAAATCCTTCGGGCTTGTAGGGACTCCCAAAAGTTCTTATCTTCATACATCTAAAAAACCTTATCCTAGTGTATCTACAAATCCTTTAGACTGATAGGTATTCCTAAAATTCTTGATCCTTGTATCTACGAATCCTACGAATCCTCTTGGTCTGCAGGTATTTCCAAAAATGCTTATACCTACAAATCCGTAAGGTTTGTGGGTATTCCTAAAAATCGTTGTTCTTGTGAATCTACAAATCCATTCGGTTTTTAGCTATTCCTAAAAATTATAATCTTCGTATACCTACAAATCCATTGGGTCAGTAGGTATTCCTAAAAATCATTATCCTTGAATCCTACTAATCCTACTGTCTCGCAGGTATTTCTAAAAACCCTTACAAAAGTATCCCCAAAAACTATGGCATCCCGATCCGAAAGGGAACATATTTTTTCCATTTTGAATTCCTCGTGAGCTTGCAACGTTACTTGTGTTCTGAGTTTCGCCGACCTATAAAACACTTTACCTATATATATATATATATATACATCCACACAATAAAGGAAACTCACGAGGATGGTGTTCCCCATCGAAGAGTTCTTGCTCAGCGATAGCGAAGCGTTAACGTCTCCTCGCAAGGCGAATTATGATTTGCGAGCCTCGAATCATCAGTAATTTTAGTAATGGCTTACTCTCGTCCCGTGAACGACCAGGCTCTCCCGAGCTCCCGCGCCGCTCAATGCCGGCAAAGCAACACCGCGCGATAGAAGTCAGAGACGGCGTGAAGAACACGTCAACGTGGCGGCGGCCGTTTTAGCGTTGAACACCGAGCTCTCAAAGTACCTTTATACATATACACACACATATATTCATATATATATATATATATATATATATATATATATATATATATATATATATATAAGTATCCACTTTTCACGGTGAAGCGAGCATCACGAAGTCCTTCGCAGTAACTTCATAAAACAAGCTTTCCCCTCTTCATCTTGCACGACCCCATATTCCGATTATTCTCTATAAAACGGCATATCTCAATCCTTCCGTTGAAGCGGCAGAGAACGCGATCGCTTCTCACTGTTTCATATATATAAATATTTATATATGTGCGTGCTCGTATGTATTAGGGTACATATAAAATATAACTAGTAAGAAGCTATATCTATGTATATACATGGCTATGTGTATATATAATCTGCGCTCGTAATATTATATAGTTGCAACCGCAGCACTACTCTATCATGCCCTTATGCGATTTTACTTTTATAGCTTGTACAAGCGGTGAACCAAAATTATCTGCCACGAGAGCAAGGTGAAAATGATCCACGTTCAATGGGGAAAAAATAAACTCCGATCGAAGTTTTCGATTTGAATAAATTGTGTTCAACTTGAAGAAGTTCATTTAACGTTGCGCCGAGCAATCTTATAATCGTGTAGAGATCGAATCGAATCATGAAAAAAACGTGATTTTTCATTGAAGTTGTTCGTTTGAGCTGATAAATATTATAATCATGTGAAGATTGAATTGAACCATGGACATTTTTTTTTTTCATTTTTGTTATTTAGTTTCGTGTGTTTGTTAAATTTGAGACAATGATAAGTCGACTATTGTTGGCTTTTATTTCAACATTTGATTTTTTAGGTCTACGTGGCTGGGGGCTGGTTTTAAAAAATACTTGTGTTATTGTGTATCTATGATGTGCATTCAGGATTGGATATTCATTATTGAACAAACATTTTAATTGAATTGTAAATTAGGCGAAGTTGCGATGTAGATTTTTTTCTGCTACGTTAATTAATTTTTTCGATTTCAATTCCTGTAAGTGTAAAAATGACAAAAAATGATAATTGAAAAGTGGCGATTTGCAAAAAATAAATCGTCCTCAGTGCACGATTATGAATTTGGTTCCCAGGAGGGAGAATTAGATGGAGAGAGAGAGTCATTTGATTTCAATTAATTAGGGAAAGAGAAAGGAAGATCCGTACGCGGGAACAATTCATACCGATCCGTTCTCCACGTGGATCCGTATCGCGGAAAAAACGGAGGAAGCCAAAATAAGAGAGAGAACCTCTCCAGAAGGGTTTCGTCGAGGGTCGACTTGAGAGCCGCTGCCCCGCGTTGTACCCTCTCGTTCCCGGTTTCTCAGCCCTCCGGGCCCCTCCCTCCCCCTATCGCCCTTCATAGTGTACGTTGCAGTTTGAACTATAAAACGACGTAAATTATGGCCGTGGATTGCAATATTATGAGGCTATATACGCACGTTTAATGTTCCGGGGAGAGCTACTGGCGGGAGGGCGCGCTCTCGCAGGACAGGCAGCGCGGCTTCTCGGGAGTTTCGAGCTCGGCCTCCTCCCGGAGGCTTAATATTGTCCGAAAATCGCGAGGATATTACACACCGAGTTCCACACCGTTCATTATATTGTATACAATCGGCTGAGGAACGCACGCGAGTTGGCCTTGTCCGGGTGTATACATAGGGTGTCCTGATTTTAATGGATAATCCTGCAACTGTCAATAGGTCAGCTCATGTCTGACTGTCAGCTGGAATTTCAGGTTAGTCAGAGACCCACGGTTTTCGAGATAAAAATCATCTGCTTTTGGTTCTTTGCATGACATTTCTACAAATGATAACCTTTTTTGACCCCGTTTTGAAAAAATACTCTTAGTTATTTGTTTTATTTAGAAACGCCTCTTTTTAACATTGAATGTTAAAAAGCCAATCCAAGCCAATTCGAACATCTGACTTTGATAGCCTGCAGTGTAAAAAAACTGTACTGCGCATATCGTGCCAATTACTTTGAAAAGTTGCTCAGAAATTGTCGATTCATATTCTTTCTAGAAATGGTATACGAAAAACCAAAAACAGATTTTTTTTTTTCAAAAAATGGCGAACGCCATAATCTTGAAAACAGTGGGACTTTTACTAAACCGAAATTCCAGCATATTACTATATGCTGGAACATTACTATATGGTCAGATCATGTCCTACTGGTCATAATCTGACCTATCGACAGTTGCAGGATTATCCATTCATAACAGGACACTGCATATATAGACAGGGTGAGGCACATAAAGTGTTACAGAGGAATAGCACCCAAACTATTGACCATGTCCAAAAATGTTTCAGACAAAAGTTTCAGTGTTCGAGAAGGCCGTCATACTGGATCACCCTTTTTTTCATCGGTGGAGGCGCTGAAGCTACGCCAAGGTCCACTCCACTTTTTAAAAAGCAATGGTACATTTTTTTTCAACTATCTTGTGGAGCACCTCAAGCCGCATAAAAAAACATCAAAGGGTTACAGTCGTGCAAGGTCATTCAAGGTCACCTATTAAAATGAAATACAAATCTAAATTTCTCGAAACACCACCAAATATTTGGTAGAGATACTTAAATTAGTATCATCGATACTGACCCTGAATGACCTTGAACGACTTTGACCCCGATGTTTTCTATCCGGCTTGAGGTGCTCGATGAAATGGTTGAAAAAAAATGTGCCATTCCATTTTAAAAAGTGGAGTTGACCTTGACGTAGCTTCAGCGCCTCCACCGATAAAAAAAAAATAGGGTGGTCCAGTATGACGGCCTTCTCGAACACTGAAACTTTTGCCTGAAACATTTTTGGATATGATCAATAGTTTGGGTGCTATTGCTATATATATATATATATATATATATATATATATATATATATATATATATATATATATATATATATATATATATATATATATAAGGTACCTGCGGGTAATAAGACCTAGGTAAGAGATATTTGAAATAAGATGCAATATCCAATTTGATCTACATATTTTAATTATACTCATTATTCAAGTTCAGTATCTATAAAACATAAACGAAAAATGGTAACGTGTACCATAAACAAAAACAAACTTAAACATTTTTAAAATCCTTGATAGTAGGCCTTATTTTACTATGGTAAGATAATAAGGCCAACGGCTTCAACGTACTTAAATAATCAAACTATACGTAATATATTTGGTACTTGAGATCAACAATCATCTGCAACTTTGTATGAACTCAAAGTTCCTCTCAGCACTGCTCGGACAGCGGACACCAGGTCGTTTTCTGACCACAACACTCGTTTTGGAGGCATCAGGATCGAGGCACTATGAATAACGATAAATTAATTGGTAATAAATATGGGTATTACCTATTTACATACGTAACAACTTAAAAGTGATGTAAAATACATTATAAAAAACACAAACTTTGCTACAAAAAGTCGTAAGATAATAAGGCCTATGGTTAAATGTAGTAGGCCTTAATAACCGTCGATCACGTATGTCAGAAAAACAAAATAAAAAATATTTGGATACGTTATTCAAACATTTATGATAATCGAAGCTTGAATTAATAAAGATAAAGACTGTGATTTTAGATAGATGAGTGTAATATTACACAAAATAGTTACAATTTATTCGGACGGATTTTTATTATTGGTGCTGCGCGGCCGCGTCTTATGATGGATGATGCAACACTGCCGGCGGGGAGCGGGGTATCGCGCCTCCGCAAACTTGTAGCGACATATTCCTGCAATAGGCGTCTGTGAGTGTGGCCTTGAGCGTGAGCGGTTATTTAAAATACGATTTTCGTTACTTAAGCCTTATTACCCGCCAGTACCTTATATATATATATACACACACACACACACACACACACACACACACACACACACACACACATATATATATATATATATACATATATATATATACATATATATATATACATATATATATACAGTTGCATGCAAAAGTGTCCGGCCAAAGATAATTTTATGATGGAGTAACGTTTAAAGGATGCAAAATGGAAACACAAACATATCATCGTAAAGTTCTTTTGTTATGCAATCGAAACGTGATATTGAAAAATTATATATAACTATTCATAATTATTTATAACCAAAATAACAATTTTCGCTTTTTCAGAACTATCCGGCCAAGTACGAATTACGCACTATATACAAAAAAAAATATAATTACTCAAGAAAAAAAATTGTAAACGGTAATAAATGTAAGATTTTCATCAATACTTGGTAGCCGTGCCCTTCGAAGCTATCACGGCAGTACATCGGTGAGGCATCGATTCAATAAGTTTAATGATTCTATCTTGAGAGATATTTTTCCACTCTTCTTGAACTTTTCCCCACAAAGCAGCTTTATTGGCACAATGTTCAGTTCCTACTCCTAGTTTTAACTCTTGCCATCAATGTTCTATGGGATTCAATCCGGAGATTGATTCGGCCACTCTAAAACTCGAATATTTTTCTTGCTAAAATCATGCTGAAGGAGCTGTGATCGATGTTTTGGATCATTATCTTGCTGAAAAATCCACCCTCGTGGCATATTCTGACGAGCATAAGGCAGCATTTGTTTTGATATAATATCTCTATGCATAGCAGGGTTCATAGTGCCTTGAATTTTAAAGATTGGACCGACGCCTTCCCAAGAGAATGCACCCCATTGGCGTTTGATATCGCGAATTATTTCTAGTTCCTTTTGGTCGTCGAACGTACCTTCTCCCATTATTTCCAAACAAATTAATTTTAGTTTCGTCTGAGAACAGCACTTTTTTCCAGTCTTCAACAGTCCAGCTCTGGTATTTTTTTCGCGAATTATAATCCGGCCTTCTTAATTTTGTTTACCGATGAGCCGTTTTTCAACTCCAACACGTCCAAAAAGTCCCACTTCTGTCAGTCTACGTAAAAAAGTACTTTGGCTAATATCAGCCACATTTTTTCGCGTAATTCACGTGCGATGATTGCAGCATTCTTTTTTACGTCTGCGACAGCCTTTCTTTTAATCACTTTATCGACACAATTAGTTGTTTTCCTAGGTCTCCCAAGACAGTATTTATCTTCTAGAGTACCTGTAGTCTTGAATTCATTTATTATATCGTTAACAGTCGATTTTCCAATGGCCAAAATTTTAGCTATTTCACGCGAAACTTTTCCTTCGTTGTGCAATTTATGAAGCAGTAAAACGTGTTATTTTTCTTACATATAATTGGTAATCGTTATAAACAATTTTTTAATTACATATTTTGGTTGCATAATGAAAGAACTTTAGAAAAGATGATTCATTTGTGTTTCCATTTTGCAGCCTTTAAACGTTACTTAATCGTAAAATTATATTTGGCCGGACACTTTTGCATGCAACTGTATATATATATATATATATATATATATATATATATGTATGTATGTATATATGTAGGACTAAGGAGCGGGAGTCCCATTGATCTTTTTCAACAAATTAAAATTATTTTAAAATAGACAAAATCGATAATGATTGCGAAATTGATCGCATATGAATTGTCAGCGATATCGTTTGTATGATGTAGAAGTTTGCAACCGTGAAATGCAACGAAAATTTATTTATTTTAACCGTTCATATTTTTATTGGTCAATGTAGGCTGAGAAAATGGCTCAAGCGATTTTACGTATTCTTATCAGAGATGTATGACCTCAAATTGAAAAAAAAACTTCTTATAATGATTTAAAAAAATGAAAGATAAACAAAAATGGTGCAAATTTCAACGTCATTCGTTAATTAATTTTGTTTTCGTTTAGATCAATGCGTCAATTCGTTTAATTTAATACATTTTACGTTTATTTTATTGATTTATTTGTTACCTTACATTAATTCGTTTCATTTGGTGATTTTTTTGTTTATTTTACTTATTTATTTCTTTTCGTTCATTCGCTTAATATAAAAATTTTCAAAATTTACTAAAAGAAGATGAATTTGTTAATGAATTATCTTCCTTTTTGCATCGATCTCTTACGTCCGTCTTCGATGGCCTCTCTACCCAAACTCCTTTCTTTCTCTCGTCTCCTCCATTCCAAATTTTTAAAACAAACTTCTCCTTCGTCCCCAATCTCCGGCACTCTCAGATTCTCCACTCGTTCCTCCGTCAACTTGGTCCCCATTTCTCTTTCCTTATTCCCCTCTTCTTTTTCTTTAAACTATTTTTTTTAAATCTAGATCCCTCATAGATATGAAGATGTGTATGTATATATTCATCGACGAGGCATTCCTGACGATGACGAGAAAGAGGGTTGTTTTCGTTTGGATCAATTCGTCAATTCGTCTAATTTAATACATTTTTCGTTTATTTGATTTATTTATTTATTTCTCATGTCACATTAATTCGTTTAATTTAGTGATTTTTCGTTTATTCGATTAATTTCGTTTCATTAATTCGCTTAATATAGAAATTTAAAAAAAATAATAAAAGAAGATTAATTCGTTAATGAATCAACTTCCTTTTTTCATCGATCTCTCTCGTCCGTCTTCAATCGCCTCTCTCCCCAAACTCCTTTCTTCGTCTCGTTTCCCTTGTTCCAAATTTTTTAAACAAACTTCCAAAGTTTGAACAATGTCCGACACTCTCATACTCTCTACTCGTTCCTCCGTCAACTTGGTCCCCATTTCTTTTCCCTCATTCCACTTTTCATTTTTTCATTCTAGATCCCACATAGAGATGAATATTTGTATGTATATATGTATCGACGAGTCATTCCTGACGACGACGAAGGAGGGGAGGACCGGGCGAAGGATCAATGGCGATTCTCTCCAGTGCCCGCGTCTCTCGAAGTTCTCATCCCTTCCTCCTCCCGCCCTTGCACCCAGAAGGGAACGGGGGCGAAGCAAGGGCCAAGGGGATCGAAAGGGCTGTTGCACCGGCTTTCGGCGGACCTCGAGAATCCGTCGTATGGCCGATATTATGCAGAAACACTCGCGAGGATGGCAGGACCCTTCCCCCCCCCCCCCCCCGCACTCCCCTCGTGACGAGATGTCGCAGATGATGCGATTTCGCCTGCCTCGACGCTGCTCGTCGAGCCCTTTTGCTCCTCAGAGCTCGAAGCGCAGGCCCGCGCTCGCGTGCATCACGGCGGCCATGGACGGGGACGAAATCAAAGCGGCCACCACGACCTACAACCCGTTTGACCTCTAACATCGGCTGCTTGACAATAATTGACTGCCTCGACGCACATCCGCGATGTACGCCTCTCGCTCATCCGGACAACGTGTCCGTGTACCCGAGGAACGCTTCCAAACACGCCCGTGGAGAATCGCGAGGATGTTGCCACGTTTTGGAGGTTAGCCGAAGGTGGCGCTCACGAGCGTCGCTACGTCGTGGATCGAAGACACGGGATCCCTTGGAAGGTACGCCGATAAGGCGCGAAATCCTTGTACACGCCTTGATTCCCGGGGATGATTTAAGGGGCTATACCAGTGTGAACGCTGAAAATTTGGGTGATTTTTGGGAATTTTTTGGAAGAAAAGTACATAATTAAATGTTTCGGAAAATTAAGAATATATTTGGCTATATTTGACCTATATTACATAATTTTTTCATAGACAAATATTGAGATCAAAGCGACTTATGCGCTGCCTTCGGAGGTGCAAAAAAAAGTTCCTCCACTGCTGACGCGATTCCGGCCGATTAAGTAGTTGAAACCGAAAAAGGAAAAAATGTCGTTAAACTGGAAGGTATTTCCTGTACAATGACGTAGGATTTTAGAAAAATATCAAAATCTAACAAAATGGCGTACTTATGAAAAAAAAGTCTGTTTTCTGCCTATAAAATGGTAGTTTTTTGTCAATGCCAAATCGTCCATTTTCATCAAATCAAAAATATCCTACGTCATTGTAGAGTCAATATATTCAAGAGTTCTCAGTTCAAATTTCAAGTCAATCGGATAATTGCTCTTTGAGTTACAATGTCAGAAAATTTGAAAAATTTCATTTCGAGAAAAACGTGTTTGAATATTTAACTATCGATTTTTGCAAGATAAAATGATTAGAGATACGGCCTTGAAATTTTTACAGGATATTCTTGAAAGTATAAACTGTCGAAAAAGGCAAAAAAACGATTTTTTTGAAATTGTGACACTGGTAGCCTCTTAACCACGACCCCGATCGACGCTTGAGCTCGCTCCCTTTGCTCTCTCTCGCACTCTATCCCTCGGTATCATTCAATCAATTGATCTCTCGTCGACTTCATGATTTTGTTTGATTTCTTTTGTGTCTTGGCATAATCTGGAGGTTTTTGTTCAATTTGGTGTGATCTGTTTGATTTTATATCATTTGGTGCGATTCGTTCGCTTTTGTATATTTTAGATTCCGCATAATATACCGATCAAACGAACGTACCTGTACGTGAAGTTCGATCGTTATTATATGAAAATGTCGCTTGACATGATTACGTATGCAGCGTTCTCTGGTGCTGGTTTTATTCACACGCTTTAGAGTGCTTAGCAACAAAAAAAAACGTAGGTGGCCCGTTGTTCCTAGCAACCGCCACCCAGCCTTGTTATTTTTCATTTTTTGGAGTTGTTTTTTTTCGAGAAATTGTATGGGTTTCTTATTGGGTAGGGAGGGAGGTAATCATCTCGAGCGACATTTTCATGTAATATCGATCGAACTTCACGTACAGGTAAGTTCGTTTGATCGATATATTATCTGTCAAATGTCGCTCTTCGATGATTACGTATGCAGCTGTTTAGAGTTTACAATTTCTCATTGTTTTTAGTAAATGATTCGATTTTTCAGGGATGAACGAAACATTTATTAAGGCGGCAAAGTTATACAAACGTGCAGTTTTTGACTGCTTTTGGGATATATCATTTTTTTGAAAGTACTGAAACAGCGAAAAATCGGTGGTCTCTTTCTTGTACAACACATTAATTGCTGATCTTGCACAATTAAGTGTACTATAAGAAGCTCCCCCGTGGAACCTCCATGTCAGGAATTCCAAAATGTCAATGCTTGAGGCAGCATACACGTCGCGGGACTCGTTCATACAGAAATTCCACCATTCCTTGAGGTGTGAATTATACTGTTTCAATGTAGATTCGGTTATAGATGATAAGAGGATCCTTGCAGCCTCCTCCGAAATATTTTGATTTAAGAAGCCCTCCCTGATACACGTGCTGCCACCAGGGTAAGTTTGGTAGCTAGGGGATGGCTTATTGACCTACACGGAGAACACAAAAGATCCAATGAGGGTTTGAACTCTAGGGTGTTTCCTCTCGTCATCGATTGAAAGATCGGGTACCATGGTTGGGTAGGCCACTGTGGCACGACTAAAATACCCTCCGCCTGCTCGCGCTTAATTTTTTGAAGAGAACGCAAAATTAGGGAGAAGGGCGGAAAAGCGTAAAAGTACCAAGGTTTCCAGACTATAGTAAGGGCATCTACCGCGTACGAATCGGGGTCTTTGTGCCAGGGGCAGTATGTTTTGCATTTAGAATTTATTCTGGAAGCAAACAGGTCCATTTCAGGCATACCAAAGCTTCCTTCTATTTGACGAAAGGCTGAGAAGGACAATTCCCACTCTATATCCCCGTTATTAATTCTCGATTCGCGGTCTGCTTCAATGTTTTCCTTTGATGGTATATATGTCGCAACAATCTATAACTTTCGCGCTTCACACCAAGGCCATATTTGTTTTGATAACTTGTTAAATTTTTGGAACCGCGTTCCCCCATTTTATTGACATAATGAATGGCTGTGGTATGGTCAACTCGTCGAAGGACCTCGCAATTAGTCAGATTGGCCGTAACCATTTTTAGAGCAAAAAAGATAGCTAATAATTCCAAGTAGTTGATAGATTCTTTCCTTTCGTTAAATGACCATGGACCCCCCGAAGATACTCCCTCGCAGGATGCTCCCCAAGCGGTAAGGGATGCATCTGTAAAAATCACAGTGCTATACTGTGCTCTACAGTGCTGTACTGCCGCACATGCGGCAATTAAGGAGCCAATTAACTGCGCGAACTCCCTAATTTTACATTTCTCTTTTTTGAGGTAGGAACCAACCAAGTATTTTAATTTCGTTTTCTTTTCCCCCGTTAATTCAACAGTGAACTTTTCCGTGTCAATATTAAAGCCCAAATATCTGCATCATTTTGACGGAGTTAAGGTACTTTTCTCAAAATTAATAATAAGTCCTAAACTTTGTAGGAGACTTATTGTTTGAGTGACATTTTCGAGACATGTTGCGTAGGTGTCACCTACACACCGAATGTCATCCAAATAGATGCACGAGACAAATCCTTCTGACCGAAGTCGATATATTATAGGCTTCATTATTTTGGTGAAAACGTAGGGGGCAGTCGCTAATCCAAATGGGAGGCAGGTGAATTCATAAGTTTGGTTAGAAAATTGGAATCTCAAGTATTTACAATGAGATTGATGGATTGGAATGAGGAAATAAGCATCTTTCAAGTCTATTGAGGCTAGAAAAACTTGCTCCGACACAAGTCTTACTGCAGTCCGGATGTCCTCCGTCTTGAAATGCTCTTGGTAAATAAATTTATTGAGGCCTTTTAAGTTTAGAATAAACCTCTTTGAACCGTCCGGTTTTGATGCAAGAAAAAAGGTTGAGAGAAACTGCCCCTTACGGGGTTCACATTGGCTAACAGCCCCCTTTGTAATCAGCTTGTTCACAGCCTGTTTTATCTCATTAATTTCGTTAATACATCGTTTTGGCTCTCGAGGTGATCTGGATTGGACTATCTGACCTATGAATGGTATTTTGTACCCCTTTACACACTGTATTATAAATGGATCGGTCGAGATCTCTTTCCAGGCTTGCAAATAGTTTTTTGTGTTGCCTGCTGTCACCTCTACCGCTTTGTGCGAAAGGTTGGTCGCTGGTATGTCTGACTCCGTGATTGGTGCCGACCCTGGCCTCGACTCGATGAGCTCTGTGATTTTGCTCGAAAATTCGTCTTCGAGAAGCTCACGGTCCTGTCGCCCCCCCTGATGCTGCTTCCCTTGGCGTGCAGGTAGGGCCCTCCAGTTTAAAGTTCTTCTTGGAGCTGCCTTTGGCTGAATCGGTTTTGACTTTAACTCCTCTCCAACTTTGACCATAGCCTTAGCCGATTTTACTCTATCTGTTTTTGATTCATCCAGAGCCCATCTGGTTTCATTTTGAATTGTTGGGGAAATAAATGCTTTTATCGCTGTGGAGAAATTCCGATGAAGTTGGGCCGTCATTTTTATAGAGTCGCTCAACTTTTCAATTAAATCGTACTTGTCAATGTCCTCGTTCTCAGTCAAGAGTGTTTGAAGAATTAGTGATATTGACACAATTAGCGAGCCCGCGATTTTCTGATTGATGATGATATGCTCGTCTCTTATGACTGCTTGTGCTCCTGAAGACGCTTTAAGTTCAGGATTAAGCTTAGGGGCTTCGATGAAGCAGTCCTCAATTTCGCGAGGATATTTAGGTAAGAGAACGTCCTTGATATCTTTTTCATCATCTGTTGTCAACCATTCGATTAGTAGTTCTTTGAGATCACATTGTAATTTAATTTTTTCGATTTTCTTTTTGCTGGTAACCCCAAAGCTCGAAGTACATCTTCTTCCAAGTTCGCTGGTGTTTCCGTTGTATTTTCCGCGACAGAGTCATTCCTTTCCGATTCCGTCGGTGGGTTATCGGCCGAACCTTTACTGGCGCCATTTTGGGCCTCATTTTCCTTTTCCGCGTCTTTGCTTTCGTCTAGAGCGAGAAAAACAAAGGAAAAGATTTCCAACCAATCTGGGTGACTGTCCTTGAGGAAAAGTTCTACCAGAAAGGTGAGTGCGATCTGCTTTGCCTCTAGTCAAAGTCATCGCCTCGGAAATGAGAAACCGAGAAAAGACATTCGACCGATCTGGGTGACTGTCCTTGAGGATAAGTTCTACCAGAAACGGTGAGTGCGACCTGCTTTGCTTGTAGCCAAAGTCATCGCCTCTGTATATATATCTATGTATATTTTTCCTTTACCTTCGTTGTACTCAGGTGACGCCTCCACTGAGTCGTTGCTTATGACATCGCTCGTTGGGTTAGTCGGTGGAGGCTCTTCGATGGAATTAGCCCTTTCCCATCTATTCATTAGTTTCTTAATTTTATGCTGAAGGTTCCTCTTCTCTCGTACGCTTCTTTTTCTTCATTTTTCCCATGATATGCGCTAAGATTTATAGAGCACTCGTAACACGATGTGAGTTATCCAACACACCAGAAAACAATGAAAAATAACAAGGCTGGGTGGCCGTTGCTAGGAACAACGGGCCACCTACGATTTTTTCGTTGCTAAGCACTCTAAAGCGTGTGAATAAAACCACCAGCAGAGAGCGCTGCATACGTAATCATCGAAGAGCGACATTTGACATATAATTGCCTTTTTCATTTTGGATTATTTTGTATGTGGTATGGTTTTTCGAAAATGTAGTGCAATTTGTATGGTTTTGTTGAAGTTGGTGAGATTTTGTTTGATTTTCGATAGGTACGTATGATCTATGGCTTGTGCTCAATTATCTGATTTTATATGATATTTTCACATCGTTATTTTTTATTTTATTCGTTTTGTATCATTCAATCGATGGATCTCTCTCTGATTTTACAATTTTGTTTCATTTTTATTGCGTTTCTGGATAATCTGTATGTTTTCGTAGAGTTCGTTGTGAGACGTTTGATTTTGTATAATTTGATGCGATCTGTTTGTTTTCATATCATTTGATGCGATCCATTTGATTTATCATTGATGCGGACTGTTCGATTTCGTGTAACTCAGTAGACTCTGTGTGACCGTTTCTCTCATTTCTGATATTTTTTTATCAGGTTGTATAATTTTTCAAAAAAATGTGGTGTGATCTGTATGCTATTGTTTGATTTAGTGTGATTTTGCGTAATTTTCCTTGATTTTCAAAATGGGTACGTAAGATCTGGTATAGCTTGTATTCAATTATCTGACTTTATGTATTATTTTAACAATACCGTAATGATTCTTTTCATTTGGTTTTGTTGTCAATTATTCGTTACCTGTTGTTGGGAAAAATCGAAAGTCCGTGCCCTCGGCAAAGTCTGTCGTAATTTTTTTGTACAATGGCGCAATAAACATATCAATGAGAAGAACCAATTTATTGATTCATTATTTTCTCCAATTTATTTTCTCCGTGATCGTTCAAGTTTTTCAGCTCACACCGCTGTAATTTTTACTTGCCTTGGCTTTTATCACTTCCTATTACATTTTACCATTTTGCTTTGTTTTTTTTTTCATTTTCGATTTTTATCCATGCTGTAATTTCTGTTTTTTTTTTCGTTACTTTACCTTCTCTTCTCTCCAAGATTTCGTATTATTGCTTGCATTTACATTCGTCTTATTTACTGTCCATTTCTCATTCATTCTTACTGTTTATTTTCATCAGTGTAATTTTTATTTTTCGTTTTTTTTTTTAAATAGTTTCGGTGTGACTTTTTGATTTCTCTGATGATTGTTTCCAATTCATTCGAACCAGGTAATTAATAAATCAGCCCCACTGTCTCTCTCTTTCTTCTTCTCTGCTTCTTCACTTTTTTCCCTGCTCACAGACGAGCATCAAGCTTCGCTCTGGACACGGGCAATCCGACCGTCGGACCGCGAGCCAACGGCCAACAGATCCTCGCAATTCCACCGTACATTTTTGCTCACTCTAAATCATCCCCACGAATACGCGATCTCAGTTTCCGTCGTACGATTTTGAGGATCGTGAGATCCGGCGGCCCAGTATCGATTCACCGGAAATTGAGGATTTCACGTTTGCCCCAAAATTTGTCGATAATATAACCGTGTCCGTTCGGATGGGCCTCCCGTCGCACGATTGACGTTCATAATGACACACCGCGAAAAAAACCTTTTTTTCATCCTCCTCCCCCTCCCCGTGTTCTGCCCTCGCGACACGGAGATCGAGTGAGTAAATTTCGCAAGAGGCACTTTGAAGGCAGGCCCAATAGGACCATCGCGGACTCATCATTATCGAATACGAGCATTGTTCCGCAACACATTTCGTGTGCAGATACAAAAAAAAACAACCACACGAGCATCTCATTGACTAAAAATTCTCCCGGCTCATCGAGATGCGAACTTTTCAAACGTCCGGCATCTGTACACGAACGAACCGCACTCCAGAAATTCGTGCGGTGTTCCGTGGTCATGCGCTGCACGAGAATGATCCTTCCTTCTTATGCCAAAAGACCCCCATCTCAAGGAAACCGCACTTTTTTTAAGACCCTGCCCGAGACTTCGTGTGGTCGTGCATTAACTGCAACACAATGTCTTACAGTTTGCTACTTTGTTGAGAATCGATTGGTGAACGCTGCGCTACAGAGTTGGAGAACTTTCATGGTGACTGCTGGTTTCGTGGGATAGCTTCATTTTAATGGAAATTGGGATACTTTTGCACGCAAAGGCGCTTTGTTATATATAATAATAATGATGATGATGATGATGATGATCGGGATGACAATAATAACAACCATAATAATAGTAGAAAGAACGGTAATGATGATACTAATAATACCAATACCAAGAGCAATAATAGGAATAATAATATGAATAATTATTATTACTATTGCTACGAATAATAATGATTCATTTTACTATTTTTACGAATATTAATAATACTTATTATTACTATTATTACTATTCGTATTACTAATAATATAAATTATTATCGTTTACTGTTATTATGATTATTATTATAAGTCATAAAAAAATATTCTAAAAAATGAACATAATGAAAGTTAAAATAACAACAACAAAAATAGAAATAATAATTATTATCATGACGGTAACGCCAACAACAACAAGAATAACAATAATATTTTGCATGTTTTCGGCATAATACATAATAAATAATAATAATGATAACAATAATGAGTATGGTTTGAATGATCATAGTAATAATAATAATGGCAATGACGATATTCACTCTCATAATAATATTTACACATATCCCTTATAATACTACTATGTCATAAACTGGAACGAGTGCAATATTCCCCCAAAAATATCACGCAACTTCGAGTTCCTAAGGACAAACTTATCGTACGCCCGTCACCCCAAATTTTCGATCCTCATCACAAACGCACTCTTGTTGGTATGTCAACATTTATTTCTCGTGAATTCGCCGCACAAACTCGTGAATATATTTAAATTCCTTTTGGAGTGGCTCGTCATTATCGCGGTGCGTTCTGTTTTCTCGTAGGTCTTTATCTTATTTTCGCCGGTATTCATTCTGTATCGAGGATCAAAATGAGTGTGCGTCGAGGCACTTAAAGTCTCCCTGCGCGTACGAAGGGCAGAGTTGGTAAAGAGGGAGAAGAGTGGACAGGGCTTGCGAGGGTGTCGCGGGGAGCCGAGCAACTTTGTTTGGGACGTCGCATTAATTAGCCGCGAAACAGCGGCACGGTCTACCGCGTATGACGGCGTGAGGGACAACGAGATGGGGAGCGAGAGGGCGAAGGAGAGAGAGAGAGGGAGAGAGAGAGAGAGAGAGAGAGAGAGAGAGAGAGAGAGAGGGAGAAAGAGAAGAAGGAATAAAAGGAAGACAAAGGATGGAGGAAAAAACGGAGAGAGAGAGAGAGTAAAAGGGAGAGAGAGAGAGAGCGCTGAGGTGAAAAGAAAGAGGAATGAGGATGCGATGATGGTGGTGGCAGTGGTGGAGAAGACACGAGAGGGCTCCGAACAACTCGGGGTTTATACTTCTGGGAAGAAGGCTCGTAAACAGCGCTTGGGCTTCGCGACTGAGACTCTGTTATTATCCGCGTCGAGCGAGAGAACGCGAACTTGAAACGGCCGAGAAGCGGCAGCCGTGGGCCCAGGAGCGATGTTGGAGGCCCTCGGGATATAATCGCGCCTCATTCTCTCTTTCTCTAGCCATCTCTCTCGCTTTTGCTTTATATCTTGCCCTTCTGCAACGTCGGAGATACACAAATGCGCACGCCATCAATCTTTACCTGCCCTCAAGAGCGTCAACCTCTCGGCTGACAGTGTCACGAAAAAAGCTCGCACGTCCGACCGTCGTATCAAGTGTGACGGCAGCCAGTGTTTTTTTTGGGGAGAAGTCAAGTGTGATCGCGAAGAACCACAAAGTTTGAGCTGTATTGATGTGTTTCAAACTCGAATGACATCTTGATAGTACTGTAGAATTGTAGTTTCTGTCTGTACGTTCGTCTCTTTCGGACGGAAGTGAAGCTGGTTGGGTTGGAAGAGGATGGTGACGGGATGGCTATCACTTTTGGAAATTTTGATCTTCAGGGGCAGTTGACGTCGAAACGGCTGGAGATTTCTGCCTGAATTTTTGGGATGTGAGAATGGAGAATTTGACCTGGGACAAGGCCATCTTCTTTGAAGGACGATAGCGCGCGATGTCCTTCAGAATATGTGGGGAAGCTCGATGGAAACAAATAGTTTGCTCAACTGTGTGGGAAACTCCACAATGTTTTTTTCCTATGCATGGCAAATATAAATCTTATGCCTGAAGTTATATTTTACGAAGACCTACTCACCTACATTCCTCATTCAGTTCGTGCGATGAACGGAAACCTCCAGGTTTATCTCCATGAACGGAAACCTCCAGGTTTATCAGGTATGTGGAAGTATTCCGATGTGTCCCCAATGTTCCTCATTACACCCTGTGGACTTGATGTTCCAATCCCTGCAGGCAGCTAAGTGGTCCCCAAGTATTGGCGACACACTGACACCGAAGATCGCCGAAGGTAGCTGTGATCACCATCGTGGTTGTTCATTATTTCACTGGCCATGCTTCAAGCAGGCTCACAGATTGTGCAATACGTTAGATCACTTCCGTTCAGCTCGGGAGTCCTCAATCGCTCGGCATTTTCCTCAAAGCCACAACGTTCCCCAAAGTTACCCAAGAAGCCAGAAGAAGAGGTCTATAAAAATCCAGGATAATCGCGGCCGTTGCGGAGAAGTGTTTAGGTCAGGATTGCCCGCTAAGCGAATAAGTCCGGGTGGCGTAAAGCGTTGAAAGTGGGTAAACACCGGGTGCGCACGACATAGATATGTCCATACGTGGCACAGTCGGGTGTCTACGGGCCGTCGGGTCGGCGAGAGGAAAAGTGTCCCGCGTGGGCTAGACATCGAAGAAGAAGCACGTGGAGCTACGGACGTTGGTGAGAGCGAGAGGACGAAGAAGGAGCAGAAGCGGAGAAAAGCACCGTTCCCGCTGGGACGGGAAATTTCTACGCAGAGATTATCAGGAAGTGGAGCGGAGTCTCCATGAATACCTCGAGAGAGAAAGGGAGTTTGAAAGAGGGGAGCTAAAGAGGATAGGAGTGAGGAAACGGGAGATTTTCCTCTACCGCCGATAAAGAAGAAAAAAAAAACTTGCCCGCTGCGGGTGAGCCATCGTCGAGGGGTTGAAAGTGTTGGTGTCGGCAGCCACTTGGCGTATACAGCTACTAGGGATCCGCCAGAGGTGACGTGGTATGAGGAGAAGAAGAAGAAGAGGCGAAACCCGGAGGAGCGAAAGAGACCGAGAGTTGGAAAAGAGTTGGTAACCCAGTGCCGAACCTGAGACCAGGGTGGGGTGGCTCTATACGAGCAAACACCTCCATGGAGGTGGCCTGCCTGAGCGTCCGTGTGCACCCATACGAGGATCTATATCTATAGATCTTAGCGGGGCAATGTGGTAGACCACGAATGAGCGTACCGCCAACGGATGGAGAGGCCAACACTTTGTAGTTTTAATCGATCGGACACGCGGGGTGCTGGAAAGGGGCGAAAGACGAAGGAGGTCTGAATGGAAAGCTTCGGTGGAACAAGAGGGAAGGTGCACGGCGTAAGAGAGAGAGAGAGAGACGGAGAGGGTGGCGAGGTGAAAAGGCGAGAAGGGGAGAGGAGAGGTAGAGTATACGTGGCGGAAGAGCAGGATCGTCCGTCGGAGCTCATGCCCTACCTGGGGTGTTGAACAAGGACCGTGAAATACGGCCACGGGAGAACGATCCTGGGTGACGAAGAACTTCCCCCTTCGAGTTTGCGAGAGCGAGCGAGAACGGATCTATATAGGGGAAAATAAACCGCCATGGAGAAGGCCAGAGAGAGACGCTCGATCGGCAGGAGGGATTGAAAGCTGAGAGTTCCCGAGGGAGAGAACAAGAGAGAGAGAGAGAGTACAATGTTGTTGCTGGAGCACGAGACGAAGAGGGAATGATCGCGAAGAGTGGAATCTACCAGGGGGAAGAGGAAGAGAGAGACCCACATCCTGCCAACGTGGATTCCTACAACTTCAGGCCACCGGCTTGCTACAGAGATCCTCTTTCCTTTCTCACTTTCCATCGGCTTTTCACTCGCGTCTCCTCACCACCCATCGACGGATCACAAGCATGGCAACCACCTATACACGTATCCTATGTGTATACATGTCACGGAAGAGCAAACGAGACGTCGCAAGGGGTGGAGAAGGCATCAGCGTGCAAAAAGCAAACCAGCTGACTTTTCCCAAAGAGGGAGGACGATGGAAGGCAAGAGGATTGAGAAAGGGACGCGTGTATTTCATTCATTCGCTTCTCCTCCACACGTTATACACACGAAGAAACAACTACCTGTCGCGTGTTCCCGTCGTTGAGATCTCGGCACGTTCCGGCACATCCGTACGGTGCCTTTCCACATTCGTTCCAACACGTGGAACCCTCTTTCTCTGTCTCGTTTTTCCTCCCTTTTGTCACTGTAAACGCATACCTCGGAACCCCTCGATCTTTTTTGGTTTTTTAGTATTCAATGCTTATGCGTTGTCTCTTTGATCGAGAAGGGAGTATACGACACGTTTCACTGATTCCCCGGGTCCCAGCGTGGTAATTGGCATTATGCGCGCGTGATTCCCCAATTGACGTTTGGGTGAATTCCATTGAAAGACACTTTGATGACACTTGATGGCAATTCTGGAAGTATTCTGTGGTGATTCTCCGATTGACGTTCGTGTGAATATCATTAAAATACACTGATGATACTTGATGGTGATTTTGAAAAAGTTCTGTGGCGATTTTCCAATTGACGTTTGGATGAATATCATTGATGACATTTAATGGTGATTCTGAAAAGTTCTTTGGTGATTCGCCAATTGGCGTTTGGGTAAATCTGGTTGAAAGATACTTTGGTGATATTTGATGGTGATTCTGGAAATATTCTGTGGCGATTCTCAAATTGACGTTTGGGTGAAAATTATCGAAAGATACTTTGATAACAGTTCATGGTGAATCTGAAATTATTCTATGGTCATTCTTTAATTGACGTTTGGGTGAATATCATCGCTGAGATTTGATGCTGAGTCGGAACAGTTTCAGTGGTCATCCTCCAATTGACGTTTGGGTGAATATGATTGGAAGAAACTTTGATGACATTTAATGCTGATTCTGAAAAGTTCTTTGGTGATTCTCCAATTGGCGTTTGGGCGAATCTGATTGAAAGATATTTCAGTTACATTTGATGGTGATGCTGAAAATATTTTCTAGTCATTCTCCAATTGACGTTTTAGTAAATATCATTGAAAGACACTTTAATGACATTCAAGCCTTTGACCGTCCGTGACACACATATGGGTAAAAAAAAGTCGTGCCATTTTTGTGTCATGACACACATGTGGGCATTTGAAAAAAAAACATATTTCTACTCCAGCGATTTGACTATAATTTGGTAGATCATAGGTTTTGAGGTCGCTGAATCCGAATTTGAAATCAGATTTCCAAAATTCAAAATGACGGATCCAATATGGCGGACGCAAATTCGAAAAAATGGTTAGATTCCGACGAAAGTAGGTACCGTATGGTTTTTGAGGTCGCTGAAACCGAATTTGAAATCGGATTTCCAAAATTCAAAATGGCGGATCCAATATGGCAGACGCGAATTCGACAAGTTGGATTTCGACAAAAATTTGTATCTTTAGGATGTTTGTGGTAGGGAATTTCTAATTTGAGACCCTAACTTCAAGTATCTGACGATCGGATACAATACAATGAATTAAAATTTCGCAAATCATGTATGACAATCTATCCATAGTATCAAATGTAAAAAATACTTTTTTGGTTTTATATCCTGCTCTCTGCCGAACCCAGAGTCACGAATCGAGGACGTGGCGGTCATTGACTCCGATTTTGAAGTTTTTTGTGCTTTTTGTATTTTCAATTTTTTTGTTGTGCTTTTTGTATTTTTTAAATTTCTTGTTACTATTCATTTTTTTCTCGTATTTCTCGTATTAATTATTTTTTGTATTTTTGCAACTTCAAATATTTGTATTTTAATATTTTTTTTTTCGATTTTATTCTTTTTTCGTTGTTGTCTGCATCTATTATTTTTTTCATTCTTTGTGGATATTTTTTTCATTAATTTATATCTTTTATTTTATATTTGGACAACAAATAAAAAAGAATTTCGGTATTTCACCTGATCATACCGTTATTCGTGGTACTTTTGGAAGCAGGGTACCGCGCATAGTGGAACGTTACCACAATATTTACACATAAAGAATGTCGCCTTCCTTTGTTTTTTGGAATAACATTCAGTGCAGTGCTCTTTTATCTTCGTATCGACTGAAATATAGAATGGCAAGTGACTTCGTGACGAGCGCAGAAGTTTTTTGGGTTTACAATGATACTTTTTAGATGATGTGTGTTGATCACAATGATCTTCTAGAGGCTCTGATGCCAGTGCACGACGAAACTGTAAAGAAGTCATCTTGTTCGGGTCAGTTTGGAGATGATTATAGACGACGGAGCATTGTAAATTGCAGTATCGAACAAATGAAAGTATAATTTGTGATGCCAGTTGACGGTCGTGTGAACTGTTTCGTAAGAAGAAATAGACTGATCTGTTTTGTCTACACCTCCCATATTGTTATCATAAGAAATAATAACATTTGGCTTCATGATCTGTTTCTTGGTGAGTATTCAGTCCATGTCAAAATTCTCGCTAGACATTTACATTGTTTATATTATTATTAATATTATGTTAAACGATTTCTCGCGTTTAGTCGCTTGAATTTAAATCAACTTAATCGTACTAAAACTGAAAACCTTTCCTGTTATATTGGAGCCACCATTTGGAATTTTGAAAATTCGATTTCAGATTTGGATTCAGCGACCTCGAAAACCCTGAAGTACTCACTTTCGTCGGCATCAAACAATTTTTCAACTTTGCGTCCGCCATATTGGATCCGCCATTTTGAAATTTTGAAATCTGTTTTCAAATTCGGATTCAGCGACCTTGAAAACCCCAAGGTACTCACTTTTGTCGGAATCAAACCATTTTTCAAATATGCGTCCGCCATATTGGATCCGCCATTTTTTATTTTGGAAATCCGCTTTCAGATTCGGATTCAGCAACGTCGAACACGCTATGGTACTCATTTGCGTCGGAAACAAACCATTTAAGAAATTTGCGTCCGCCATATTGGATCCGCCATTTTGAACTTTGGAAATCCGATTTTAGATTCAGATTCAGCGACCCTAAAGACCTTCACACTGAAATTCTACGGTGAATCTGTAAAGATATTTTTCCAACACAAAAGTGGCACGAAAATCTAATTTTCGCCTGACTGCGAAGGGGCTTATGGTGATTCTGAAAAGTTCTTTGGTGATTCTCCAATTGGCGTTTGAGTGAATCTGATTGAAAGATACTTTAGTAACATTTTATGGTGACGCTGAAAATATTCTCTGGCCATTCTCCAATTAACGTTTGGGTGAATATCATTGAAAGATACTTTGATGACAGTTTACAGCGAGTCTGAAATTATTCTGTGGTCATTCTTCAATTGACGTTTGGCTGGATATCATTGATGACATTTGTTGCGGAGACTGAACATTTTCGGTGGTCAATCTCCAATAGACGTTTGGATGAACATGATTGAACGACACTTCAGCACGAACGCATGATTTGCCGCAGGAATCAGCGTATTGGGATGCTGATGAGCGTTGCTCCATGATTGTCACAGCGAATCATTGGTATTACGATGATTAAGATTCGGAATAGAATTCCTCAGTGACGTAACGAACTATTACAACGATCGTCCGAGTCCGATAAAGACAAATTTTGGTGTGGATCTTGGGCTCGTATTTCGGTTCATTGACTCTGACAATGTGGCTGATACACCACAGCATCTCGGAACATCTGGTTTCGATGGGGTCCCTCGGCAGCAGCAAGAGGATCGCCGAGTGTGCCTCGTTCGATGCTCAGACGCGAAAACAATGGCAAGCGCTACTGAGACCCTTTCCTCGACGTCACCTTAATCAACGCTGTCCGCGTGCTGGCCAAGAGAGAGAAGGAGAATGCGAGAGGAAGGGCACTTGTAGTATAGTGTGTGTGTGTGTGTGTTCACGATCGATAAGAGAACGGATGCCTGAGGGTGGCAAAACGGCTGGGGAGCGAGAGAGATGTATAGCAGTCCATAACAAATCCGTGTAGTAAGAGGGTGGAGAAGAGAGCTTCGGGACCTGTAAATAAGAACATTAATTTACTGTCAGCTGGCGTGACGCTCGGGCTATGCTCCGGTGCCCGAAAGGCGAGGCGTGTGCTTGCCGATCCGTGTGGATATATCGGAGGGGATTGCGTGTTTCTCGTTCGTCTGCGACCTCGTCTTTGCGAGCGCGACTCCACAGTTTCATCATGAAGAGGGGTGTTTTACAAATCATATCGTTGCTCCAATCTAACCGCTGCTCATCCGCACCAAAAACCCTCCGGGTAACTGCTCCATGGTTCCGAGCTCCCCTAGGCAGTGCACCATAGAGGTAGCTATTAGGGTCACATGATCATTTGACGAAGGCAGTGGAAAATTGTTGCGTTAGCGGATAAGTAGAACTCGAATAAAGAGCGCGGCAATCCATCAACCAGGCGTTGAAACATCATCACAATCGGTACGACGACGAAGCAACCGGTTGTGCTTTCAGCCTGGTAGGAATTCGGACCCGATCATGTCCTTCAGTGTCATGCCACTGGAACGTTTCACTGCCTGGGACTATTTAACTTGCGGCCAACGCCAAACTAATCTCCAGAACGAAATGGCAGCACGAATGCCGAAAATTCCAGATTCGCGTGGTGGTCGCAGATTCGGGAGACCATCCTGCGAAGGCAGTTGGGAGAGGGGTCCTACAGGGGATTCCTCATTGCCAAAGGGAGTCTTTTCTGCCTTTGAAACTCCTTTGAAACTCCTCGTCGCGATCGTCGACCATCGTTCTTGCGGATCGTCTCAATCGGTTGAACTTACGGTTGAAATGGAACTCTTCTATAGTCCGAAGCCTCATTTTCCGCAGAGGATGGATCATCAAGACGTGTCCGAGACTTGATGATAGTAGATTCGTAAAAGACCACTTAGAAGCTGCGTCCGATAGTTTGGCACCTCGAGTGTTGTCCATTCTCATTCGAGCGTCGTCTGGCTCTCATCGACAAGTCGTGGAAGTCAAACGGAAGACTCGGCATTTGCTGGAAGGCACCATTCGTCGAATGGTCCGTTCATTGTGGCTGACCTGCCATAATCCTGGGCGAATGATTTCCCAGTTACCATCCCCGTGAATAACCTTTCTCCCGAACGAAGCCAATCGCGGAAATGGACCAGCACCGCATCGGACGTGAAGAATATGCCATCAGCTGGTGGAACCAACCGGGAGCAACGGCGCTTCGATAGTAGGAAAACGAGGCAATACTTCTCGGTACTGGCAAATCAAACATCGAGGGCCTGAGTGTCGTGGCTTCCCGGTGTCGAAATTTTTCATCGTCGTAGAATTTCGCGAGTGGCTCTCTCTCTCTCTCTCTCTCTCTCTCTCTCTCTTTCTCTCTGCCTCGAATCGGCGATCGAGGCCTGGCAAGAGGGGTGCGTTTTGGGAGCCCCGATGCAGAGAGGTCCGAGGGGTATAGTTGGCGGGCGATCCAATCGCTCCTCTCCGGATGTCCTCCGCTCCGGTTACCTCAGCAGTTCACCCCGGCTTTCGCCGGCAGGAGTATCCCCCGCGGTACACGGCCCCAGCCTCCCGGCTGATTTGCATCACGGTTACGAGCTCGTTCTCGTTCATGGAAGGGAATGGTCGATGAGGGATCGAAGCCGCGGCGTGGGCTGGATCGGTGCTCCGAGCAAGCAAGGGTTAGCGAGCAAAAGAGGCGAGAGAGGGTGCAAGAGAGCGCAGAGACAAAAGGGGGGGTTATATGTACGAAGGGTTGCTGCTGGATTGCTATGTTCGGTACGTGTGCCGTTCTCTCGAGTTCGAAAGGGGGCTCGTCGGCTTTGGTAGCCTTGGTAGATCGGGTGGAGGGTGGTCGGGTGGTTAACCAGGCTTCTATACAGCGGGTTGAGGAGGGTGTACGGGAGGTGGCTATATTACAGATGCCCTCCGGAGCGAGAAAGAGCGATCGGCCTCTTCACCTCCAAACCCCCACGCTCCTCCGCCCCCCCCTCCCCCCCGCGGCTTCACCTTGGCGTACGTACCCCGGCCAGGCTTGTTCCCCACACACGGAGGTAGCTTGGACACTCATAACAATCATAACAAGCGCGGATCTCGCGACTAACTCGCGACCCACCTCCGCGCATCGTTGACGCCCCTGATCACGCCCACTCCCCCCACCCCCCTGTGTCGACTAATCCTCCCCTCACTCTCCTCGCTGCCAAGCGCTCGCCTGTGCCGTATACTGGCGCGGAGTCGCGCGCGCGGCTGGCACGATCCGAAAGAGACATATACAACATGCGAGCGGGAGGCGCGGCGCGCGTGTCTCTCTCTCTCTCTCTCTCTGTCCCTCTCTCGCTCTCGCGCCGTGAGGTTATCACGCCAGCAGAGCGCGGGCGCGCCGCCAGTCCTGTCCCACTCGTGTTTACCTCCTCTCTCTCTCTCTTTCGCCCACCGCCAGTTCTCGCGCTCTCCGTCACTCCTGCCGCGCCGCGCTTGCCTTCCCGCCGCGACTACTTCGTGCCCACACAACGCAGCCAGACTGCGGACCGCGAGGTTATACGGGAGCGATAGACGCGCTTTTTTTTGGTCCCGAGCCGCGCACGGCAACTCACCGACCGCGTGGACCAACGTGACACGCGCGCGCCGTCACAATAACGGCACGATCGCGCCGACGACACACCGACGGATTATCATCGAACGATCTTATCAATCGCATTTCACGATTGCTCTTTTCTCGTTTGCTCTTCGCCCACTTTTGTTTTCTTTACGGTCGTTTTTTCGTTACCGTTGGCCGTCACGCGGATTCGGCAGATCTCCCGAGTGCGAAAATAAAATACCGTGTGAACGCCGGAAGTGAATATTCCTCGAGACAAAGATACACTTGAACGATCAAGGATTTCCGGCGGTTTGTTTCCCTTTCGCAGTGGCGAGATCAAGGACCGTGACAGTGATTGCATTTTTTTTTTCGTGAATGATAATTCGATGGTAATCATATTATTATCGATAATAACATTGTTTAATATAATATTAATAATGGTTCTGAAATGAGATGATGAAAAAAATACCAATGGCATTGCTAACATGAAGAATTGACTGTACGAAGTGTCCGAGAGCTCTTTATCACGCGGCTTATCGCACCGTGAACAATGATCCGACGTGTTTAGGCGAGCAGCTTTCGACAGATGCTCAAAGTTTTCGTTCGCCGAGCCTACGCATACCTAGATGTATACATATATGCATGGACACGTGTAAATAAATTTGTACAGTTATACGTACTCGTGTAAAAGAGTGGTGGTGATGAAACGAGTCAGCCGCGTGCTCGATTAATTCTGGCATTAGTGAGAGGTGAATTTGGTACTGTAATTAGCCCGGACGAGGCTCGTTAAGTGGTCGAGCGAGCGATTTTGTAACAAGCATCGCGCTGAATTTTGCTGGAACAAAACGTGACGAATCTTTAAACGGAGTACACAAATATATATATATATATATACATCTATAAATATATATGTATATGTATAGATGTTCACATGTGAGTGTTTGTGTGTGCGCGTGTGCCGGCCGCGTGTCTTCAAATGCGCGATATGAGATTCGCATTCATCGTCTCGTAGGGATGACGTAATCGTCCGCCTGGATCGATAGCGAACGCTTGTGATCGAATTAACGCAAAAGGCCGATAGTTGAGGGAAATTGTTTTTACCGTAACGGGGGAAAAAAAAACGAAGAATTTTCGTACGTGCGCGCGTGGGGGGAGAGAGGCCGCGAAAATTTCGACAAACGTGCGTACGGAGACAAACGTCACGTTGACGAACGAGGGGGAAGAAGAGTTTGTCATCTCGGCCGAGCCGAGACCGAGCCCGCGGCAGGTGTACGAGACAGGTGAGACACATACCCACCGTACGCACCCTCTCGCGATACAGGGCAAATTTATTGCTTTGTCACGAACGGGAGCATTGAACTACGTTCGTGAACCGTGAATGAAAAAAAAAAAAAAATGATGCGTGGAGGATTGTGTGGAGTGTCGAGGTTATTTATTGACTAGCAAAACGGAAAAAAATGATTCATTTTTTTTTCGTATGCATTCACATAAGATTATGTATTTATTTATTTACTTATATATTTATTTTTTTTATTTATTCATTTATTTATATACTTATTTATTTATTTATTTATTTATTTATTTATTTATTTATATACTTATTCATTTATTTGTTTATATTTTATGAAAACGAAGCCTGTCTGTGCATTCGATTGTTCAGGCTAAAATTGAGCCCAAAAACCCGAACCAAATAATTAAGAAAAAATGATCTATTACTAAATTTACTATTTTTGAAAAATGAATTGAGAACATTTTAATTTATCAATTAATTAAGAGTTGGAATACAATGCTGAGCATATATCTACCATTTTTAGATTTTTTTTCTACGTTTGACGAAAGATGGCGTAAGAACGGCTGAAGCTTTTTTCCAAACCACTTTGGTGAATACTCAATGAAAAACGGTCTTATCAGCGTCGATCCTTATCTGGTTCTTTTTTTTAATGTTTATTACGGAGATGCCACTGTGAATGTGTATTGAATTAAATCGAAACCGGTTTTTTTTTAAATATATAAAAATGGTATTGAAAAAAAATATATGTACATATTGCAGAAATTGCACTTTTTAGAATTACCTCAGTATGCAGTCCTCGGGAGCATGTGATTCTGAATTCCATTTCCGGCACGCAAACGAAAAGAGAAATTCGTCATGCACGTGGGCGCAAACCGATATTCGCGTACAATCTTGAAATCTGCATCGTTGGAAAGCAACGAAAATCCTTTTTTTTAACTTGTCATTAGCCAAAATGTTTTTTGGCAGTTTCAGAAATTAAATTATAATTTAATTTAATTAGAATTAAAAAATGGTCGTGAAAAAAAAGTTCGAGAGATTCTCGTGGCTCGAAATTGGTTTTAAAAAATGGAATGATGGCAAGTTTATGATTTCAAAAAGGAATTTGCGTTGGATCTCAACGATGCAAATTTCAACGTCATATTTATAAATTATATCTTTATGCGCTATTTATATTCAATATTTTTATATATCTATATATCCGTCAAGTTTCACTGGCTTTTATCTAAAATCGAAACAAATAATATCCGTGGCAAAAATCAAACTTTGCTGTTGTCATTAATTTTCCACTCGTAGTGCCGATGTCATTTATATAAATTGTTTTGAACGTCTGCCTTTAACGAGAAAAAAAAATTGGTCATCTTCGATGCCCCCCGTATTGATAAATTTGTCGTCTGACTGATCAGGCGCACTCGACTTATCAATTGATGACTATCAATTTATCGCCTGTATCTTTAAGTCTGTATTTTTCCATCTCGGTCTCGTCTCAAGCTTGTTTTTGTATTCCTTTTCCTCGCTGGGTGTGAAAACCCCGCGTGCAGGAAATAATAATCCAATGTAGCGCGATATATCCGGCGATAATTGTGCGTCCTCGTCGCGAGGATTTTCATCGCGACCGAAGATCACGATCTTTCGTCACGGGCTGTCGCCGCCCTCGTGGCGTTCGTGCCGAGTTGTACCCGATCGCGGGGACTTGCGCGCGAGAACTGGCGGGAGAATTTACTCGACCTAGAGAATTCGCGGGTGGGTGTCCGTTTGTGCAAGTACGCGTGTGAGCCCACAGGAAAGACGGGCAACAAACCGGTACAAATGTACTCAATGCAAGTATTGTATTGGAATAATAGAAAAAAAATGGCAAAAATCATCAGAAAATCGAAGAACTTTTTTTTAAAGAATACCAAAATAATCATACAAATAAAATTTGGCGCAGAAAAATGAGCATACGAACATAATTTCTAGAATAGAAATAAATGCATACAAAGAGAAAGAGAAAGAAAAATAGAGAGAGAGAGAGAGAGAGAGAGAGACAGAGAGAGAGAGAGAGAAAGATGATGTATAAATTAAATAATACAGAAAAGAATAACGAGAACAATACAGAGTTGAAAAAAAAATATCCGAGAGAAAATGAAAAGAAAAAACACAAAACCAAACATAAAAAAGACATGAAAAAATATTAAAATATGATAAAGAGAGACAGAGACATTATGCACAAATTAAATAATACAGAAAATAACTACAAAAATTTAAAAAAATTGAAAAATAAATAACGAAGAGAAAATTTGAAAAATAAAATAAAACGAACCATAAAAACCGTACAAAAACATAAAAAAAAGATGAAGAGAGACAGAGATATTATGCATGAATGAAATGATACAGAAAATATTCGCGAAAATGACAGAGGATTTAAAAATAAATAGCGAGGAAAATTTAAAAACAAAAAAAGAACAAAACGAAGCATAAAAAAGGTACAAAAATAGTTTTAAACCATGAAGAGAAACAGATATATTAGGCGTGGATTACATAATAAAGAAAATAGTCACGAAAATAATACGGGAGTTAAAAATAAATAACGAGGAGAAAATAAAACGAAAAATCACAAAGCGAAGCACAAGAAAGATATAAACAAATATTAAGCAATTATGGGGGGAGACAGAAATGTTATGCGTGAATTAAATAATAAAGGAAATAATCACGAAAATAATACAAGATTTTGAAATAAATGACGAACAAAAAATTAAAAGAACAATCACAAAACGAAGCATAAAAAAATCTTTAAAATATGATACGAAGAAAGAGAAAGAGAGAGAAAGAGAGGGAGAGAGAGCGGGGGGAATACAGAAAAAGAGGACCACAGAGAAACGATGAGACAGCTCGAGAGTAGGAGGCCGAGGAAGCCGCGAGAGAGGACGAAATGCCTGACTAATAAACTCCTAATTATCGCTGCGCATTGTGGTAATTACGTTCTGCACGTGACCGCTCGCTCGCGCAGACACGTCACTGTGTTGTGTTTCCATCTTTTATTTTACAAGCTCAAATTATACACACGATTCTAAGAGCGAATGAGCAAATAAGGAACTGCGCCGAGAATGCGAGAGGAACCGTAAGAGAATAAGAGAAAAAGAGAATAAGACGAGAAACACGAAAAGCTCACGATATGGACGAGGAAGAACGGCGACAGATAAAGAGAGAGAGAGAGAGAGAGAGAGAGAGAGAGAGAGAAAGCTCGATCCTTGTGTCCTGCTGTCTGGCCCTCGCAGCAAACACTTTGCCACCCTCGCAACTCCCATCCCCTTCCCCCGCGTGGCACAGAAAGACAAATAGAATAATTAAAACTGCATTATGGAGCAGTGAGCATTTTCCTCCTTCGTTTTAGCGCGAGAGACCCTTACCCACACTAAATAACTGGTATACCATTTGCATATAATATATACATAGATATGTACACACAGACCCTAATAACGGATGCGACACAAAAGTGTGAGCCGAGAAGGGAGGTAAATAATCAGCGAGGAATTTACAAACTTGATCATCTCGCGAGCAAGAGTTGAAAATTTTTAAGCTCAACTGTAATAAAGGATGTAATGAGAAACTCCCTTTTGCAATCACACTTTTGTACTTCTTTTGTATCGTTGAATTTATTGGACATTTTTTATCCTTTGCTTTGTCTTGTTATTAATTAATAATTGAATAATTGAAAAAAAGGTATTGTGTGTAAAAATAAAAATTCCATTTCGAGTACAGCAGTATGGAGATAATTAAATTCCGGGAAACACTCTTGAAAAACTTTTTTTGTGGTTTCCGTCATCGAGAAGAAAGAAATGCAAAAATGCATTTGAATTTGAATGAATGGAATTCAATGCTGTTTAAAAAAAAGTTTAGGAGTATTTCGTATCCGGAATTTGATTATCTTCATTCTGCTGTACACGAAGTCGAATTGTCATGTTTTTTTTAATGTTCCATTTTTGTGGAAAATACAACGAATCACAAAAATTCGCTGTATTTTTTTTATAATGTCGAAGTTTGCATCGTTGGTAGGCAATGATTTTTTTTCAATTCCCTATTGTCTTGCTATAGGGACTCATGTTTGTAGATTGAGCTTGTAGATCGCTAAATGAGGATCTTAAGGCTGCTTTAGAAGCCGAAAAAAAGCGTTTTTTCAGCAATTTTTTTGAAAGGGAAGGAAATGATTGCGGAAAACGAAATTTTGAGACGATAGTGCATTATATTCAAGCTTTAAAAAACAATTTTTATTATTAAAAAATATTGAAATTTTTCAAAGTTGTAACGATTTATCTGGGGCGCCTGGAGTCTGCACTTGTAAATCGGTGCCGGTGATGGAGGTCGTGCGATGCATCTGAAACAGTCGAACCAATTTTTTTAAAAGTTTTTATAAGTTCCTTTTCTATATGAACTAAAAAAATACCGAAGAAATGATGAAATTTCAAATTTTTTCGAAGTTTGAAAAAAAAATCACTTTTTTGAAAAAAAAATTCACTTTAAGTTGCAAAACAAGTAATTTAAATAGTACTTTTGTCCAACTTTTTTAGTTCAAATAGAAGATAATTTAATACTGAAGCTAGACCACTTTGATTTTTTTTCGATCGGACATATATTGTTTTTGCTATCGCCGGCACCGTTTTATAAAACTTGTGAAAATGAAAACTCGAGAAAATGGGCTTTAAAGTTTTCGGTCCAAAAAAATATAAGTTTTTGGATACTTACACTAATTAGATGTTAATCAGCTATCCCCGGGCCATACAATAATCCTTCCTCTTCTTCAAATCGATTTTTTGAAGCCTGTAAAGCAGACTACTGCCTTAACAAAATGTTTGCGTGAACTCCATAGCGTAAATACTCCAAAATTTGGGAAATTCAGAATCAAAATGTCTCGTTGCATCCTAGCGATGGAATCTTCAGCGTCGTTTTTTTTTTCACGTGGACTTGAAAAACGATTGAAAATTATATGTTTCATGGGGTCGACGTTTGCATGGCCGGGATGCAACGCAGATTCTTTTTAACTTCTCATTTTCATTTCATCTTTTGCAGATTAAGGTTGTTTACTACGATTTCTAAAAAAATGTTTGCGTGACTTTCGCAGCTCAAATTGTCAAAGGAAATTTGGTTTATTAAGGATTTATAAACCAGTTTATTTTGGAAATTATTTTCTCCCATTCTGTAAAATGAATATTATCCAATACATATAATTATTCTAATCCTATTATAATTAATTATCATCGGCTCATTACTGACAGTTATAAAAAACGAACTAAAAAAAACTCCATATTCCTTACAACGTCACGGACCATTATCGTACCAAGTCAACACATATATCGTCTTTTTTCTTCCTGTTTTTTTTATTTATTTTTTCAAAAATCAATCCAGCAAATACGCAGCGTCACGTTGAAAAATATTTAACGTGACGCTGTATTCAATTGACATTCGATATTTAGCAACGCGATGTATCGACTTTGAAATTTCGCCAGGAAAGAAAGAACCAGCGCGGGACGAAATTTTCACTCATTGCTGCGGCAACGATGCTCGCTGCTTCACTCGGTATATGAATTAAGATCGGGATGAAGGTCAATGCTAGTGTCGATTTTAATTTCTCTGAACGTTCCGCTGGACCGTCCGACCAAAGATGTGCGGATGCAATTCATTTACAGCGTCGAGCGAAACCTCCGGAGGGAGAAAGAGAGAGAGAGCGAGAGAGAGAGAGAGAGAGAGAGAGAGAGAGAGACCGAGAGAGATAAAATTTTTTACTGAATCTAGATAGTTGCATACTGAAAGTAACCCCAATGAAATGTTGCCCAACTCGCCCCAACCCTAAGAAATAGGGGTTGAACACTTAAAAATCGCCGTAGACTTTGATTTGCAAAAAAGTTCAAACATTTCTTCAGTTAGAACATGTATAGTTTCTATGTGACGGTAATTAAAATGAAGAAAATGCAAATTTGAGAAAATGGCACGTATTTACAAAAAAAAATCAACATTTCACGCAACATTCCTGTTAAATGTGGATGAAAGAAGAATTTTGATGAAGAAAGAATTTTTTTCAATTATTCAAAAATAATTCTCGTCAAGTAGTACCAATATTGTCAATATTTCTACCAAGTTGCAACTCAATCGGCTTAAGGGGCCAGTCTACTTTGGAGCCACGAAAAAAATGCTATTTTCGCGATTTTTTTTGATGATCTTATAAAAGATATGAATATAAAAGTTGTTGGGCTTGATAGATAAAGTCTTGAAATACATTAAAAAAAAAATTAATTCACTTTTATTCATTTTTAAGTACAAAAACTATAGTTTACCGTAACGTCTCAAAAATAGGTGGGCTAGGTAGCTCCACCACAACTCGGCAACGGCTTATCTGAAACAAAAAAATCAAAGTCCATTAAATTCAGTATGACACCAGCTACAAAATGACCCTCGGATATATAGTTTCATCAAAAAATAAAAAAATGGCAGATGAAAAACGAAAAAAAGTTTAAAAAACCCATTTTTTCGCAGTTTTTCGCAAAAAAAAAGAGTAAAAATCAAAACTTCAAAACTATCGAGGGTCATCTTGTTGCGAATCATGTTTACAATATGTGGTTCAAATATCAAGAGAGTCGATTGATTCGTTTTAGAGATACGATGGAGCTAGATTTTGAAAATTTTGATTCGAGAAAAACGCGTTTGAAGTTTATACCATGAAAAACTCTTACCTAAACTCAATCGGCAATTCCTGCACTGTACAAAATCCCTTCTGATTGCTCATCATCGTCGATTTCTTCAAGTCTAGCTTGCTTCGGATTTTGGGAAATTTTCAAAGTGGACCCTTAATAGTGCTTCCGATTTTTTGAAATTTTCAAAGTGGCCCCTTAATAGTTTTTGAATAATCCTGCACGCCAATTTCGATAATGCAGTTTTGCGAAAAACGCGTTTGAAGTTCACGCCTGCTCCGAATCCGAGCGGTAAGACACAGCGTTGACGGGCCGTAACGTTTGAAGTTTTTCGAATTTCACTTTGAAACGTTAGGAAAATATTCTGCATACATAGTTCGATCGTTGAAAGAAGAAAAGAAAGAAATCGATTTTTTTTATCGTTCTAAATGTATATCCCGCTTTAACAGCCCGGGCAAAAAATGTTTCAAACAAAAGTTGTTTGGAATAATAAAATACGTATAAAGTTTTCTCTCGTTCAACCCCCTATCTCTGAGAATCGCGGCACAAAAACGATCAGAAAATTCGGGGTTGATGCGTGTGCGAGCGGAGTAGACATGGGCATGGACGTCAGACAACTTTATACGTATTTTATTATTCCAAACAACTTTTGTTTGAAAGATTTTTTGATCGGGCTATTCATTATCGAGATACGGCGATTTTTAAGTTTTCAACCCCTATTTCTTAGGGTTGGGGCAAGTTGAGGGGCAACATTTCATCGGGGTTACTTTCAGTATGCAACCATCCAGCTTCAGTAAAAAAATCTGATTCTACGCTAAAAGTGCTAGGTTTTCGTCTCTTTTACTGGACTAACGGGGACAGAAATAGGATCGAGTCAAGAGAATCGTAGCCGCGTCAGCAACAGCCTCGATAAACATGCACTGCGTATGTATTAGCAGCGCAACCACGATAATTCTTTTATCGGCCCATTCCAATTAACCGTTTGCCTCTTGATCATTCCTAATTACCCGCAATTACGCGATGTTACACTATAATTGGTAAGTAGGCTGATGTCATACCGCCTATGAGAGAGATTAGAACCATGCGGGGATGAGAACTCGATGTCAAGAGTTATATATGTCGAAAAATGTATATATAAAGGGTGGCCTGTTATGAATGGGTAATCCAGCAACTGTCGATAGATCGTGTCCTACTGCATGCTGGAATTTCAGTTTCGTAAAAGTCCCACGGTTTTCGAGATTTTCAGCTTTATGTTATTTGTTGAAAAAAAATCATCTGCTTTTCGTTTTTCGCAGGCCATTTCTCCCAATGATATGAATCGACAATAACCGAGCAACTTTTTAAAGTAATTGACACGATATGCGTAGTGCATTTTTTTTTACATCGGAGGCCATCAAAGTCAAATGTTCGAATTGGTATGTATGAAAATTGTGTATAAGATCTTTTTTATAAAGTTTCCTTAACATCTGAGGTTAAAAAGCAGACCTCTCTAAATACAACAAATATTCAATGGTATTTTTTCAAAAACCGGGTGAAAAAATGTATTTGTGGAAATGACATGCAAGAAGCCAACAGCGGCTGATTTTTTTTCAAAAAATAATATAAAGCCTGAAATCTCCAAAACCGTGGGGCTTTTACGAAACTGAAATTCCAGCATATAGTAGGACATGATCAGACCTATCGACAGTTGCAGGATTACCCACTAATTACAGGACACCTTGTATATGTATGTATGATTTTTCACTCATCAGTAAACGAGTTATGAATCAAGGGCATCGTGAGTGCAGGATCGTTAAATTCATCGGGCCTTGAGATTATATACGAGTTTATTAATTAACTATAAGAGAATTTTAAATGTCCCATGTGTATGTCTTATCAATATTCGAAAATTGTCCTGTCTCCGTGTGAATTTGTTTTTTTTTCAGGCTAATATCGAGCTGGTAGGTTTAGCACAAGGTGCCGAAAAGGTAGACTGCAAATCCAGGTATTTTATTTGTTACACGTAAGGTGGGTAATTGTAGAAATCAACATGGGTAAATGCCATATGTGACGTAAGGCGTTACACCTCGTGGTCGGGGAAAAAGCGGTATGTTCGCGATTTTTTTTTTGGAAAACGTGTGCAGGTTTAGAACATATTTTGTTAACATCAAAGCGTATGGTTTTGAGTATGTTTAAAAATGTTTCCATTGGAAAATATTTGTAAATTAATTTTTCGTATTTTTCAAATCGGTGTTTCGATTATGAGGATGAATTGAGTTTAATCAAAAAAGGGTTTTTTTTCAAGTGTATAGAAAATTATTTTGTTTTAATATTTAGAAAATACGTTTTTGATAATTATTTTGGTATATAGTAATCAGTGCAATGTGATCCTCAATTTTATTCCCGTTATACACGCGAGCAGGAGCTGGTTATATATATATATATATATATATATATATATATATATCGAAATATCTGCATTGAAAGATTATTAAAATTACCCATATAGATATTAATGCTACCGGAAAGCTCGATCGGTTTTTTTAATTAAAACGAAATATTACATTTCCGATAAATTCATTAGTATTTACTGAACAATATAATTTCCATCGTCACTAATGAGCCCTTCCCAGTGGACGAAGTCATTAGTAACGATGTAAATTATTTTGTTCATTAAATATCAACAAATTTATAAAAAATGCAATGTTTTCTTTTAATTAAAAAAACGGATACCATTTTACAGATCTGAAGTTTGCATCGTCGGATTGCAACGAAATTTACGCGTTTATTCATTTATTATTATTTATCGTTTTACTGGATATTTCGACTCTAGAATATCGTCGGGAATTGAAAAACGTTGAAAAAATTTGGTGGGCTGGAATGCATTGTTACTGGGGGCGGGGAGGAGATTAATTCGATGATTAATCCGAAAAAAATAGAAGGAAAAATGGGCCCACGATAAGACTAGTCTTAAAAATTATAGAATGGGTCACTCTATTTTAGAAAATTTTTTGAAATATATAAAAAAAAGTCAGTCATCTTTAAAAAAAATAATTTTCCACCTAGAAGAAAACAAAACGTTGACATTGATAATTGATAATGTATTCATATTTTTTAATGAAAGTATGCTTCAAAATGAAAAGAAAATATGTGACGTTTGTCGACATCTCAATTAGTTCAGGAGTTATCAGCGTTTGAACGATTCCGAAACTTCCGAAATCGACATTTTTTGGAAAATTATAACTCCTAAAAGAGAAGAGATAAATATATGAAAATGGTGTGGATATTCCTTTCATGGGGTACAATTTTACAACAAAAATCAGGAGAACCAAAAATGGTCGAGGTCGTGAGCTAGATGAAATGGCGTGGAATTTCCCATATATATCAATATATGTATTTCAATATATATATTTTCATAAATATCAATATAAATTCTTATTCATAAATGTGTCATCGATAAATCCTCCTAATTAATCGTACCGAGGCGATGAGCGATAAGAAAGGCCACTCACAAACGAGCAGCTCTTTCGAGCTTACTGCACTTCCCCACACTTCGTATAAATAGCGGTGACATTTGGTAAAACCAATTGATACAGATATAATTAGCATTTCGCTGTCGATTCTTATACGAAGAGCGCGAGAGATCTGGCAAGGGCTGGAAGGGAAGCAAGTTGCGGGAATAGTTCGAACTTTGCTCGACTGTTTTTCCTTATACGTCCATACGATGTCCTACTTACAGCAGTCGGTAATTGTCTCGCTTCTCACATGCAAACCTGAGTAAGGACGAAGGATCTCGAAAAATGGATGCGTCGCGTGGCTATGAGTGAAGGATTTTTTGCCCTCGCATTTTCCAAGTTCAAGCACTAGATCATTTCGTGCAAAAACTGAATGCGTTTGATTTTTTTTTACCAGCAGTGGTCACCGCGAAGGACGTTTTTTAAACAGCGGTCTGCACATACTATTGTATTCACCATGTTTATAAATATTTTTCAATACGAAAATTGTAGTAGATCCTTAAGGGGTTAGGTGACGACCCGAAAGTCAAAATTATTTTAACAAAATAATTTTGAAATAACAAGTAAGGTTATTAGAAAATCGTTTGGATATTTTTTTGTTTGTACATTAACCAAGTTGTGTGCCAAACTTTATAACAAGATATTAATAATGAAGGGACTTGTCAGAAGGGAAGGGAAGAGAGACTTAACGGTGTACTTGATTTTGGCCACCCGGTTGATCTGAAACAAAAAAACGAGTTATTCTCCTATAATAGATAATATTGGCTAAGACTTGACCCAGTTTTTTTACGTTATCATGTTTCAGTTATTAAATTTTATTCTCTTCCAATTTTTCGAAGAAAACTGACATCATTATTGATAATAAGTAATGAAAAAAAAATGTTATGATCAAGACTGTCGGTCAAGACTAAACTACTATTACACTGAGTAAGCGTACCAAATTTCAAGTCAATCCGTGCATTAGATGTCGAGAAATCGTGTACACCGTTTGAAAAAAAAACATGGTTTCGAGAAAAACGCGATTAAAGTTTTACCATCAGTTGTAATCATGAATTTATCTCTAATCTGCGATTTTTGCACCACATGTTAGAACTTCCTCTTCGATTTGAGTTTTTTCAAGTGACGAACGTGTGTCTTATCTTGCACAGTATCCTCATCCCCTATTACCATACTCTTCAAGGCGATTTAGGCGAGGAAAAAATTGCTCATTTTCATGATCTTTTTCCGAAGGAAAGATTTCTTCACCATTTTCGAGACTTAGGGTATGTTTTATTTCTACTTTTGATTGTTACATGCTATTTTTTCGTTGGTCTTCAAAACTGGCGGAGGTATGGCACGGTCTTATAAACGAGTCGCGGCGGATGTTGTCGGACGGCGTGACACGTCGCGCCCGCGGAATTAATCGGGAAGAAATCCAATGAATTTGTTTCTCTCGTTAACACTCATACGCGGAATATGAACCAAGAAAAAGTGAGAAATGTTGAAAATCGATGAAATTGTATGCTTTGAAAAAAAAAATGATTGAATTTTCCAAAAAAAGTTTACATTTTGCAATAATAAAATACATCTTCTTTTCATTTTCGAAAACATTTAGGGTCATTTTTTAGACAATACGTTTAGAAATATTTATATCAAATTTTCTCAGAACAAAAAAAAAACAATTTAAAAAAACTCGTTTTCCCAGGGAAAAATTCACGAAAGATTCTTTTTTTTCGACCACGAGGTAGCTGTGATGCGTTAAAACAGCCACATGAGCTGGTAACCAGGATTACATAAATATAAAGGATTTAAAATATACGTCCATGTATCCCTATATATACAAATGTGCATATTCATGACTGTGGATGGATGTATTGACAGCAGAATTGACACACAATCTGACGTGCGCAAGAAGCACTATATAGGTCAGCAAGTGTACTTATAGCTTCCCCCTATCCCCCCTCACTGCGTTTCTTCGTTCTAATTGGAAAATCGAACCCAAATACGAGGGTCTGCATCGTGTGCCGAATTGTAATTTATACATCCGCGTTCTCGGGCTTTGAAATTCACTGATAAATTTAGGATTTTCCCCTCTTCGCCTCGAAGAACAATATTCGATTATTGTATGGCTCGTTGGGGGACTTCGTCTGATTCACTTCTCGATTGTACACTTTTTTTCTTCGTACGAATTCAAGCGGACTGACCGTGGATAAAATTATTTATAAAATGATTGCGGAAAAACATTTTATAAATAAATATTAATAAATATTAATATAAATATAATAATAATATAATAAATAAATTTTATAATTAAATATTTATAAAATGATTGCGAAAAATAAATATACTATATTGTGCTATGCCTGTAGGGTTGTGAATGTGGAATATTGGCGGGTAAATATTTTCGATTATGGTCAATAACAGCAGGCCCGGTGCGTATTTTTTTTCATCGTATGAGGCCCGAGAGGACGATGCACGTTGGCGAGAAGAGTACAGGAGGTGCGATTATAACGAGAGCTCGTTACGATCGAGTTAATGTCAGTAATTAAGCAAGTTGTAAGAGAGAGAGAGAGAGAGAGAGAGAGAGAGAGAGAGAGAGAGAGAGAGAGGAATGTCAGCAGTTCTCTGAGATCCGGCCATTCGGGAATGCACCGAGACCACATCGAGTTTCGCACACGTTTATTTATCACGCCTCTAATTATACCGATACCGCGCCCGCATCATTGCCATCGACCGTAAGAAAATAAACCACGAAAATGCATCCAAAATGACCCTGATCGAGCCTGGCCATCGCGGTGGACAATATTTTGTCTCTCTCTTCTCCCAAAAAGTCTGCTTTCAGTTCTACCCACGCTGGAAGGGAGTAGAATCGCAATAAAAATTCCAATAAATACTATTTATTTTTCTTTGTTTGGGTTAATCTCTAATTTCTATATTCTAAATCTCTAATTTGATAAAATTGATAGACCCTTTTAATTTTAATAAAAGTGATAAAATAAAATATTACTAAAAATATGTGATGATTTAAAAAAAGAATAAATAATCTTTATTCCAATAAATTCAACAAAATATCGCTATTTTCGCACAATTTTCATTCAGTTTATAGTGGTAATAACAATATTTCGATAAACAATCTTTGTTTTATAAAATAGACAAATATATTCAATGAACGAACGAATAATTTACTAATGTTAGTAAATAATGTCCATTTTAATAAATTCAATATAATAGAGAAATTCCAATGAACATTGTATTCAATCAATAAAGATAATAACGATATTTTTGCGCTTCCTCTATAGGCAAACAATTTCCAATTTTTATCGAGAACGGATAACCCAAAAAAAACTGTCTCAACACCCTCTATACATAAAGAATATCAGTACTATGAATTACGTTTTAAAATAGTTTCCTCTTATGTCACGTAAAAGAGTGCTGAGTGAAAAATTCTTAAGAATTGTCCCCCGGATAAAAACGCAAAAATAACGAGGCTCCCTTCGGAGTTGATTAGCATTGTCTCTTTTTCGTCACGGCCCTTCATTTCCAAGAAGGAAGGGCAAAATGTTTCACTGTGCAATTAATCTTCTAGTCCATGACTACAAGAAAATTGACTTTTTTTCTCGTCACACCCTCCTATATATATATATATATATATATATATATATATATATATATATATATATATATATATATACAAAGAAATAAAATTGAAAAATGACTTTGCGATAATCAAAAGCCCGTAACGAGCAGAAGGCGCGGCAAACAGCGAGAAAACTATAGGTATGAACGAAAACGCGATCTACATCCGCGAGTATACAGGTGAGTGTACGCAACGCGGATAATGATAGACGCCGTGTTGAGCCCCGAGCCCAGAAGCCGCGGTGATAATTTTCTACGGGCTACTTAGCTCCGTTTCAATAATTAACCGATAATTATGCACGCCCGCCTATGCATATATATAAATACAAACGTAGGTGTACGGGACTACCCGGTCGTACGTGGTACAACTTCGATTTGACCTGGAAATGCTAATTGTAAAATCGACCGAACTACTGTGACGTGGTGTATGCGAGGTGGGTCGGAGGGATATGGAAGGCTCGAATTGCGAAAACGAATTGAGTGAGAGCTGAAATAATGCGCTGCTTCTCGAGGTACGGATTGAGACGCCCTATATATATATATATATATATATATATATATATATATATATATATATATATATATATATATATTCATTGGCTGGTTCAAACTTCCTCGCCCTTTCTACCCCAATGCCCCTTATCCCTCCGTCTCTCTCTCTCTCTCTCTTCGGTTCTTAAATCTATGCTGGAAGTTCAATACCGCGAATGAGAGAGTCCGTTATCGATCATTCGTCCTTGCTCCTCTACGTACATGTATGACCAACTTCTTCGGACAATTGTATATATATATATATATATATATATATATATATATATATATATATATATATATATGAGAAGAGTATATTCTGAGCTCGACGGATCTATGTAACGTTAGCTATCAGCACATCACGACCGGACTGTCCTTGAAATGACCTTGACATAAGTGTCATCACATTGATCTAGGGTTGACTTTTAAGACATTGGGATTCACATTGCGAGAGTACGGGGACGGGCCTCAAAAACGAGAGTCTCCAAAATTGCCTTTTCGGATATGCAGAGAGAGTGACGGGGGGGGGGGGGGGGGGGAGAGAATGAGACGAATGCCAGCATCTGCCTGCGCACCATAGAGAGTTCGCTCGTTGAATTCGTAATGAGAATTCGTTGAATGTAACGAAGAATATATGTATATGTAGTTGGCCTTCACTCTCGGATTATCAACGAGGGTAAAACGTTAATTCGAGACCTCTCTCGCGGCAAGTGTCTATCCTGGGCGAAGTGAGCGAAGTATGAGACGTGGACCGCGAAAACTGTGTATGATCTCAAGCAGCTGAGGAATCTGGGCAAAAACGTGACCCTTGTGCTTTTTGGAGTGTCTTGCGCATTCGCAATTTAGCCTTGTCGGGCAGAAATTGTCGTAGGATCGAATTGGATTCTCATACTCGTTTCCACTTCCTGATTGGGTCGTCGCAGTGGATCCCTGCAGGAGAACGCCACGGTTGTACATTCGATTTTAATCGGGATTCACCATTGGAATCCAATGTATGAATTTAATTTGAATCCTGAAGGATACCTACATTATGGAACAGAATCCGATAAGATTCTTGATGAATGAGGTTGAAGATTGCAGAGGAAATTAATATTCCTGAATTCCTTTCATTGTTTTTGGCAAATTGTGTGTGCGAAAATCCTTCAGCCATTTATTGACATATTTGGTGATCGATCTACAATATGCGTGAATGAAAAAGATCGTCAATTCGATTTTTTTAAATCTGATTCCATTGACTCTAAAAGATACCCTGTTTTTTTTTACATTTTTCGAAGGAACCTTTCGTAAAAAAAAAAAAAATTCGCCGAAAAAACAACGCGCCGATTTAAAAATTTGAAAAAAATTTCCAAACATGCGTGATTATGTGTAAAAAAATTAAAGCCATCACCCGCAGTGGAAGTATGATTTTTTCTGTGCTTTCTAAGAGATTAAGGTAAAAAAAAAAAATTCTAAAAAATTCAAGAACCGCTTACTTCGGGCGGATACTTAAATATTTTGATACCCACAATGAATGCGTGTGACTATTTTTGAATAACCAAATCACAATGATGGACCTTGAACAGTTAGCAGACAATTTTTCGGATTATTTTTTAACGTTAATCGCTCAGAAAGCATAGAAAAAATCATACTTCCACTGCGGGTGATAGCTTGAAAATGTTTACATGTGATCACGCATTTTTGGGAATTTTTTCAGATTTTTAAATCGAGGCGTTTTTTTCGAAGAATTTTTTTTCTCACTAAGGGTTTGTTCCGAAATTTTTTTTAAAAAATCAGGGTGTCTTTTAGATTCCATGGAATCAGATTAAAAAAGAAACGAATTGGCGGGGGTCAGGGGAAAAGTCCACCGGATTCGCGTGGAATACCCCTCGGCAAATGGCACAATTTTGAGCTCTGTTTTTTTTTTCCTTTTTTTTCACCATCCAATTATCTTCCTTAAAGAAAAGAAACTGTTGCGGAAGCTGCGAGCGGTCAAAAAATATTTCGAGATCGCTTAAGCCTCCCAAAAATTCAGGTTCTCATTTAAAAAAAAAAAAACGATTTTTTTTCCGTCCACTTCTCACCCATGAAATTTACGCTTTATAATTTTGAAATTAACCTCGCGAAAGCTCTAGCCGGCAAATGAATATTCAGTGGTCGCTCAAGGTTTTCCAAATGCGGAATTTCCGCCGAAAAATAAATCTCGCATGCGCTATAATTCATTGTAGCATAAAAACCAAATAAACGGCGAATTGTTAAATTTTCTGAATAATTTATTATAATTATTTGTAACAAACACCAATTGGACGATATGTGTTATTATGTAGCATTGTATTATAGCGCCGCTCGTCACAGAGTACAGCTACGATTGGTCCGCAGTTTGATTAACGAGACCGACTGTGGGACGCATTACGATGCGCGGAAAACAGCTGCCATTTCAGTTTTACGAATAAAACGACCTACAATTTTGTTTACGGACAACAGCTTTAAAGAATCATTTTATGAGAACAAAGATTATAATTCTTGGGTTCGAAGTGTGAGGTAAATTTGGAAAATCTGTTTCTAAAGAAAAAAGGAGATATTGTTTTGAAAACTTGGCTAAGCGTCAAATTTATGCGAAGAGTAGAAACAATTCGAAAATTGGAAATTTCGAAGCTCTTGAGCGACTACTGAATATGCATTGGCCGGCTAGAGGTGTGGGAGGTTAATTAAAAAATTTTAAAGCGTAACATTCATGGGTCAGAAGTGGATGAAAAAAAAATCGATTTTTTAATCGATTCCTTCCTGCCCTTTGAGTCCTTTTTACTGCTCCGCGTATAAATCTCTCTCTCTCTCTCTCTCTCTCTCTCTCTCTCTCTCTCTGTCTTTCTTCGGTTTTTCTATCAACATTATTTATTCGTTATTCAGCCTGCATTATTATTACTAATTCTAAAAAAAAATTGTTATTCACCTTATTCATTTTGCACTACATTATATTATTAAACTGTATACTGTATATTTTCCGATTGCCTCAAGGTATCACCAAGGCATAGTAAAACTGAACTAATCTAATCTAATCTAATATCTCTCTCTCTCTCGCTCTCTCTCTCCCTCTCTCTCTCTCTCTCTCTCTCTCTCTCTCTCTCTCTCTCACACACACACACACACACACACACCCTCTGTAGTAAAACTATCTCCCTTTCTGCGAGTGAGGAAGGGAGAGAGCGAGAGAGAGAGAGAGAGAGAGAGAGAGAGAGAGAGAGAGAGAGAGAGAGAGAGAGAGAGAACGTGGATTTGTTTGCCAACGACGCAAAATTCTTATCCATAGGCCTGTTTGTTTCCTCGCCTAGACGAGAGGCTCCGCAAAGAAACGATGAATCTGAAACCTGTTAATTAGCCGTGCCAGTTCGGGCGGTTGAGGACGCGCGGCTAAATATGGAAATGGATTGCACTCACTTAGCTTTATAATGGCCCTCTCTCTCTCTCTCTCTCTCTCTCTCTCTCTCTCTCTCTATTCCTTCCTTTCTTCGTCCTAAGTTACGAATGCGGGTTTGCCACGATTCAAACTCACCGTACTTGGTGGATATAAATCGCCATGCACAAGATTTCACTGACTGAGCCGCATACGCGGTGTCGGAAGCATGAGAGAGGAGAGTTCGCGGTACCTTTGTCTGATACTAGTCACGTGATTCCCAGAATAAAAAGTACGATATATGTAAACATCATTTCTCATTTTCATTTAAACGATTTTTCATCTTCACTTTAGTAATTTTCCATTTTTATTCAAACAATTTTTCTTCTTCATTTTAGTAATTTTTTATTCTAATTTTTCTTCTTTATTTCAGTAATTTTTTATTCTAATTTAATTTTTTTTGTTGTAATGGTAATTTTTATTTATTTAAACAATTTCTCAGTTTTATTTTAGTAACTTATGATTTTTATTTCATCAATGTTTTATTATATATTTTTAAATCCGATACACATTTTATAGACACCCTTGGCTAAAAGTATAAAGCACCCTGTAATTTTTCCGTCCGGAAAAATCGTCTTGATATTTTCATTGACATTGGCTTGGCTTTTCAGAATCCTGCTGTTTTTTCGAAGAAAACACTAAATGAATCTGCAAAAAAAATCGCAATTTTTTTTTCATAAGCGAAACTATAGCTCACGGTTTCCTTTTAGAAGATCTTATCTCTAAATGGTGAGATTACTACTTTTTCGAAGTCCAG
>OY723391.1:43386762-43409262 GCA_963210295.1 Ophion ellenae
AAAAAAAAGTTCTTCTGTAGCGAAATTTAGTGAAAAAAAATCTCCACGACTAAAAATGAATTTCAAAAATCGTCTCTAATAAAATTCAGTAAAAAAATATTTAGTAAAATTTGGCAAAACAATCTTCAGTAGAACTTTGTAAAAAACATCTCCTTTAGTAAGATTTAGTAAGAAAAATAGATTTTCTAGCGAAATTTATTTTACAAAATCTTCTTTAGTAAAATGATCTAGCAAAAAAAAATTCAGTAGAATTTAGTGAAACATAATAATAAATCTTTAGCAAAATTAAGTAAAACATAAATCTTTCGCAAAATTCAGTAAAACATAAATCTCTAGAAAAATTTAGTTAAACATAAATCTCTAGCAAAATTTAGTAAAAAAAAACTACTTTGGAAAGGCGAAAGGGTGCAGGAAGAGTGACAGGCCTCCTTTAATTCTAATCATGCGTTTACGAAAGATAAAGCGAGCGCACGTGCGTAACGTCAGAAAAGGGTTGGAGCCGCCGTCCGTCCCCTTTTCCACCCCCTTGATAAGGCTACGAGTGCGTTCCTTGCACGTTCGATCAATCTAACGGATCTAATTTGCGCGCAAAAAGCGTTCATGTTCTTTTTTATATCCGCTGAGGTTCTCTCGTCAAATTGACGCGCTTTCGAGGTCTTTGACTGCGTACGCGGCCTCTCTCTCTCTCTCTCTCTCTCTCTCTCTCTCTCTCTCTTCTCCATGAGCATGCACTGGGATCTGACACGTGTCAATTCTCGAAGGGGAGAGTATGCACGCGCATGTATGTGCCTCCCTCTCACTTCCCGCGCCATTTTTTTAAACCTAAGTTTGCGATCGAATTAAAATGGGAAAAGGGGTGGAGGGTGGCGCCAGTGATTCTAATAATCTCGTTACAGGCTATTTTATATCTATGAACTTTTCCGGGAGTCTGAGAATTGATCAATTCTAAATAACAAAAGGGGTCAATCGCGTGACGACCGTCGAAGTTGGCCCCTGTAGCTCGTTAGGCTCGCGCGTAATTGTAATATCGAGTTGAACGTTAATTACTTTTAAAGAGTTTGCGAACTAATGGCTTGTTTATCGAAAAACGGTATTTTACGAACACCGATAATTAACGATATTATACACGGTCATTTTTTTTAACAGTGCTGCCAATATGGCTAATGGGAGCTCGTCAATTTAAAAATCATTTTTTCTGTTTTTTTTTTCGCAACTAATTACTATTTTACGATAAGGGCAATGATTTTACTTGGCAGTGCCACTTTTGTGAATTATTTAGAAATTTTTAGCCGAACGTTTGGAAATGTAGAAAAAAATAAGAAGGGGTGAGCGATCCGAACGGACGTGACGAAATTTTTAAGGGTTTCCGAATACCCTTCCCTAAGAGTGGGGAAGGTTCGTGGAGTCCTGAAGTCGTCATGGAGTCGCCGTGGACTCTCAAAATCGTTATTGGAGTCCCAGTGGACTTCTGGAATAGTTATGGAGTCGTCGTGGACTCCTGGAGTCGTCATGGACTCCTGGAGTTGTTATGGAGTCCTGGAGTCATCATGGACTCCTGGAGTCATTGTGGACTCCTGGAGTCGTTATGGAGTCGTCGTGGACTCCTGGAGTCGTTATATGGAGTCGTCGTGGACTCTTGGAGTTGTTATGGAGTCCTGGAGTCATCGTGGACTCCTGGAGTCGTTATGGAGTCGTCGTGGACTCCTGGAGTCGTTATGGAGTCGTCGTGGACTCTTGGAGTCCTTATGGAATCTTCATGGACTCCTGGAGTAGTCATGGACTCCTGGAGTTGTCATGGAGTCCTGGAGTCGTCATGGGCTCCTGGAGTCGTGGTGGCGTCCTAGATTCATTATGAAGACGCCATGGACTCCTGGAGTTGTCACGGAGTCCTGGAGTCATCATGGAATCCTGGGATCGTCGTGGCGTCCCGGAGTCGTCATGGGCTCCTGGAGTTGTCATGGATTCGTCATAGACTCCTGGAGTTGTCATGGAGTCCTGGAGTCATCATGGGCTTCTGGAGTCATGGTGGCGTCCTGGAGTCGTCATATGCTTCCTTGGTTGTCATGGAGTCCTGGAGTCATCATGGGCTTCTGGAGTCGTGGTTGGCGTCCTGGAGTCGTCATATGCTTCCTTGGTTGTCATGGAGTCCTGGAGTCGTCGTGAACTCCTGCAGTCGGCTTGCAAAAAAAAAAAAAACACTATTTATTTTCCATCCACATTCCATCAACTTTCCTTTACCGATTCAATCAACCTTCGCCCAAAGCCCGATTATTTTTTCGTTCTCATTCAGCGGCAACTGGACCGCGATTTGAACAACGCAAATTCAATTCCTCCTCATCGGTGTGTACACGTTCCCTCTTGTGTTCCGATTCTTTTTTTTTCCCCTTTGTCTCGAAGTCGACGCTGTCCCGCGAAGCGTACGCCAATTGAACGAGGAGGCGAACTGAAGAAGGGAAAAAGGGGCATTATCCGATGTTTTTGCGACGCTGTATTGAAGTTGAGCAATGCGAGGACGGGGGGCGGGGAGAGGAAGGGAGGGGGGCAATCGAATTTTGATCGGGAGAGCGACTGCCGAACTTTGAGGCCAGATGTTAAACACCATGGGCGCAGCGTGAGACGAGCGAAGGCGGTCTAAGCATAAATATATCCTCAGTAGGGGGTGCGCGCCATTATGATGCTGTAGCGAGAGACCGTCGAGCTTAAGAGTTCTATTTGTGGTAATTCGGGGTTTAATGCACTCTCTCTCTCTCTCTCTCTCTCTCTCTTACTCCATACGCACTCTGATTTAGACCGACGTGAACTTTTTAGCCGAACCCCAATGGCGCAAAAATACGCGTGTATAGGGAGAATGCCCGTAAAATATGAAATATTCTTCCTGCGCGCTCCGACTTTCGTGCATCAAGGAGGAGAACTTGGGAAAGTTAAACAGCATTTGCATTCCTGGCACGAGAGAAAAGATATCGAGCATCCCTATTAACGCGTTACACCAAACCAGGGTTGTAAATAATGCATTACTTTTTGTAATGCGTTAGTGTTTTCATTACTCATCACTTTATATTTCGTAATGAAAAAAAAAAAATCATTGCTCATTACATCACATTCAGTAATGTGAAAAATTTCCATTACTCATTACATTACATTTTGCACGCAAACAATTGCCATTATTCATTACATTGAATTTTGTAATGTAAACAATTTTCATTACTCATTACATTGAATTTTGTAATGTGAACAATTTCCATTCCTTATTACATCACATTTTGTAATGTGAAATATTTTCATTGCCCATTACAATGTAATGGGTAATGGAATTTTTTTACATTACAAAATATAAGGTAATGAGTAATGGAATTTTTTCACATTACAAAATATAAGGTAATGAGTAATGGAATTTTTTCACATTACTAATGCAATGCAATGTAAAAAATCTCCATTATTCATTACAATGTAATCAGGATTATTATTCGTTTCCCATTAGGGGCAGCGGTTTTTGCACTGGGCCGATGTGGCCCGATGGGTAACGAATAATAATGCATATTCCTTGTAATGAGTAATGGAGATTTTTCACATTACATCAGTAATGTGAACAAATTCCATTACGCACTACCTTATACTCATTCCATTAAATTTTGTAATGAGTAATTTACATTTTTAACATTACAAAATCCAATTTAATGAGGAACGGAAATTGTTTACATTATAAAATATAACGTAATGAGTGAAGGAATTGTTTTACATTACTGAATGTATTGTAATGGGTAATAAAATATTTTGTATTACCCATTAAAAAAGTAATGAATAATGCATTACTTTTTCATTACAAATTTCGCAACCCTGCACCAAACTGGTGACCAGGGAAAAAAGGAATTTAGGCGATTTTTTTTCTGGGAAAACGTGTGGAGGTTTTAATGTTTTTTTTACATTCTAGAGTATGGTTGTGAGTATGTTTTACAATTTTTATATTGAAAAATATTTATAAATAGGGTGGATAGAATTGTTTTTAGGAGATTTTCGCATTCGGAGTTTAACGGGTTGTACCTAGCTCGAGGCCGGAAAAAAAGTGAAATTTTCGTGAATTTTTTTTCTGATAAAACGTGTAGAGGCTTTTGAGATTTTTTGTTTTACATTAACGAGTATACTTTTGAGTATCTTCTACAGTTTATGCATTGAAAAAAATTCATGAATGTGGTAGATGCAATGGTTTATGCAGATCGCTGCTTGAAAAACGTCCTCTGCGGTGACCACTGCTGGTGACAAATCATCCGAAACAAACAACGAAACGCGTTTACTTTTCGCACGAAATTATCTAATGCGTGGACAAAAGATTCATAAACATCTTCATTTATGAAAAAAGTGCCGCCGTCTAAAGTAAAAGTATAGATTTTCTGAAAAAAACGCTCTCTTCTCGTTGATAAAAAAAGAACTATGCACTAAAGAAGAAAATTCCTTCGTTCAAGCGCTGCTCTTTGATATGTCAAAAAACCTTGTCAAATTTGCAGTCGATCGGTGCAGTGATTTTTGAGATCTCGTGGTCATCGATTTCGAAAAAGTTTGTAAAGCAAAACTAACCTATAAACGCCCATAACTCCCTCAATTTCAATCGAATCGACTTGAAATGTTTAGAGAATATTTTTCAAATGTTATATTTTGAGATCTGGGCATCGCCAGCTAATGGGCCTGGGGGGGGGGGGCAGATGTGAGAGAGGATCGGGAAAAATGAATTGTAGACATTTTAGACCCATATACATTTTTTAGAATCACTGGGGGGGGGGGGGCAGCCCCTCCCTGGCCCCCAGTGACGCCCTCATTTTGAAAATACGTGGAAAACACAAAATCGTAAAATGCCCATCGATTCTCCCATTCTGGCCCCTTCTCGTGCAGACTTCCTTTCAAACGCATCGCAGTTGCAGCCGATCACTATCCCCAGTGATATGCATAACACACAAAGCCAGAATGAAAAAAGAAAATAAAACATTGAACCGCGCCACACCGAGCTCAGAAAACTCATCGGCGTTGCACATACGCCTCCCCCGCGATTTCCCGCAACCGATTTCGGGATATAACCGATTTATGAATATCTCCCGGCTTATTTGACCTGTTTATAGCCTACCGATCGTTTCCCGGTGAGGCAAGCAGCCCAAGGGCCAGAGAGCAAGCCTGCGGTGGGGCGGCCGGTCGGCGGGGGGGGGGGGGGGGGCAGCAGGAGATGCACATTAGCCCCAGCATTGTGGCATGCACCAAGGAAGCGAGAGTGAAGAACACAAGCATGCGGTGGTAATACGGTAATGGGCGAATACACACTAAGACCCCAGTTAATGTGTACCGGGGGGCGCGTTCGTAGGCTCGCAATAACGGGAGTTCCATAAATATGTGTGTGTGTGTGGGTGGGGGTGGGGGGGATTCCGTATATATAAAGGGAAAGGGCTATACATATGTGTGTGTGTGTGTGTGTGTGTGTGTGTGTGTGTGTGTGTGTGTGTGTGTGTGTGTGTATGTATGTATATATATATATATATATATATATATATATATATATATATATATATATATATATATATATATATATATATATATATATATATATATATATATATATGACCGTTGAGTTTAATCCTTGCATTTCGTGACGCGGGACAAAGCCTCGTGGATTGCGCTAACGGAATTGGTATCGCACGAAACGAGCATTACCTACGTACTTACGTTACGAGCTTTGCACATAATATGTACCTACCTACGCGCGGAAATATACGCATATATTTATATATATATATATGTGTGTTTGTGTGTGTTTATGTATATGTATATATACAGGGTGACAATTGTAAGAGGGTGTGTGTTTTATAAGGGTCTGGCGCGAAGATTTTGCAACCGAGAAAAATATTACGTTTCATCACTGTTCACTTGCTTTTCGAAAAAAAACTATATAGCATTATTGTGATGAATAGTAGAGGGGTAAAATTGAGAATTCTAGAAATAAATGAAAATTCCATTTTGTGGGCAGCAGAATGAAGATAATTGGGGCTTACACCTAGATATTGTTCACGATATCGATTTTTGGCTTTCGACGGATTTTCGAAAGGTATCGGTTGAAAAATGTTCTTTGAAAATTTCATGTCGATCCGTGGAAAATTGAGGGAGTTGTAGGCGTTCGTAAGGATCCGCGAACCGGTGAACTTTAAACGCGTTTTTCTCAAGGTAATTTTTTCAAAATCGGTGACCGCGGTATCTCGAAAATCACTGCACTGATCAACTTCAAATTTTACTAGCTACTTTGTAATATATAAAAGAAGTGCTCGAATGAAGGAATTTCTTGTTGGATGCGAAGTTTTTTTATCAACGAAAATGGGGGCTTTTTTAATCGTATATCGATACTTTCACTTAAGACTGCGGCATTTTTTCAAACATTAATATTTTATTGAATTCTTTGTCCAAACACTTAATAATTCAAAAAGGTTTACAAAAATTCTAAAAAAATCTACTTACAACCATATTCTTGCTGAAAACAAAAAACGAAAAACTGCACGGTTTTTTCCAGAAAAAAATCACGAAAATTCCTCCATTTTTTTACCACGAGTTAAGTGTAACCCGTTAAACTCCGAATGCGAAACTCTCCCAAAGAACATCTTTCAAATTGAATCAAATTTCATCCATCCTCTTTAGACTAATTTTTTTTCTCAATGACTGGAATCCTAAAAAAAGTTTTCCGTGAGTATTTCGTGTTCGGAATGTAATTATTTTCATTCTGTTCCACTCAACATGAAATTGATATTCTTTTTCAGAACGCCCTTCTTTCTGGTGATTACTACTCGTCACAAAAATACGCTATATTTTTTTGGGGGACTGAAAAAACCATAAAAAATTATATTTTCCTCAGTCGTCAAATCTCCGCGTAATACCCTTGAAAAGCACACGGCCACCTTATCATCGGCACCTCATATACAGGATGTCCTGTTGTGAATAAATAATCCTGCAGCTAGGTCGCTAATCGATAGGTCAGATCATGTCCTACTATATTTTGGAATTTCAGTTCAGTGAAAGTCCAACGGTTTTCGAGAAAAAAAAACCCGGAAAACGATCTTCAGTGATATGTATCACTGGGGATATATATCACTTTTGAGCACCAAAGATGGTGCTTTTAAGATTACTTTCAAGCACCAGTGATATGTCAAGATCACTTTTAAACATCAGTGATACGTAAATATCACTTTTAAGCACCAGTGATATGTATCACTGGGGATACATATCACTTTTAAGCACCAAGATGGTGCTGTTGGTTTTTCACGTGTCATTTCACACGGGGGATACATATCACTTTTGAGCACCAAAGATGGTGCTTTTAAGATCACTTTTAAGCACCAGTGACATGTCAAGATCACTTTTAAACATCAGTGATACGTGAATATCACTTTAAAGCACCAGTGATATGTATCACTGCGGATACATATCACTTTTAAGCACCAAAGATGGTGCTGTTGGTTTTTCACGTGTCATTTCACACGGGGGATACATATCACTTTTGAGCACCAAAGATGGTGCTTTTAAGATCACTTTTAAGCAACAGTGATATGTAAAGATCACTTTTAAACATCAGTGATACGTAAATATCACTTTTAAGCACCAGTGATATGTATCACTGGGGATACATATCACTTTCAAGCATCAAAGATGGTGCGTTTGGTTTTTCACATGTCACTTCTACAAATGAAAACATTTTTGACTCGGTTGTTTAAAAAATACTCTTGGTTATATGTTTTATCTGGAAAAGTCTTCTTTTTAACCTCAAATGTTAAGAAAACTTTATAAAAAAAGATCTTATGCAGAATTTTCATACAAACCAATTCGAACATCTGACTGCGGTGTAAAAAAATGTACTATGCATATCGTGCCAATTACTTAAAAAAGTGGCTTACTTATTGTCGATTCACCTCATTTGGAGAAATGGCATGCGAAAACCAAAATCAGATGTTAAAAAAAAATAACATAAAATTCAGAATCTCGAAAACCGTGGAACTTTTACTAAACCGAAATTCCAACATCTAGTAGGACTAGATCTGACCTATCGCCAGCTCCAGGATTATCCATTCACAACAGGACACCCTGTATATATTCGTGTACGCGCGTATAATTCTATGGGCGCGAACGTTCGCGCACGCACGTAAATATACGTATTCAAGTGCGCGCATAACACATGGGATATAAGCGCGGTACAAATCATGGCATCCTTTCCCGTCAATGGCACCCCACGGGCGTTCACGAACTTTACATGACACGCACGTTGGAAATAAGCGGGACGAGTGAGACGCGGTATTATCCCGCGTTCGCTATTTCCTTTACCTCCGCCCTGCCCCGACACCCCAACCGGCGATTCGTTGCCCCGTGCACGCGTACGCGGTACCGTAAGACACCCTTAAGGTAAAACGAGCGCGCGCTCTTGATTTCTATAGATTTTGTTCAAATTTTAACCAGACATTGTTCATATCAATATGCATGTTTGAGTAAAATTTCAAAACAATCGATTATTTACATTGGGAGATAATAGGATTTAAAATTGCAACTTTTAACACTGCATTGACCGAAAGTCCGGTCACATAATTCGTCGTACCATTCTATTGTGTTTATAAATTTTGAAAAAAAATTATGTTTAGATAGCAAACTAGTTAGGGAAAGAGTGAAAAAAGTTTGGATTGCCTTTACTATTCAGTTTTGCTAAAAACGTTCAGTGAAGACAGAATTACTCTCAGTAAAAAAAAAGATTTGTCCCGTATAATAAGAATGCATATGGCAACACCGCAGAACAGTATTGTTCAATATTTCGAGAAAAAAAAACTATCGGGTTCGTAAAGTTAAAACCTTTTATCATAAAAAAAATATTTGCTTTATAAATACTAATATTTTATATTGTTTATGTTATCGTCATTAACAAATAAAAGTGTTGGTTAATTCATAACTAATTAAAAACTTTGTTCTTTTAGGTTTCTTTATGTGGTGAACGGCGCGGCGGATTTTGTTTTTGAAAAGTAAATTCGTTATATTGAGTTCGTATGCACAGTCTGGAGGCAGTCGGTTAGAGAACGTTTATCTGTGACGTTGGAATGCAACGAAATTTCTTTTTAATGTTGATTCCTTCACTTTCATTGCAATCTAGATTTTTTCTCATAGATTAAGGTCGTCGGTCTCTTATGAGGACAAGAAAAACCGTTTGAGCGATTTTCTTACCATAAATCGGAGGTTACCACTTCGAGTATTGACCATGCATAACGCTGCGCGATCATATACACCCCTGTGTTTGAAATCACCTCTAGATAAATGTAACTGTGTTTACGTGAAGGTCATTTTCGGCCGCCAAAAATGAGCGTGTACTTTCGAAAAATATTAAGGGTTGGTATCGAATCAGCCAAAACTGCTGATGCCAGCATTGGGTAGACATATCGAGTTCAAACAGCCTTTTTTCATATATATATATATACAGGGTGTTAGGAAGGTCGATGCAAAGCATTAAGGGGGTGATAGGTCACCTTTTTAGGAACATATCAATCCTAGGTTACCCCTAGTCCAAAGTCTAAGGATTTCGAGTTATCATGGTAGGTATGATTTTTTGAAAAATATCCCAAAATTAGGTACGAACTCGTTTATTTCTGATGGTAATGCTATTTATTCAAAATACCATTAACATAGAAGGTATTTTCATTTTTTGACAAGTTTTTAATCATTCAACACGTCCCATTTAGTTAGTTGTGTGGATGCAGATGATTGTATTGGTGTTTGTCGATTGAATACACATTCAACTAAGACGCAAGTACGTTTTTAGTTACCAATTATTCTGTTTGAACATTATGAACGAGTTAGTACCTATTTTTGGAGAATTTTCCATAAATCATACTTACCGTGATAACTCGAAATCCTTAGACTTTGAACTAAGGTAACCTAGGTGCGATTCCTTCCTAGCGGGGTAACCTATCACCCCCTTAAGGCTTTGCATCAACCTTCCTCACACTCTGTGTATATATATATATATATATATATATTTGAGGAACAATGTCTCGATGGGTGATTACCAGCTGGTCCTGCCGGGCGATACCCTTGCCCATTGTTTTTCACTGCTTCCTTTTTTTTTCTTTCTCCAAAGTTGTACGTTCGCAAATGTTGGGAACGAGTTTAGCTGTCACGATACATACACACCCCCCTTTGATTCTCGACATCACGCTCCACAGGGTTAGATCCCCCCTCCCTCTCTCTCTGTCTCTCTCTACGGAGCTCTTGCATATCACCCAGACTCGTAGCTCACTCGTCCCGAATCATTGAGCGAAAATGTTGTGCTCCAAACCCACAACTCGTAATGTCAAAAAAAAAACTTGTGGCAGGGTTGGAAAAAAATTTGAGAGACACATTTTTCAGTATAAAAAAATTCGAATTATAATTACTCGCACTGGCTGGTTACGAATTGTCGGGGATCCTAGTCCAGAGCAAAAAGAGTGACTTTGGCAGATTCAAAGTGAAAACCAAAGGAGCGCAAAAATGGAATAGAACAAATGATTTCAATGATGACGATGATCGATTCGTTCGACGATATAAATATATACATATACGCAATTACTGAAGAAACGGACGAGGTCCTTCTGGAAGTCGTATTACCTGCGCTCTCAGCTCGACGACGCTTCTTCGAAGAACGGACCGATGAATAAGGGATGAGCCCGTGTAAGAGCGAGCGGGTTGAGGAACTTTGTTCCCAGATACGTGCAAGGGGTTAAACGTTTTCGTTTCGGAATCATGGCCCGACGAGTGAATACCTAATGGGGCACCCTTGTACTACACGCTCCTCGATCGAACGCTTTTTTTTCGTTCTCGATTTCTCGGCTCGAATTTCTCCCCCGATTGCCTCTTGAAATTCTCGAAAAAAAACAGCAGCAGCAGTGTAAAAAAAAAACAAGCGGAAACAAAAGTGTAACCACGAACGTCTCGATCAAATTTCCGGCTGGATTGTCCACCTGCCGTTTTCCCAAACGCCGACGAGGCGCCGCCTAGAGACGAGCGAAACAATAGCACGTCGCTCAGGGTATGCCGTTGGTGCTTTTTGGGAAAACGCGCCCCGTCACGAAGCTTCGACGCGATGCATTTAAGATCGAGTTTCGCTTGTGGGAGCTGGCACGCAAATCCCTTGCAACTTAACACGCCAGGGATGGGATGGAAATGGGACGAAGAGACGCGGTAACTTTTTGGTATCACGCGTGACGGATCTTCGAATTGCACCCTTAAGCCTCATCTTTTTTCTCGATGGGAGGGATTGAAGAACTTTTGGAACGCAACCGTTTGCATAAGAGGGCGGAGAATGGAAAAAATTGATGATTTTCATTTGTTTTAAGGGGTAAGGCTACAAGAGAGTTTTCGAAAAATCGATTGTTTTCGCGAAAACGGTGCTTCATCATCTCAAGAATAAGTTGCTATTCGATTTATAGGAAGAATTTTTTTTTCACCGACTTTGAGCGTATAACGTTAGCCCACCTATGGCACGGCCATATAGTACCTAAAACTTTAAGGGAGACTTTGTCCTTGGAGTGCCATATTTCAGGTGTTTACATTTCATTTTTTTTTAAAGTAAACGAGTAAAGCTTTTTGAGTGCGGTTTTTTTCTTGCTTTCATTCATGATATACAGAACGTTAAAAAGAATTTTTTTGAAAAAAAAGACCAAAATGGCGGCCGTTGCAGCTCCGCGAAAACAGGTCCTCAAATGGCGGGAGGTAAACGGCTGACATCACTGCCCCCTCTTTGTTGATCTGAAACACAAATTCAAAGCATATTATCAATCTGTGACCCTTTGGTCATGGAATGACGGATGGGTTTTTCGTTTAGTACAAATTTTGGAAAATGGCGGCAATTTAAAAAAAAATCGAATTTTCGCGTTTTTTTTCGCATAAAAAGATAAATAATAAATGCAAAAATGTATCTATCGAAAAAACGATCCGTAATTCCGTGAAGACATATTTTCTGAGTATGCTCTCCAAATTTCAGGTCGATATGTTAATTACAGCGGTCAGGAGAATGTCAGCCATTTTTAAAAACGTGTTTTCGAGAAAAACACGTTTAAAGTTTTGTAATGTGTTTACACAAATGTGTTTATAATTACCGCTAATCGGCAATGCCTGGTCCATAGAGGCATCCCTCCTCTTCTTCTAGCTGCTGATGTTGAGCCGCTAACATCTCCCGCTGCATTTCAAGGACAAAGTCTCCCTTAAACGCGTTTTTTCGAAACAGCTTTTTTCCAATTGGCGTGACAAATAACTTCAAGAATTTTAACTCGATTTACTTCAAATTGAAAAGTCATGTTCCTAATTGCATTTCGCAGAGAAGTACGTACGGAATTTCTGATTAATCGGAAACTTTTTATTTTATGAGCTGTTTTATACGTAATTTTTCACCGAACATTCATTCAAATACCTACAACTTTTGAATAAAACAATATTTTTTAAATTCCGTACGTACTTCTCCAGGTATTCTAATGTAGATTGATGAGAATTTTTATTTTTTGATCTAGGTAAAAAATTGTGGATGCTAAATGTCACGTCGCGGAGCGCCTAAAAAAAGATAACAAAAGAAAATATTAGTGGTCGGCCATTTTGTACATCGAAAAAAAAAATTCCAACGGCTTGATATTCATACTAAATAGATGTGTAATTAATTTTATGAGTGAATCACTTTTTCATACGAAGAAAAATTGTTAAATTCGCACATGATTTCATACCCGGTACTGTGGCCTGACCCCTTAAGGAACGATTTCTTCACCATTTTGGAGACTTAGGGTATGTTACAAGCTTTTATTTAACTGGACTTGGTGTGAGATGCAAAAAGGAAAATCGATATTTCATCCACTTCCCGACTACTCAGCACTCTAAAATTTTGCACACATGGATCTAAGAGGTGCCAATGCATAATTCAACTTAAAAGAAAATAATTCAAAAAATTAATAAGTTCACTTTTTGTGAGATGCAAAACGGAAAAACGATATTTCACCCACTTCCCATCTACTTAGATCTCTGCAATTTTGCAAACGTGCTTTTAAGAGATGACAATGCATGGATCAACTTTAACCCTTTCATACCTGAAGGGACACATGCTGTCCCAGTCTGGAAAAAAATTGGATTACAGCTGGGACTACATGTGTCCCAGTTACTGAAAAACATAGACGCATTTCAGTGGTGAGGAATTCGCACCCTTTTTGAGCAAGTTTCAGACAGAAAAGTCATTTCATCGTAATAATCACTTGGAGGAGAAATAACTGTTCCCGGTACTGAGGGTAATGGTTTTCAGAGAATACTTTGGACATGTTACATTTCAAGAATCCGCCAAAGAACAAAAATCGAGATTTTAATAAATTTCAACTAGGTGTGAGCCCTTGATAAAGTTGACAAAAAAAGCGAAGAACGTACTGAAGAAAACTCGTGTTTATTGATCACAGATGTGTAAGACAAGAACAATAAACAAGGAGCTAGGATAACTCTTAATAATCAGATTCCAAACGAAGAAAAAAAATAATTCAAGGGGAGATATACACCTAGGAGCCGGAAAAGGGTCATTTTTGTGAATTTTTTCAAGGAAAACAATTTGAAATTTCGGATCGGGGTTTTAATTATCTAAAAGTATATACATTCAAAAATATGTTTAATTTTCTTTATTTGAAAATATTAAAAATATACAAGGATATTGTATGATCCTTGGAGCGTCGTAAAAAAATCTGCGTATACGGTACCCACTGGCGTTTCTTCAAAAATCATCTGAAAAAAAAGCCAAAAAGATTATAAAATTAGATACTACAATCTAGTATTTGTCATAGCCGATTTTGAAAATATCGATTTATGACCAAATGGCGGACGTTTGAACATAAATAGTGATTTTTGGGCCAAAGATTAGTTATTATTTTGCCCATAAAACAAAAACTAAGTAACGGAAAAAAAAATCCTATGACAAGTACTAGATAATGGTGTATAGAATAACCACAAAAAACCTCAAGGCAATCGGTTCATTGGTTTTCGAGAAATGTGTGGTACTGATTTGAAAAACGTGGTTTTGAGAAAAACGCGTTTGAAAATTTGGGAATGAATGAATCATGAAATTTGTCAACTTATATGAAAACATCGACACCAGGCCTGTAGGTCTTCCACGGTCGACGGAATGTTCATACTCCTAAATCGATTTTTTCGACCATCTAGGTGTATATATCCCCTTTAAATTTTCAGAGAATATTTTCGAAATTATACATTTCGGAAATCCGTCACACACCAAAGAGCGATATTTTCCAAAAATTCAACTAACTATTATCCCTCGACAAAGTTAAAAAAAAAAAACAAGATGCGAAGAAAATAATAGCAAAAAGTTCCCGCTTATTGATAAAAAATGTATAATACGAGAACAATAAACAAGATTGATAAAAAATGCATAATACGAGAATAATAAACAACGATTACTTATCATAACCAGATGCCAAACGAAGAACAAAAAAGAACAAATGACAGAGAGTCAGAGAGAGTGGGAGGGAGAATATCCGAGGCTAAACACACACACACAATGCCTGGAGGAACTCCAGCATCGAGGATCTAGGATGCTCGCCACAGAGACGACTAACCAAACGACTCCAAAAGTCCTGGTAGCAGGACACGTTGTACCGTAGAGGACCAGCGCCTTTCACCCGTTGGAAAGAGCGTGCATCCGCAATATTTCTCACCCCCCCCCCCCCCTACCCCCCCATTGGTGTACGTCGACTGCGCGGCCGACCACGCGGAGTTTCTAAGTTCACCTTATCTGTGGCAGCCCCTGTAATAAGCCGCGATCCGAGACCGTTTATATTCCGCAAAATACGCTCGCACACTCAACCCACCGTGAATTCGCGTCCTCATACACGTATAGTAACCCAAGGGAGAGCAATAGAGGAGAGGGGGAGATGGGTCAAGTCAGATATCTGTTTGTGTGTGTGTGTGTGTAAGTGCTCGAGGCCCTCCACCAACACACATACGAAAACGCGTGCAATTACAAGCTGGTCAACATGTAATTATCCCCAATGACCATAAATTATCGAATTTTTATGCGCAACATTCTTAATTACCCTTTGAATTAACATCAATCAACCCCCTTAATTACACGCTGCTCCCGCGACGCCGGCCAATATTCGTCGTTTCATAGAGGAGGAGAATCGCGCACCGACGACGACGACCAAAAGACCCCGGCAAGACGCTCCCGTCGATCCTGTATTTGGTTTTCAATGATACACGTGCTCCTTGGCTCCGCGCAATTTTTCCGTCTTTGGAATGTTGATAAATCGATGGTCCAGTCACGGTTATGAAGCTTTTATTTTTACTGATTTTTACCGAGTTTCCGAGATACCGAAAGGGACTGGGACTGATTCCGAAATTGTGAAAATATTGCCGCCTATTTTGGGCAGTTTCCCTGTGCCCTCGTGCAGACGCGGGACAGAAGCGCGGTGGGAAATGAGTGGCTGGGGGGAAAAGAATTTAGGATAGGGAGAGAGATATTCAATGAGATTAGTTTATATTTATCATGCATTGGTTATACCCTGAGGCAACAGGAAAACATATATGTATCAAACAAAAAATATATTTATAAAAGCAGAAAAAGAAATTGTGAAAAAAAATAGAAAGTTACTGCATATCATGAAAAATAAAGAAGCAGAATGACGAAAAAATGATGAGTAATCGATACTGGTACAAACGAGAAATGTTGACAAATTAGTAATAATAATGGAAGATAAATAATACAATAGATCACAATTTTATAAAATACAATAATAAATCATTTTATAAAATACAATAATAAAATGAAAACTACCGAATTCAAATAATCAGAAGATGATCTGAAAATGGGCCGGGGGGAACTACTCACAACCGGCGATCTTCTTTATAGAAAGGGAGCATATATATACACATACATATATATTTATCAACAGCAATCTGTCTATCTATCGATTTATGTGTATATCTATGTATACACACATATATATCGATAGATAGATCGATGGTTTTTGAGTGCACTAGAAAAGAAAAATCCTTTGGCACATAAGACCCACAAAAATATAATAATTTTATTATAAGAGACATAAAGGTAGGGATTTGTCACTGTTGAAGGAAAATTGAAAGCTTTAATATACTTTTTGTTCGTTATTGTTATTTTTGACAGTCGTGATAAAGTGACACTTTGATGAATGTTTGACATCGATGAAAATAAATTCTAAAAATATATATATGTACAAAAAGTCAATATCTACAAAATACGAACTTCAACTTTATATTGCCTTTTTAAATGACAATTCCATACTATTTTTCGCGTTGAATTAAGAATTACATACAATCCGCGCCACGGATTTCGCACGAAAAATACAAAAAACAATTTGTCGCGAAATCAGGTATCTCGCCGGAAAAAAATAACGAATTGATGTGTCCGTACTGGTGGAAATGAAAATATCCTTATGATTAATTGTGTGACGGATGCAAAATATTTCTCATACTTTTGTTAATTTTTTTAAATCGTATATTAATACGATTAAAAAATCTGTTTACATAAAAATATTCATTTTTATCTTGGATTTCTATGGAAACAGTGTATAAGACATAAATGATCAAAAAATAGATGTCGCCTAATGTAAAAAAAAAACATTTTGATAACTTGAATGTTGACTTCTAAAAATATAATTGAATATTCACCTCTTGATGCTTTGAATACTATTGAAAAGCCAAACATTCGAACGTCCGAAAATTGCCCACATCTCAGTCGAATGTTTTCCCGTGAAAAATTCTGTATACGGTAATTCGGCCAATTTGTCCCAATTAATGATCTTCTGGAGATTGTGATCGACATTGCTGTGAATTGTCCTGCGCTGTGTTCCGCGAGTTTTTCGGGCAAGGGCGCCCCAGAGACGTTTGGAATGCCGAGGCTATAAACGACGCGAAATTTCGTCGGATCGTCGTCTCATTTCGCGGGCATTAAAGAGATTGTTGGGAGCCAAACGGCCTCATAATAAAAACCAGATGCGTAAGGCCTGTCCGACTACCAGAATAGAACGCAGTGTATACCAACGTGAATGCGGTCGGACATGGCAGAACTCGTAGACGAATCCAAGCCATTTTTTCTAACCAAATTTTCGTCCACCTTCTTAATTATCCCTCGAAAATTGTAATTTTTCGTTATCTTTTATACAATAATTATCGTAACTGGTTAACGTCACATCATTGATGGAAACCGAAGAAAAAGATTTTCACGATGCAGACGATTGCGAAGTTTCCAAATTATTTACTCCAATTGACTTAAGGAGAGAAGCCACTGTGGTGGGTAGGAAAAACCGATTTTTTTTTGCATTTTTTCAAAGTGTACATATTCAATGTAATGCGAACAAAAAACCAAGTTGAAATAATGAAAATTGACTTTTCTCGACCTGGCCGGGATTATAAATCTATTTTATGATTTTTTTTTGTTTCAAAAAACGGCTACGTATAACGAAAACTACATTTATATAGATTATAAGACTTTTATTTTCCATTTTTCAGACTAACCATTGTCAATTTATCGACCCGGCCGTCGGTCCACATTTTCTCCACAGATGCTCCATTATACCTCAATAACGTTGTCAATATTTTTCTCTTTTACAAAGTGAAAATCGACATGAAATAAGTTCAATGTATGCTTAATGACATACCTCTTTTTCCAAATCCCAAATGAATAAACCAGCCGTTAAAAAAATGGGACAAAAACGACATCCTTCGGCCCACCATAGAGGTGTCGCCCCTCAATTTTTCACTCCAATTACGCTGTCCATGAAAGAATCTCATTAAACTTCAAATAAACCGTCAACATCCACGCAAAATAAACAAATTAAAAAAAACATGACACAAAATGGAAAAATCAACCACTCGAATCTCTACCTGTGAGTGTTCTACCGATAATTTCCAGACAATTTAGTCCTAAATTATGGCAACAAGGCTGAAAGAAGATTCTCCCCAACTTTTTCAGCCGAGAGTCAAAGGGTTTAATTTTTTTCTTTGTGTCTGCTCGACAGGCGGCGTCCCGTTTATATCACAGCTGAGAATTCTCGATATTCGGGACGTGCACCTGATATTTGCTCGCTCGTCTGTAGGAATAGGTCTTCTTCCTTCACCAAAATATATCCAGGTCTGATGGATCTATGTAATTTCCACGATTCCCCAATTCCGCCTGGACGTCTGTCTGACATATCACGGCCTGCAGCTCCTCACACACACATTTATCTATATATATATACACATACTAGGTATCTGTCCATCTCTCTATCCCTCTACTACAATATATATATATATATATATATATATATATATATATATATATATATATATATATATATATATATATATATATATATATATATATATGGTTTAAAGGATGCTCAGGAGGCGTTCCCTACGTTGTACACTTCTCCCTTCGGTATAATCAGACACCTCTCATTATGTTGCATTTAAATCAGCTTCGTTCTCTCGCCTGTGCGCTACTTGATCGACTTTTCAAATACCCTGCTATTATATCCTTGGAACTCAATTGTATAATCACCACTCAAATTCTCCATTGATAATATACGTGTGTGTGTATATATATACAAGGCAATTATTGGAGGATTTTTTATATATATACCGGGCGAGGGAACAACTATTGGCAGTAGAAATATCTTCTAACCTGTCAGACTTAAAAAAGAACTTTTTCTACAAAAGTTTTACAAAATAGTACAACGGGGGTCATCGAGAGGTGGCTACGAGGTCCATCCACGTGGAGGCGGTTCGAAGATCTCAAGGTGACGTCCATTTTTTTAACGGGACTACTATTTTTTTTCGTAATTTTATCAGGGTACCAAGAATAAGTTCACACCCCAAATTTCAGGCTGATGGATCGAGATTAAATTGGTGTACCCATTGGTGAATGTGTAGGGCGAAGGCGGGCGCCGTAACGCACAGCATAGCTAATTGCCGATTGCGTTACATTTTTGTGACAGGATCGATTATCGATCATCTTTAAAATTGGTGAGTGTGAACTTACTTTTTATTCTTTGATGAAAATCTTTAAAAAAATTGTGCTCCCATTTTAAACGACGGAGGGGATGGTGAAATCTCTGAAGCGCCACCACCTGGATGAATGTCGTAGCCACCGCTTGATGACCACCTTGGAACGATGCAACTTTGGTAGGACAAGTTTTGCTCCTCAATCTGAAAGGTTGAAAAATATTTCTACTGCCAATAGTTGTTGCCTCACCCTGTATATACAGGATGACAATTAAAAGGTAGCCATACGTCTTCCTAGAGATTTTTGGGATCCCAGTGAAAATTTAGCATTCTGAAATGAAAAGAAAAAATTATTTTGTTTTCGAAAGGATGAAGAGAATTTAATTCCGAATACAGAACACTACTGGAAGACCTTTTTATAAGTAGAGTTATACTCAATTTATCCACTTTGAAATGCGTCTTCATGAGTTCTTTTCTCGATGACGGAACATCCAAAAAAGTTTTTCAGGAATACTCGGAATTTAATTATCTTCTCTGTGCTCAAAACGGAATTTTGATTTTTTTGCAGAATACTCCATTTTTTTCGGCAAATACTACTCATCACAAAAACATGCAAATTTTTTTTTCCGAAGATCCTTGGATCCCTTGAGACCCACAAAATTGTCACTCTGTGTATATGGGAAAATATGTTTTTGGAGACATTTAAGTTTGAGGACCGATGGACCGATGAGAAATAAGGCAGACAGTTCGATGGGCCAGCATTGAGTAGATATATTGAGTTTCAAAAAAGCCTTTAACCATATATGTACATATATATATATATATATATATTTGAAAAATAATTAGAGAGAGAGAAAGAGAGAGAGCGAATGAAAAAGAGGAGAGTGAGGTATACACATCCCCGAATTTCTTTGCGTACACACACACCGACCCATCTTCACGAAAGAGTGTACATCAACGCGGTTTAGTGCAGTAAAAGCGATAGCTTCCGACAGGCTGTTGTTAGAATGCTTGTAAATGGTTTTTCGATGGTTTTTTTTCTACTTTCTTACTTTTATCTCTACTTTTCTCCGCCCTCAGATCTGCACGATGCGTATATACGTACGTATATGCACGCATAAAACGTTTCTGCAGCGCGCGAGGAAATTATACGGCAATTAATACGACGGCAAAAGAAAATTGATGATGGCACACTCGGCCGAGCGAAACGTCTGCGGCTCAATGACAGAAGAGAGCAGGCTCGAGGGGGCCCCGTTCAAAAAGCGTATACCGAATCTTCCTCGGGCGCGCGGACATCCTCGAGCCCCTTGGACCTTCGCGCACAAATGAGAGTACACTCGACGTAGAAAATAAAAAATAAAAAACAAGGACGAGACAAAAAGATGGGGAATGAGATAAACGAGTGCCAAAGACGCGCCTGCAGAAAGAAGAGTATGCTTAGTAATGGTGAGGGGCGGGAGAGAAAGAGAGAGAGAGAGAGAGAGAGAGAGAGAGAGAGAGAGAGAGAGAGAGAGAGAGAGAGAGAGAGAGAGAGAGAGCGAGATATGGGGGGGGGGGGGGCAAAAGAGAGGGAGAAAGAGATCGCGAGCAACGGATGAGCGCCAACTATTCAACAGTGATTCACCTTCGACCCCTCCTTTCAAACGGCTCTCGTGTGACAGAAAAATCCGCGCGAGAGAACACCCAGGATTATTAAATATCCGGTTTAGAGTCAATTCTGAGATATATATATATATATGATATATTATATTTTTCGTTCGTTGCAGCGTTCTTTTTTTACGTCATTTACTTAGGCGCCCCGGTACCCATATATCCCGTATGTGTGTGAGTGTGTGCGTGCGTGCGCGCGTGCGTGCGTGTGTGTGTGTGTGTGTGTTTGTGTTTGGGTGTGTGTGTGTGTGTGCGTGCGTGTGAGTGTGTGCGTGCGTGCGTGTGTGCGTGTGCGTGTTTGGGTGTGTGTGTGTGTGTGCGTGCGTGTGAGTGTGTGCGTGCGTGCGTGTGTGCGTGTGCGTGTGCGTGTGCGTGCGTGCGTGTGTGTGTGTGTGTGTGTGTGTGTGTGTGTGTGTGTGTGTGTGTGTGTGTGTGTGTGTGTGTGTGTGTGTGTGTGTGTGTGTGTGTGTGTGTGTGTGTGTGTGTGTGTGTGTGTGTGTGTGTGTGTGTGTGTGTGTGTGTGTGTGTGTGTGTGTGTGTGTGTGTGTGTGTGTGTGTGTGTGTGTGTGTGTGTGTGTGTGTGTGTGTGTGTGTGTGTGTGTGTGTGTGTGTGTGTGTGTGTGTGTGTGTGTGTGTGTGTGTGTGTGTGTGTGTGTGTGTGTGTGTGTGTGTGTGTGTGTGTGTGTGTGTGTGTGTGTGTGTGTGTGTGTGTGTGTGTGTGTGTGTGTGTGTGTGTGTGTGTGTGTGTGTGTGTGTGTGTGTGTGTGTGTGTGTGTGTGTGTGTGTGTGTGTGTGTGTGTGTGTGTGTGTGTGTGTGTGTGTGTGTGTGTGTGTGTGTGTGTGTGTGTGTGTGTGTGTGTGTGTGTGTGTGTGTGTGTGTGTGTGTGTGTGTGTGTGTGTGTGTGTGTGTGTGTGTGTGTGTGTGTGTGTGTGTGTGTGTGTGTGTGTGTGTGTGTGTGTGCATATATATATATACCCATACAGGGTGTGCTGTTATCAATGGATAATCCTACAACTGTCGATAGGGTAGATCATGTCTACTATATGCTGGAATTTCAGTTTAGTCAAAGTTCCACGGTTTTCGCGATAAACATCATCTGCTTTTTGGTTTTTGTTTGCCATTTCTACAAATGATAACTTTTTTTGACCCGGTTTCTAAAAAGATACTCTTGGTTATTCGTTTCATCTAGGCAAGTCTTCTTTTTAACCTTAAATGTTTAGGAAACTTTATGAAAACAAAAAACTTATGCAGAATTTTCATACACACCAATTCGAACACCTGACATTCATTTGTCTTTACATGCACGTTTTTTTTTGCACTTTCGTTATTGATGACGACCGCTACGTGAAAAATAAAAAAATGATAGGTATTTTTAAGTAGTTATTGAAACCCTAGGAACCTTGAAACGCATTTACAACCGCCATATTTAATTTAAAAACACTTTTGAATGGTCAAAATCTGATTTGAATTAGGTGTAACACCAGTGTCACACTACGCCGCAAAGGGTTCAAAATTTGTTCCGTTATTGTCGATTCATATCATTTGTAGAAATGTCATGCGAGAAACCAAAAGGAGATGATTAAAAAAAAATAACCTAAAGCCAAAAATCTCGAAAACCGTGGGTCTCTTACTAAACTGAAATTCCAGCATCCAGTAGGACATGATATGACCTATCGACAGTTGCAGGATTATCCATTCATGACAGGACACCCTGTATGTGCCGGAACCGTATATGTATATGGAAACGCTAGGAATGATTATCGTCACCACGCGAACATCCGAAACACTTAATGCGTCGTCTTTGCTCTCGACTTGCGTGGACGTTTTCT
>OY723391.1:43414262-43452603 GCA_963210295.1 Ophion ellenae
CGAACGATTGAAGACTACATTTTTATGTATTAAATAAGCCTGCAAAATTTCAAGAAGATCGGTTCATTAGTGTTCGAGTAATCTTGGTCACCGACTTCAGAAATGACATTTTGAGAAAAACGCGTTTAAAGTTTCTCTTTCAACGCTCTTTCAACGCGGATTCTTCTCTTTCAACGCTCATATCTCAGTCAATTTTGTTCGGATCGACTTGAAATGTTCAGGACATATTCTCAGATACTTCTACTTAAAAAAAATGCAATTAAAAAAATCGATTTTTTCAAAATCGCAAGTGGGGGTAACCCCTTAACGAAAGTAGAGCCTTTTTCGTAAACAGAAAATCGATCCCTTCGGACTGCGGCCATTTTTTCAATAATCGATGTTTTATTTGATTTTTCGTCCAAGCACTAGATAATTTCATGCAAAAACTAAATGGGTTTGATTTTTTTTACTTGTCGATTGTGAAAATCGATACCGATGGACTGCGGCCATTTTTTCAATAATCGATGTTTTATTTAATTTTTCGTCCAAGCGCTAGATAATTTCATGCGAAAACTAAATGGGTTTGATTTTTTTACTAGTCAAAAGACGGTTTTCAAACAGCGGTCTGCGCAAACCATTTTAACTACCACGTTTATAATTTTCTTTCAATACAACATTTGTAAAAGATACTTGAGCCATACTCTACAATGAAAAAAAAAAACATCGAACTCTTGAACAGGTTTTTTCCAGAAAAATTACGAAAGTTCCTCTTTTTTCCTGCCACGAAATAGATTAAAACCTGTTAACAGATCAGGCCTAGTTGTGAAAGTTGAATACAGCTCATTTTTCGGATTTTTTTGTAGCAAATCGACATACTATGTTTCTACCAAAATTAGGTATTTAAAAAAGGTGTGATCTTGAAAACACTCTGTAATTTGTTGGGTAAAAAATTTAATTATAATCGCTTTACAGTCGATGTCCGGAAAGCATCTCTCGAAGACGTCTTTTGCAACGCCTTTCTGAGCCCGGATATTTGTTAGAAAAAAAAATAAAACAGACGTCGATAGTATATTAATTTATTCTATGATTAATCGAGGTAATTTTCGAAGTATCAAATTCAAACAAATTACGCCTTGATTTTTGCGAAAACAATTGGCATTTTTAGTTCATCAAATCGAAAATATACATCAAAAAAAAAAATTCTTCGATAAAATACTATATTTTTCCATCCAGAAAAAGTCCAAAAAATTTCGAAATATCGATGCGGTAGTTTCTAGATATTTTGCTCACCGACTTTGAAAACGTACTCACTTTCGAGAAAAAAAACTTTTAAATTTCCGAACGACGCTCCGGCGTCGACAAAACCGTTTGTAAATTTATCAATTTTGATCCAATAACCTTAAAAAAATTCAGGGATCATTTGTACGATGATCCACTGTCAAAATATATAGGTTTTGAAAAAGAGTTTTTTACACTTTCACAAGTAGGCATAACCCCTTAAACCAGTACGATTTTGAGACAAAGATCGATCGATTCTGGAATTTGTTGGGTAAAAAATTTAATTATAATCGCTTTACAGTCGACGTCCGGAAAGCATCTCTCGAAAACGTCTTTTGCAACGCCTTTCTGAGCCCGGATATTTGTTAGAAAAAAAAAATAAAACAGACGTCGATAGTATATTAATTTATTCTATGATTAATCGAGGTAATTTTCGAAGTATCAAATTTAAACAAATTACGTCTTGATTTTTGCGAAAACAATTGGCATTTTTAGTTCATCAAATCGAAAATATACATCAAAAAAAAAAATTCTTCGATAAAATACTATATTTTTCCATCCAGTAAAAGTCCAAAAAATTTCGAAATATCGATGCGGTAGTTTCTAGATATTTTGCTCACCGACTTTGAAAACGTACTCACTTTCGAGAAAAAAACTTTTAAATTTCCGAACGACGCTCCGGCGTCGACAAAACCGTTTGTAAATTTATCAATTTTGATCCAATAACCTTAAAAAAAATTCAGGGATCATTTGTACGATGATCCACTGTCAAAATATATAGGTTTTGAAAAAGAGTTTTTTACACTTTCACAAGTAGGCGTAACCCCTTAAACCAGTACGATTTTGAGACAATGATCGATCGATTTTGGAATTTTTTTTCGAGCAGAAATTTCCCAAACATGAGCCGAATGACCCTACGGTGTAAAGCGCAACAATTTTCCTTGCAGGTTGGTAAAATGATTTTTTCGAGCCCGTAAAGGACACACCGGAAGTTCCTTCGTTGCCCATTGCGTGTATCTATCGGTGCACACGTACCGATCGTTACAAGCATCCGTACATGATCCACGTCCGCCGACTTGTGTCCGCTGTCGGTTGAAACAATGGGAACGACGATTCCTTTCAGATCACGATTCCTCGGGATGCTCGGTTGACATGGCGGAAGGTTCGGCCGAGGAGGAACAGAGCAGTACCGCTGCACCCGCATCGCCGCCAGCCGATCTACGTACACTGAGCACCCAATTGTCGTCGGCGCCCTATCATCACCGGCACTTACAGCCACCGACCCGTCTTCATCCACGACACCAGACTAACATGTTGGCTACTGCCGCACCGCCCAGACACAGCCACAACAGCATGCTGTCACATCAGGTCAAAACGGAAGCCGATATGGACGCACCTTGCGACTTGCCGTTGAACTTGAAGAGCGAGGTTAGTCCTGTTCTCATTTCTCCCTCTACCATTTGCCCGCTTGTTTTTCGACCATTCGATCTTGCCCTACCCCGGAGTGTTATTGCTCGGGTTACGAGTGCTGAAATAGGGCTGATATAAGACTCACAAGGAACATCCCTCAGCTGACACCCTTCCATTTTGTTGACATTTGGATATGTTATGAAGCACCGAAAAGTAAGCGATACGTATTTTTTTTTATCGGCGGAAAAATGGTTTTAAGGGGTGAAAGCACCCCTTAATATAGGGGTGGTTCACCCCTTAATGTTTTTTTTGCAATGCCACTATAGTGGGTTTTTCATTGCTTTGGATTAGAAGAATTTTCGGTTTTGTTTCATTAAAATCGGTGGACTCCTTGTGTGTGAAACTGCTATATTACCCCTAGAGATGCCTTTTTCGAGGGGTGGTTTCGCCCCTTAAATCCGTTTTTCCGCCGATAAAAAAAAATACGTATCGCTTACTTCTCGGTACTTTATAACGTATCCAAATTTCAAGAAAATCGAAGGGCGTCAGCTGAGGGATGTTCCTTGTCAGTGAGAATCACGAAAGTTTGGAAAAAAAACAAAAACTTGATGAGATCTTCCAGAGTAAGTTTGAGGCCTTAGGCAACAGTAACGGGTATACAATCATGCGCGAATTTAACAATTTTTTTCGCATGAAAAAGTGAATCGCTCATAAAATTAATTACACATCGTTAGAAAATATATAAATTTTTTTCGACGAAAATTGCCGACTGCTGAAATTTTCTTTTGTTTTCTTTTTTTTTTAGGCGCTCCGCGGCGTGACATGTAGCATCCACAATTTTTGACCTAGAACGAAAAACAAAAATTCTCGTCAATCTACATTAGAATACCTAGAGAAGTACGTATGGAATTTAAAAAATATTGTTTTATTCAAAAGTTGTAGATAATTGAATTCAAGAAATGAATTTTCAGTGAAAAATTTCGTCATGCTCATGGAATGAAAAGTTTTCGATTAATCATACATTCCGTACGTACTTCTCTGCGAAATGCAATCAGGAACATAACTTTGAAATTTGAAGTAAATCGAGTGAAAATTGTTGAAGTTATTTGGCACGCCAATTGGAAAAAAAGCTGTTTCGAGAAGTTTCGAATAGTCGGCCATTTTGTACATCGAAAAAAAAATATTTATTTTCTAACAGCTTGATATTCATACTAAGTAGATGTGTAATTAATTTTACGAGTGAATCACTTTTTCATGCGAAAAAAAATTGTTAAATTCGCACATGATTTTATACCCGTTACTGTGGCCTAAGGCCTTAAAGAATTTCGCAAATTTGTCTGAATTTCAGAAGATATTTCAGATTGGATTTCAGGAACTTCGGAAATTCGTATGAAATTCATGAAATAGTGGAATTCATGTTATCTAGAGGGAGGAGAAATTGATTACCTTGCCCCCGAGAGACCTTTCGATCGTGCCCTACCCCGGAGTGTCATTGCTGCATGTAATTATCCCGAGTGCTGAAATAGGGCTGATAGACTCGTCGACAATCAGGAGAGTTTGGAAATTTTCATAAACTTGATGAGATATTCCAGAGTAAGTTTGAAGAATTTCACAAGTTTGTGTGAATTTCAGAAGATATTTCAGATTGGATTTCAGGAACTTTGGAAATTTGTATGAAATTGAGAAAATAGTGCAATTTGCTAAAAGTGGTGGTCGCCCAAAAGCTTCGGAATTTCCAATCTTCGCCAATTCTTTTACTCCCCCCACTCATAAATTCGGCGCTTTGTAAAATTTTCAAAACAATGAATCCTTTTTTATTTTGAAAACGATTTGTCCAATTCACCTCATACTTCTAACCCAATAATTATAATCTTCGTTCTCATAAAACAATTCTTCGAAGCTCTTGTCCGCAAACAAAATTATAGGTCGTTTTTATTCGTAAAACTGAAATGGCAGCTGTTTGTAATGCGTCCCACAGTTAGTTGATCTCGTTAGTCAAACTGTGGACCAATCGTAGCTGTACTATGTGACGAGCGACGCCATAATACAACAATACAGAATAATACATAATAACACATATCGTCTAATTGGTGTTTGTTACAAATTATTATAATAAATTATTCAGAAAATGTAACAATACGCTGTTTATTTTGTTTTTATGCTACAAGGAATTATAGTGCATGCGAGATTTATTTTTTGGCAGAAATAGACAATTTCGAAAACCTTGAGCGACCACTAAATATTCATTTAGGCCGGCTAGAGCTTTTGCGGGGCTTATTGAGAAATTATAAAGCGTAAAATTCATGGATGAGAGGTGGACGAAAAAAAAAATCGATTTTTCCATGAAAATTTGAATTTTTGGGTGGCTTGAGCGACGGCTAAATATTCTTTGACCGCTCGCAGATTCGGCGACATTTTATTTCTTCGAAGAAGATAATTGGATGGCGAGAAAAAGGAAAAAAAATAGCGCTAAAATTTGTGTCACCCTAATGTATATATATACACACACACACACTTATGCGAGGGATTGAAAATTTTACGAAGTTCTCCATTTACGTGATGAATACGTTTGGTATTTTTTGTATCGTTGAGGACTCTAATTGATCGAGTAGACGGGATCGGTAGAAATTCAATCTAAATTGACCAACGAGCTTGCTGCTCGTTCTCTTTGCTGGCTCTTCGTGTTTCGCGGTGAATTCAGATCACGGTACAAAGAAAATAAAGAGCTGGGGATTCAGGTCCAGCGAGTATTCAGCCGAAGGTTCAATATTCTTCTCTCTCTCTCTCTCTCTCTCTCTCTCTCTCTCTCTCTCTCTCGCTCATCCTTCCTCTATTCTATATTAGTTACAGGTCACCCTTTTTTTCTTCGCTGCTTCACAATTCTCTGTTTCGATTCTCTATTTTTACGTTCACCTTAAGGGCTTTTCCGATAGGTATAGATCTCCACCAAGCAATTAAGGGATCTTCTCACTTTAGACGCTAAAAAAGGATATTATCATGTTGTTACACTTAATAAATACAAACTTAATAATTACGATTGCAATACATTTTTTGAAATTTCATTTATTCAAGCCACTATTTATAGACAAAAATGGTAGTTGAAAAAAAAATCGTAAAAAAATTGTAGGTGTGCGCTGTTGATGAAATCTCGGAGATGGATCATCCGAAACAAAAAAATCAAACGGTCTCAGAATCAGTAAGTCAATGGCTATATCGCATATCATACGATTTTTGATATATACGAAAATGACAAAATGGCGGACGTTTTTCGAAAAAAAAACGTGTTTTTTTTCACCGGTTCTGGCAAAAACAATAGTAAATATCAAAATTAAAAAAAATCTTTGATTTGCGCTATAGCTATAGTTGTGAAGAATATGGCGTTAACATTTCATAAGGATCGGTACGGTAGTTTCGAAGATTTTATCAACAAGCCGTCAAAAAACGTTGTTTCGGGAAAAACGCGTTTTACGTTTGTTTGGGTTACATAAATACATTTAAAAATTTTTTGTTCATGTATTTCACACCTGTTTTTATTAAGGCTGGCATTTACAACGATCAAAAAATCGATTTCTTTTTTTTTTCTTTAAACGTTAAAACTATATATGTAGAATATTTTCCCAAAGTTTCAAAGCAAAATTCGAAAAACTTGAAACGTTACAGCCCGTCAACGCTGTGCCTCACCGCTCGGATTCGGAGCGGGCGTGAACTTCAAACGCGTTTTTCTCAAAACTGCATTGTCGAAATTGGCGTGCAGGATTACTCAAAAACTATTAAGCCGATTGAGTTGAAACTTGGTTGAAACATTGATAATATTGGTACCTTCTACTTGACGAGAATTGTTTTTGAAAAATTGGGAAAAAACTACTTTTTTAATCCACATTTTACAGAAATGTTGCGTGAAATGTTGGTTTTTTGTTGGTAAATGCGTGCCATTTTCTTAAATTCCCATTTTCTTCATTTTGATTACCGTCACATAGAAACTAGACATGTTCTAACTGAAAAAATGTTTGAACTTTTTTGCAAATCAAAGTCTACGGGAAGCTAGACTGCACGCCGATTCGCAACTCCCGCGGCGACCTTGCTGTAACACTCTGCCACAGCTCCGTCATTTTGATGATGAATTAATTTTAAAAAATTGTATTGTATACGTAAATATACTATTAAGGCGTTACCCCCACTTGGAGCGCAAAAAAGGCCTTTTTCATGAATTTTTTTAAAGAAAACTACAAAACTTTTTTAATCGATCAATATACCATCTTAAAGATCACATCTTGAAGAACTTTCAGTAATTTTTTTATTGAAAAATATTACATTGTTTAGTGACAAATGGCCGTCAATGAAATAATGTTTTTATATACACGGTTTGCGGTGCCCAACATTGCGGCGAAGTGGATCATCTGAAAAAAAAAATGCGGATGGATTTAGTCAAATATAAGTATAAACTAGTCTTTAATCGAAGGATTTTAAAAAATATTCATTTTTCACAAAATGGCGGACAGTCAAAGTCAATGGTTCGATTTTAACGAAAAAAAACGGCCGTTTTTTGGCTATAAAACGGCCATTTTTTTCGAAAAAAAAAATCGAACGATTAAAGACTACATTTTTATGTATTAAATAAGCCTGCAAAATTTCAAGAAGATCGGTTCATTAGTGTTCGAGTAATCTTGGTCACCGATTTCAGAAATGCCATTTCGAGAAAAACGCGTTTAAAGTTTCTCTTTCAAAGCTCTTTCAACGCGGATTCTTCTCTTTCAACGCTCACATCTCAGTCAACTTTGTTCGGATAGACTTGAAATTTCCTGGACAAATTCTCAGATACTTATACTTAAAAAAATGCAATAAAAAAAATCGATTTTTTCAAAATCACAAGTGGGGGTAACCCCTTACAGCATATCTACCGTTTGATAATTGTAGAATAATTATTTCTTAGTTTAAAAAGTCCCTCAATATTGCTTATTTTTTCCTGTCTAAATGTATATCCCGCTTTAAGTGTAACAACTTTTATATCAATATCTATAATATAAACCTATAAAAAATAGCCTTTTTTTAGCGTCTAAAGTGAGAAGACCCCATAATTGCGCTACGAACAAAAATCCCTAAACGATCCGTTTTCTTGTCCCTTCATCGATCCCTCGATATTTCCGTTCCTCAGCCCATGCCGCGAGATGATTCCGTCGCCGGACAATGGTGGTCTTGTCGAACGAGTCGTAAATATTGCCGCAACAATTTTCCAGGACTGTCCTCAGAGACTGAAATCTTGCACTGTCGCGAGACGCATGCTTGGCTTCACCGTGTGGCTCGTCACCATTGCAATTGCCGGAGGAGGGATGCTCTTGCAAACTCTCGAATGCGGTAAACTGGGGTGGACTGTTGGTGGTGTTTGTTTCCCCCACGGCTTAAGCGCCTGCCTAGGGTCGGCAAGGACCCACGGAGGCTTTTATCTGGGCTCTGCTTGCGTATCGGACTAGGGGCAGGCGGCGAGAGCGCGAAATCCTTTACGTGTACAACATGGGGAAAAAGTAATTTTTACCGGGTCTGCCGCATGAGCCCAAAGAATAGGTCGATTTTCTATATTTTTTTCTGGTGATAGTATTGCGATGACGAGATCAGAATTTTTAACATAATCAATACATATAGTTTTGCCAATTTTGAATTTATTGTATTAAAAAATATTGATAAACTCAGAAGTTATTATCATTTGACCAAAGTGCTGCCGTTGCTGCATGGTCAATCCGTGTAGGTGGTTCTGGCAACTAGGCTCAACTGAAATGAAAAAGAAAAAATGTACATTTAGTATAACAATAAAACTTTCGTATGACCGAATGTTTTATTTGAATTTTAAAGATTTTTAAAATAGTACAAAAAAAGCTCAGTTTTCGACTATAAAACCCCTTGAATCATTCGATATCGACAAATGAATACACTAATCAAATACTCATCCGGTCATACAATAAAAAGTTAATAAACTGTGCTCTGCCTGAATTTAAAGTAAATCAAACTTTAACTTGTAGTTAAAACGCAAAATAAAAAAGGGCAAATCGCAGCGAGGCGACGACCCTTCACAAAAATCGTCTCAGCTCGGTCAACATTTGGAATTTCTACACAATCCTTGTTGCAAATTAAAGTTAAGACCGAAGGCTATGAAACAATACAGCAAAGTCTTATTTTTCAAATTGCAACCTCATTCCTCTCTTAAGACATTGGACTTCAGGAATCGTCCACCCTCCCAGATCAATGATTCACTCAGAAAATGTGTAGCCCCCAAATATTCGGTTGTCCGAAACGTTCGTGCCGATTTTTCAATGTTCCACCTACCGAAAAATCGGTACGAACTTTCCAGACAACCCAATACAACGAGCTCAAAAGATTCTTTCCCCATATACAAATATACAAACCGACCCACACGCACGCACGAGTCCACACATGTCATTGAGAATGGATTGCATGAGTAGAGAGCTTTTTCAATGTGGAAGAGGAAGAAGAACAAATGGACATAGAACGACGTAAATTATTGCTAAACTTGGGAAGAAAAATTGCCGAGAAATCTCTTCATTTATGGTACGTGGCTGCTCATAAATATATATATATATATATATATATACACATTAGTAAGAAGCTTCAGATTCTCTTGGAAAAGCAGTCTCATCCGTTTCCTCGTTGATCCGTGTCCATCTATTACGCTATTATCCTCCCTGCAAACACGATATCCATCCCCGTACTAAGTACATCCAAGAGAGGTGGAGAAAGAGCAAGGTAGGAAGGAGAGCCGAGAGCGACCGACAGAGATCCCTTCCGAGTTAATGCCTACACTTCATATCGCTGCGAGAAACGCATTTATTAACACACGCACGAAGGGAGCAGACGAAAAAGGATTCGAGAGCCGAACATCAAAGGCCGAATAATAAAAAATCACAGGTAGATCGAATCGGGCCAATGATGATCATTGGAGGCGTTTGAGTTGCGTACCTCGAATGAGACTAATCGACGATGTAGAAAATGTTCAGACCTACATTTTCAAGGCGCTTTTCGATGCAGTTATTACGTGCGTGCGTTCACGTGTGTATATTTGACGTCTAAAAACGGTGATCGTAGCTTGGGGCTTGATGGAGAGGAGGGTGTTTGTCTCGTTTCGTGACGAGGATCATGAATGGCAGGGAAAGAGGCGAACAAGGGCAGCGAGAGGGAGAGAGGGACGAAGCCTCAAGGCACATTCTTACTTGATGGTCCCGAGACCCACCAGCATCACCCGTAAGTGCATCTGTCAAGAAAGTGATTGAAGGCAAACGATCGAGGCGTGGGCAAATCCAACCTCCTTCAGCAACGTCACACCACCCAATAATGCATATCGTGGCTCCGTTCAATATACGTATAAAAAAGGCCGAGAGAGAGAGAGCGGGAGTAAGAGAGAGAGAGAGAGGGAGAGTGAACAAGAGGGTGACCGCGAGTCCCCTCTGGCAGAGATCTCATTACCTCCGAGGCTCATTTCAGCGTCTCAATTGCATCTCGATCCAATTTCACCAATTACGATTATTATAATCGTTGCGAGCTGCGAGAGCTTGCGAGCGTACGATTAAATAAAGAAACGAGAGCGAGAAAGCGAGGATGAAAACGTGCTCGATAAGGCACGGGGTTTACATTGGTCGGACGAAGAGCGAACATCGCGTGAGAGGTGATTTGACGGGTGTGCGCGCACGAGGAGAGAACCCCGGAGGGGCCCTCCACCCGTGTTCGAAGGCAGGGAATCCGGTTACCTTATCGCGTGCGGATATAAAAATATTGTTTACATTCGTCGTAATGACGTTCGGTGTGAGCATGTAATAACCATGAAGCAGGTGCGTCAGTTATATGCATATGCATACGTGTGTATATATATATAAGGAAAGGTGATTTTGAAACCATTCAACTTCGAGGACCGTTCTCGTAATAGCCCACTATAGCTGTACTCATTATTTTAGCCCCAATGTCTCGAAAACAACCGCTGGATGAATATACGCACATTCATACGAGAGACACCTCAAGGACTCTTAGCGGGCGTGCAAAAGTTTGAGGCCTAAAGACCAGGTCGGTTGTTGAGATTTTTTCTGATGAGAGTATTGCGCTGACGAGATCGGGATTTTGCACGGAATCAATACATCGTCCTGCCAGCTTGTTATTTTTTTCTCATAAAAAAATGTTGATAAACAATGAAATTATTAAACGAAGGATTGGACATTGATGTGCATCAGCAATGCAGGCTGCACTGGACCCTTTGGTTGTCCATTTCCCGATTGATGTCAATATTGGGAAATGGTCAACCTGGCTTTGTTTGGATCTGCTTAGGTTGTCCATTTTCGAATCGGTATCAATACTAGAAAACGAACAACCAGAAGGCTTCATTCGGATTTGTTTGGGTTGTCCATTTTTCAATTAATATTGATGCCGAGAAAAGGACAACCAAAAGGCTCCATAGCTTCACCGGCTGAACCATTTTTATTGTCCATTTCCCATTTGATACTAATATTGGGAAATGGACAACCGAAACCTCAGTGGAGATTTCGATGATGAACCGCAGCAACGTATGATTTTTTTTAGCCCCTCTACACCCGCCGTGTTCTCTCAAGCATCGAAAATCTTGAAAACATAAATTGGCTTGACGTGCCGACGAGTGATGTATCTGGGCAAAAATTCGGAAAAGGGTCGATAGGAATAATAACGGGAGGTAACTGTCGTTCTTTTGAGGGGCGGAAAACGCGATATTCCGAGAGTAGAAGAAGCATCGATTGATCGTTCCAAAACATGTGTATATGTATGTACGTGTATAGAAATATACGTATATGTACAAATATAAATCATAACATCGACTTATTCTGTACGACGCGCGTTACCGCATGGTCGTTTCAACTTGTCGTGGTCACAGGCTCCATATGAGGGCCGCAGTGCACACGAGCATGTTTTGTAGCATGGGCGATCACTGGTATACGACTGATGGAATATTTATCAATGGATTAATGTTGGTGATTGGCGAGAGGAAGCACACGGACAATCGTGGTGATCTCTTTGTACCGATTAAACCTAAAAGTACTTTTCAATCTGGCTTTCTCATCCTGCTGCATTTCTCTCTCTCTCTCTCTCTCTCTCTCTCTCTCTCTCTCTCTCTCTCTCGGAGCATTTTTGCGCTAGCGCTCAATCTACAGCCGCAGTGAAGAACCGTTTTCCATATATGTATGCAGCGATGTTTCATACATCAAAAGAGCCAGGCGATTTTTTCCATTAGTTTGGAATTTGATTAAATTGAAAATCTGTCAATTTAGGAAAAAGCATCCGACAGCTTATATTGACGTCGCGGACATTACAGGTATGTGCCCGAGTATGTGTATGCGTCGAGGCAAACGTGAAAAAGGAATGGGAAAGCGAACGAGAGAGTTACGCCAGAGTCAACGGTGGTGCGGACCAGCGATGGTTTATACTGATAACCCCCTTGTCTGCTCATCGTGACGTCGCCGCGGTCGCACCTCCTCCTCCGTCCCTCAACGACGACGCTCACTCTCCTTTTTTCCAGAATTAATCACCGCTCCGCCAGTGGCGCTGTGCGAAGTAAAATGTACGCTCGCGTATGTGCTCTTTAAGCTCGTCAGCCCCTCATTTTAGCTTTTTCATGCTGTTACAATCCTACCGTATACTGCAAACAAGAAACAAAAAGGGGGCAAAAAGATTCTCTTGACAACCGAACAACAGCGGAAGGCAGCTGGGGCTTCCCTTGTGAATGAATTCGTTAATGTTAGACTCGCCTGGCATGTTTAATTTCATGCATGAACATGCCGACGAATGTATAGATTGGATTTGTGACAAAAAGACAAACCCAATGAAAGACCCGGAAAAGAGACATACCGAGGGTCTCTTTCGCTGCTCATCAAAACGGTCATTCAATTTTAGCTCGGCTTCCCAACGAGTTTCCAAGAAGTGTTAAACGGCGCTGATTCAATTGCACGGCCTCGTGTGTTGTCGCTCGTTACGTTTAGCTGGAATTCTGGACATGGTATTCAGCAATCACGATTGACCCTGCATGAAAAACATTGCGTCGATTTTAACAAGGCTGGAGTGAATTCCCTGATGGAAGTCTATAATGACAGTTGAAGACGTTGGAACGCCAGTCAAATAAGACGGTTTTGGCCTGACGAAGCTGCCGTTTATTGGCACTTCCTTGGAACCCCAAAGATGATGATGGCATTCCATAATCGAACGAAGCCTAAACGTAGGTGTAGCTTGCTTGGACGTAGCAGTCTCTCGTTCCAGTTGAACCAGTTCGGCTTATGCTCCGCAAGCAATTTGAAAGGCATTAGAACGCTACCGCGATGGGCTACTAACTTCGGGAACCCGCGATGCCAAGCGTTTTCACAGTCGCTTAACACGCGGCGGGGGGCTGGTCTCCAAAGGACATGTGTGTCTTCGCTAAACTAATGGTGAATTTAATTTCGTACTCTATCCGGCCAAAGATCAAGGACGAACTTGAGATGAAGCCTGTGGGTGTGTCACTGTCTGCCTACCTGTCATCTGAATGCAAGTGGTTGGCTATGAGCGTTTTGGGCTCTTTCTCGGCGCCATGTGTAGCGTTTGTCGCAGAGACCAATGTCACCGCGGCGTGCGGGCCCCTCTTTCAAAGTAGTATACCACTGTTGGCCGTTACCGGCTACACCGGTGCTGCTGCTCTATTACCTACGAAACTCTAGGAAACTCCACCGAGAACTCCACCGCGCGGAGAATAGTGTGTCCAAGAGGAAGAGTGGAAACGGCGACGGCCAAAGGCAGCCCGACCGCTTTCTCTCTGGCTCTCTCTCACATCGCCAGAACTCCCTGGCGGTGCCAAATAACAATGTTGAATCTCATAAACAAGGAGACAAGACAAATACCCGTTGGTCAGTGTTGCCCCGGGGTCGCGGAGTGGACAGAGTCCGTTCCACCACCACCCCAGCCACCCTTCATCCTTCTCCTTTCGCTCTCCAACGGTCACCCGGTGCGAGACTCCGCTGGTAATTTCACGGTGTCTTGCATCCCTGAGCGAACCCCTGGCTGAGTCGTAGCCCCCGCGTCGCGTACACCTCTGCCTCGTCGCTCTCTCCTCCTTTTGGAACTGTTCGTGTCCTTCTCAACCCTTACTCCTACTACCTCGGGCTCAACAACGTCACGTACAGTCACGCCATTCCACTCACCGGCCGCGACGATTCTCACATTATTATGAGACCGACTCGGCGCATCCGATGATACCTCTGGACTCGAAACACTTCCAACATTCACTTAACTTTTACCTTCAGCTTACCACCAAGAACCAAAGTTTTCGTCCACGGTGGACCGGAGAAGGAATCGGGCAAGAATGCATTGGAGATTGGGTAGATTTGGGGTGTAGAGGTTATCAAGGTTGGCGTGTCATATTGGTTGTATCTTAAAGGCATTCGCCTGATAAAGGTACCATCTACCTTTCCCACAATTGGCACTTTTATGTGGAGCTTCAATGGCCGATTGTCAGACGACAATGTTTCACCAGCGGCGAATCTGCTTTGAATAATTTGATCGAAACAACGATATCTGTTGATCCAAGTGATGAAGTCCTGGATGCGTGTATAGCCAGAGGAGCTGAGGGCAGCGGATAGGGAGGGAGAAGAAGAAAACAGAGACCAGTTAGCGAGTATTTATTTGAACAGAACGGATGATGTCACACATTGGGAAAACGCGATGGGGATGGGTACTGTTCCCAAATCGTGCAACGACTTAATTGATCGAGGACTTTAAACGAATTAAGGTTGATCAATGTTCCGCGAGGCAGGCGTCGTACAGCACGGAGTTGTGGAAGAAGCGCTTGTGAACTAACTCAATTCGAAAATAGATAGAGAGGTGGAGCGCAGAAAGGGTTGCGCGGCCATTAGCCACTTTCCCGTAAGACAGCTCCGCGTCTCCCAAACGTAAATTTGCGTCCGATGACCAAAGGGTCTGGTGCGATAGACACTCCGACAAATTACATCGGCAACTCGGGACTAGGCGACTAGCGGGCCGCTTGAAAGTTTTTCCTTCGTCGACCGCGACGACGACGACAACGACGACGACGAAGGTGAAGATGGAGGTCCGAAAGCGCCGCCGCGAATCATAAATCAAATTATCCGAAGAGATTAGATTTCTGTTTGGCTATATGTGCAAGCTGTAGAGTTTAAAGCACAGAGACTGCTGCCTCGTCCTCGCCTCGCTCAGTCAAGGGTTGTGTATAAGGGTGTCCAGCAAATCGAGGGTGGTCCGAAGGAGTGAAGCTTTCGGTTCTCCTCCTCATCAGTCCTTCCACGGTCCTTCTCCACTCCACCACCACCCCCAAGCTTTTCACCCTCCCACGCCCGTCTTGCTCCCTCGGTTCGAGCCAAGGCCCTCTCCTTCGCGGTGGTGCACTGCAAGGTCCAACATTAGTTAACGATTAATCAAGGCGCTTGTAGCTCAACATATATCATTAAACTAGTTAGCGAAGTAGGGTCGGCCAAGTGTGCTGACCACTGGCTAGCCTCCCGCCCCAGCCTCACCCACTTTGCCACCCTTGCTCGACCAACACGGCTCAGCCGCACACTGCTCGGTAACAATCCCCCGAACCCCCGGTCTAGAAACGACCAACGTTCGCGCGTCCTTTGGCGAAGCTGCCCCCACGGTAACCATCCCACTTTGGCGACGTGCTCACGTACCGAGCAAAACTCTTAGAGACTCCGTGCAATTTTAGCTTCACCGACTAGAGCTTTTCGAACTGTCCGCCGCTCCTTCACCGTTCGCCAACTTTGGGAGCTTCTCCTTGAGGTCTCTCCCGTAAGCCTCTTCGTTCACTCTCTCTCTCTTTCCGTTTCGGACTACCGTTTAAGATCCCGTTAAAGCGACACTGTAAAGTTGGCCACCATCACCAAAAATGTCGCAAATTGGCGGCTCCCAAAAAGCAGTTAGAAAAGCTAATGAGATGAAAGACGTGTTGGAAGTCATGCCGGTCAGTTGAAAAATGGAATTCGTGCCAATGGCACGGATTCCATTGGTTCCAGTGGTCGATGACAACCCTAGTTCTACGATCACATGAGTAACAGCCAAAGTACATGTACGCGAGGAATATTTAATTCAAGGAAAATATAGTATAGCTGAAAGTTCCGAGAATGTTACTTCCCTTCGTCGGTTACCAGCATGTTAAATTAATTTTGGCTACTACGTGTGTGCGAACAAAGGAAAGGGCTACCGATCCACGCGCTCTCCATGGGGAATGACCAGCTGACCAGGGAATATATCGGTCCGTATTTTCTACAGCTCTTCCCGGCCACCGTTGCACTCCATTCGCTTGAACAGCCATTCTCGGCCATTACTCCCCACAATCTTCTTCAATCCTCGGACGATCACCTGTTCACTTTGTACTCTTACGATCGGCTTCATCCTCCGTAGGCAGGGCGTATTTGACGAATATTCCCTCGGCACGGCGGCTTGCGGAAGTTCAGTAATCATTCATAGGGCTGGGTATAATTGATTTGAAATAAATTTCATGGGTATTTTGGCAGGTTCCATGCCGCGTTCGCGCACTAAGTCCTGATACATGTTTCTGCTAGTTTGGAGTTGTATGCCACCCACCACCGATAAGTTCACCTTCAGAGCTGGCTCTCTTTCTCTCTCTCTCACTCATGTGACCTCCCCGGATCTCCTTCAGTTTTAACCATTGGTAGAGACGCCGCGTTGCTCAGGGTATAGCCTCTCGCGCGCCCGCGGGCGCCCCTTATAAATCCTGCAGGACTCCTGCAGGCACTAATGTACGACTGTTTGCGGGTATAACTTGGCCCCGACACGAAGGATAGGGGATGGTGTTTCCAGTACATGCTAAGCCAGGCTAAAGGCTCGCCAGACCGAGCCATTCCTCACCGTCCTACGAACTCGCAGCACCTCGGCCAAGCCTAGCACTCGCTCCCTCTTCGCCTCGACCCTACCGCTTGTCTTTGCTTCTTATCCCTAAGCAAACGTGGTCAGCGCGAGGACGGTCTGGATTTATTGATGAATTTATGACTTCTTACGTCCATTGGATCCTTTGTCCTCTCAGCTTGACGGTATCCGCAAGCGCCTTACTTTTTATACTCACTGCTCGCAACTTCCAATGAAAAACCATCGTATCGATATCCCATCTTATGTCCCCCAAAGTTCGTCATTTGTTTCGCCATCGATGGGAAGCACGAGTACAACTTTCGCTGGAATTTGTTTGAACACCACTGTTCGACCTGGAAGATAGTATTGAATCCTAGTCCCTCTCTCGCCAGTGGTTCGGACAGACTGCACCCGAGCCCGGGAGCGAGCCACACAGGGCAGCCCTAGCAGTGTCCGGCGGTGTCGTCGGTAAACGTTTGCTCCCCAAACAAACTCTCCACTACTCGTATCTCTGCAACTTCTCCTATTCTCTCATGCGAATACGCCGAGGCTCTATTTTACTATATAAATTAGACGCTCGTCCTAACTACAGAATCGAAAGGAATAGAACTGTCCGAGCGCTGCGAATTATGATAGGAAAGAATCCTGGCGCACGGTATCTTGATGACAGGGACGCTAACAGGCAGTTCTTCTGAGAGTATCCAAGTGGAGGAGGTATCTCGGCAAAGTAAGCAGTCATGTCTGGCTCTAAGCATGACGTATGTTCATCGTTGCTGGAAGAAAGATCGAAGGACGTTCCTCGTGCCCTGTCGGAATCTGGCAGACCTACCACATGTTTCTCGGCCGGACGATTCCTTGGAGTTATTAAAGGCTTCGGCCGGGACCTCGAGGGCCGATGAGGACGTCCCAGCGAAATTGGTACTCGGACACTGGTCAACATTTAAACCACGTCGTTCCTCGTTTCAGCGGGATGTGTTTGCCAATGAAGGGGTTTTCTGTTCCCGAAGGACGACGAGAAACGCGAAAGGCGGCAGTTAGGCGAGCGGGCGTCGTGAGCCCCCGCAAGCCCAAGCATTGAAGCAACCCGGCACAGCCACTAGCAATGTCCAAGAATAAGATAATCCCCCAGCACACACCGCAACCCGCACTCGTCCTCGTCCAGCACTCAGTATTAATGTTTGCTCGTGATATCTGTTACCCAGACGTTACCAGTACATATAACTGGATCCTCTCGCCCAAGAGAAGAAAGAGAGGGGAGGGACGATGCGGAAGAGACGGAGCGACTGAGACAGTGCCAGGTAGTTCCGGAGAGGGTATACCTATTCGAGCTTACGCCATGTTTGGATATTAGCTGACCACTGAGATTAGGAACTTCCTTCGACGTGGAGCCTCTAGGTTATACTCGCTGCCACCCGCTCTCGTACCCCACCCCCCTTCCCTCCCACAGCCTGCTCACCCACCCCCGACAACCCCGTCTCGGTATATTCACTTCGGTTCTACCGCTCCTCCACCAGCGTTGGTTCATCCAAGTTCATCGGTAATAGAGAATACGGAAGCAAATTGCAAGCTCGCGGTCGGCCAATTTGCCGCCCATGGTCAAGGAGCTCGTTTCGCTACGGCACTTACAAATCTATATGTCGTACCGCCTCCAAGCAAATTTGTGGAAAGGCAAAGTCCACGAATCTCGTAAAACTTATTCGTGACAAGCGAAACGACATTTGTATTTCCTGGTTATTGAAGTTGCGCTATAAGTTCGTTTCCAATCCTACGTTCCAACGTCATCATCATCATCAATGATGCTTTCACCGATGGTCAACTGCTACCTAGTGAGCGCACTTTTAGCCTGGCTCTCGACGTTCCCCGTAAATTTATTGTTCATCGTAACACGGTGGCGAGAGCGATGACACACTGGCATTACACCGCATGACGGACTGCTGGTTTTTGCTGCTGCTGCTGCTTTTGCTCTTGTAGATTTTGTCGACAGGGGGCACTCGCGTGTGCGTTTGAAACTCATGGCCACATCAGAGAGGTAGAGTGAGGGTGAGGGTGAAAGAGAGAGAGAGCCAGAGAGAACTTCGAGCATGCTTAACTTATCCCGCATATTTACATTGTCCGACGTTGCAATTAAACGTTCGTGCGTGGCATCGACCGTGGCAAATTCCGTTCGTTTAATGGCTTTTGCCACGGCCTTCCACTCTCTCGTTCTCTCTCTTTCTCTTTCTCTCTCTTCTGCTCCATCACGATTCGTTCTCGTATTTCTTCTCGCGGCTCATATATTCCTTCAGTCCGTTTCTCTCGGCAATCCGAGCCGATACAGTCCGTTCGTGTGCTTAAAAAAAAACAGTATGACTTTTGTATCTATCGCTATTATCCGTTGAATTCCTTTACTCGTATCACATCGGATTGCCGACGGGGTTTGAACGGTGACGGCTGAAGGTACACGTTGTACGTGTGTGCCAATGCACGGTCGCATCCATTTCTCAGTTTGCTGCGATTCGCAGAAGAGCATGTCCAATATCACCTACGTCCGAAGCAGCTGTTCACATGAAAGCCCCGTAAGGAAATAAAACAAGTTACGGTTGCCGATGAAGTGTGTGGTGTGTAGCGTGCGTGCACGATACCACGAGGGCGAGGAACGTTTCATCGAATCGCTATCAGGCCTCCTCACTGCCGAGGCGCTGTTTGCAGATTATCGTACCACCTCACCTTCACCCGACAATGCGATAGTGATGTTGGCTCGTGGCCCCGGCTCTAGTCTGCGATCTGCTCAAACGCCGCCCGGAAACGGCCCGTCGGGATTGTCGCGGCTTCGGCATTCCTGATCCCTGCATGCTCGGCGCATTCACCGAACACACGTACATCGAGAAGTTGGTGCGAATTTGGATCACACAATGAATAGCGCGCAGAAGAATTTTGGCTTCCATCATCATTATCATCATTATCATCAGCAGCAGCGGCAGCAGCATCATCATCATCATCATCATTGTCCGCAGCATCATCATCATCGTCAGCAGCAGCAGCATCATCAGCATTTTCATCATCATCTTCAACGAATCACTAATCAATGCGTCAGGGGGTAACTTTATTGATCCAGCGGCGTTCCTAATCTCTGCATGATAGTCCCATCTACTGAGGAAACGTACACCTAGAAGTTGCAAATTCGGATCACGCGATCAATTTATCGTCCACGAGATTCTAAGACTCCGGACTGTCGATTGTGCAGGAGACTTCAAACTTCCTTCATCATCATCCTCCAAAATGGACTAGCGATCAATCCATCGTGGGGCAACTGTATCGATTCAGCAGTGTTGTCATTCCTGATCCCTGTATGGTGGTCCCATCCACTGAGGACACGTACACCTACAAATTGTCAATTCCGATCACGCGATAAATTCATCATCCGCAAGATGTTAAGACTCCGTACTGCCGTTTGTCCAGAAGAGTTCAAACTTCCGCATCATCCTCCAAAACGGACCAATGATCAATCCGCCTTATGGTAACTTTATTGCACCCGCCGGCGTCGACTTAAAATTTCCATCAACTCTTCCGCCCTACCGGCAAGTGGACGAAGGGTGAAACTATGAATAAATTCAATTGATCGTTGCTCGTATCGCGTTGACCGGGCCGCTCAAGCGATGCAGTCTCGAAAATCCTAGGCTCAACGATGCACATTCGTATCCGCAGCGCCATAACATCCAAGCACAAGACTCTCCTCCGGCAGTGACGCGTTGGGAGGCCGCGGGCTTGTCCGGTCCAAACACCACGTCGTCAGCACGAGCTGCTTTACATTTTCCAACATTTCGGTGATAAATTCGAGCACATTCCGATTCGGAGCGCCCAGTGAGACGAGAGAACGACTCACGAAACAATGGATAACATCGTCGAGAAGAGGGACAGAGTGCTCCAGGACACCAGGGTGTGCCGGATTAGTTCCTCCGTGAGAAGAGAGGCATATCTCTGGATTCTCTTCTCTAGTCACTATCTCCAGCCTCGCCCGGATCTATCTTTTATTAGCATCCCGTAGAAGCTATTTCGTACACCCCCGCCCCTGTCTCTATCGTCCTAACCCATCGTGGCGGAGTTTCTCTCGGAGCGCAGCCCTGCCCCAAACCTCTCGACCTACACAAGCTCTTTCGTACTTCACCCTGAAGTAGTACCTCCAACTCATACGTACATCGCATACATTCTCGCCTAATACCGTATACATTTATGTATATAAAGCGGACGCTGCATCGAGGCACACGAAACCATCGAGTGTAGGAGTACCAACAGAAGTGCGTATTTACGAGCGTTCCCGTCCATAAAGCAACCTCGCGCCTGATTTTGATACATTCTCCGAGCTGGGCACTATCTCACGCGCGAATACGACCTACGTAGCCATATATACACTACGGGTGGATTTATGGAGATGCCGTTGCCCAGCTCGCGGGAGTACTTGCTGGCTCACTCTTGGCCCTCCCCGAGCACATCGAGACCCACGACGATCGTATTACGGTTACGTTCTTTCACGGCTACTATCTTCATACTCGCTGCTGCATTGACAGCCTTTCAATGCCGATGCGATCCAACCTGGGCTGATGGCATTACTGGCTCTGCTGATAGCAGGCTTTGGATCTGGGATCAAGGAATTCAGGATCAAGATCAGAATGAGATCCTGGCGTTTCCTAACTTCCACGTCATCCAATCCACTGGACCCGAGTCGAAATGTTCAGCCTATTTTAAAGGCCTTTGATCCTATGTCAGCCTCACTTCAGTCTGCTTACCGCTAGAAGTCCTACAGTGGGCCGCCACATGCTCTTCCTTTGCTGCTTACCTCCTGCATAGGCCCTTTCCTACCTAACCTAGCTGAAGTCGTTGCAGCTCCACTTTTGGTTGCGTTTGGACATATCGCGCATTTGGCTGTTTCGACGGAACGAGAATGGGGATAGTCGCATTCGAAAGAGCAGGTCTGATAGTTTTCAGTAAGCTTCATGCGTTGGACTAGGTAGGACCGCGCGTTTGCCGTAGAGGCCTACTTTTCCAATGGCCTTTCCATTATCTTCACCCAGCGAACCTTTGGAATTCGCTTCAAACTTGCCCCTGCAGCTCCAGCCACTCTCCAAAGTGGGAGAAATGGATCTTGGGCAAACAGTTAGAATATTTTTGATAGGAATTGCCCTCACGTATGCATGTATACGTGGATCCCTATAGCAGGCACGCATGCATACGTATAGGTACTAGTGTACGTGTGTTGGTGTATGCTTAGGCATGTACGTGTGCGGGTATATACGTGTATCTACGCATGCGCGTATTCAGGCATATGTATCTCTATATGCGTAATAAAATGTATGCGTGTCCGTGTACACGTGTTTGTTCTAGGCGTTAACGGAGACTTTGTCCTTGGAGTGCCATATTTCAGGTGTTTACATTTTATTTTTTTTAAAGGAAACGAGTAAAGCTTTTTGAGTGCGGTTTTTTTCTTGCTTTCATTCATGATATACAGAACGTTGAAAAAAAAAATTTTTGAAAAAAAAACCAAAATGGCGGCCCTTGCAGCTACGCGAAAACAGGTCCTCAAATCGCGGGAGGTAAACGGCTGACATCACTGCCCCCTCTTTGTTGATCTGAAACACAAATTCAAAGCATATTATCGATCTGTGACCCTTTGGTCATGGAATGACGGATGGGTTTTTCGTTTAGTACAAATTTCGGAAAATGGCGGCAATTAAAAAAAAATCGAATTTTCGCGTTTTTTTCGCATAAAAAGATAAATAATAAATGCAAAAATGTATCTATCGAAAAAACGATCCGTCATTCCGTGAAGACATATTTTCTGAGTATGCTCTCCAAATTTCAGGTCGATATGTTAATTACAGGGGTCAGGAGAATGTCAGCCATTTTTAAAAACGTGTTTTCGAGAAAAACGCGTTTAAAGTTTTGTAATGTGTTTACACAAATGTGTTTGTAATTACCGCTAATCGGCAATGCCTAGTCCATAGAGGCATCCCTCCTCTTCTTCTAGCTGCTCATGTTGAGCCGCTAACATCTCCTGCCGATTTCAAGGACAAAGTCTCCCTTAAGAAGGAGCTCATTTATATTGAATACGAAGCTACTTTACTGTTTTTATCTCCTACCACTGTGAGGATCTGCAGGGGCAGAATAGGCTGAAAATTTCGACTCGGGAAGACTCGTTTTTTTTTTTTTGGAAAATTTTTGTCAACTGCGTGTTCAATTCGAAACGAGCGGTCGATCTGTCGCCATCCTTGGGGAAATATACGATTCCCGAAAAATATATACATCGAGAATGGAGGAAAAAAGATTGTTTATATGTGTGCACTGGTCGAGGATTGGCGGTGCTTGCTTATGCGTGAATAAATGTATATGGATGAAATATATGCGACGGGGAAAAGGGTGACCGATTCACTTGACGATGTGTGCGGGCTCCCGACGATGTACACGCGTACGGATGTATTCATAAAGCAGCGATGGGCAAAGGGAGCATTCGTCCGAAGCATCGGGGGTGCTGTATACCTCCGGCTATATCTCTCTCACCCCATCATCCCCTGGCCACTCTCGTTCTCGTGCCCTCTACCTATATATCTCGTAATCACAATATTATGCTGAAATTGGGAGGGTCGAGTTTCCCATTTCTATTTTAATGACTTCGGGGATTTCAACGCGGTGAACGGGTGAAAAAAGGAGAATACTGTGTCGAAATAGGGGCTGGGACGAAAGGGTGTCAAGTGTCATCGCGAAAAACCGTTGCATGATTTTGGATGGAGACGAGGAAGAATGGAGGCGATCTCCCGTGTCGAGCGGCGGTGCCAGTACTTGGATGGGTGACCGCTTAGGACCGTACTGGCCTGTGCGCCTTGGATGGTGAACGCGACTAGTGTGAAGGGTGAGATCAAAAGAGGAAGAGATCGCGAAAGGACATTGATGTTGGAAAATATATGTTGAGTTTGTCGCTTTTTTCAGAGGATTTTTCGATTTTATAAACAGCGTTGAGACGATGTCCGGTCGTTTGTCTATCTTCCTCTTGACTCTAAACTCAGTGACTTCGAGGAGATTTAATATTTTTGGCACGTTGCGGACGAGGTCATTGCGGGTTTGTACCCAATTGTCACAGTCGAAAACTGCTTTTTTTGAGATTTTGAGAATAGAACATCGTGATGATTAATTTCTACAAAAATGAGGCATTTGGAGAAGTACCATCTGAAGGACACTCTGTAATTTTTTTGTGTCAAAATATTCAATTATAATCGACTTGCAGCCCATGTCATTCAGCATGGCCAAGAGCAATGCCCTTCTGAACCAGGGTATCTAATATAAAAAAATCGAACAGATTTCGTTAGTATATTAGTTTATCCTATGATTAATCGAAGGAATTTCCGAAATATCAAATTTAAAAAATGGCGCCCATGCAGACTCTTGATTTTTGAGAAAAAAATTTCATCTTTCGATCATCAAATCGAAAGTATGCATCGAAAAAAAATATCTCGATGAAATACTATATTTTTACATTTAGAAAAAAACCCGAAAAATTCAGAAAGGATGCACTCGTTTTTTAAATGTTTTCCTGTCTGACTTTGAAAACGTACTTTCGAGAAAAAAAAGCGTTTTAAGTTTCGAGCGCTCCGAGCGTTCCGACGGGCGTCAACAAAACTGCCTATGAATCTGTCCATTTTTATCGAATCACCTGGAAATTTTCAGGAAACATTTATAAGATGATATAAGGCCTAGGGTAAGGGATATTTGGAATACAATTAAAAAATTGCAATTTAATCGAAATATTTTCATTATAATCACTATTCAAGTTCAGTTTCTATAAAATATAAACGAAAAATGGTAACTTGTACCATGAACAAAAACAAAATTAAACATTTTTTAAATATTGATAGTAGGCTTTATTTTATTATGGTAGGATAATAAGGCCTACGGTTTTAACATAATTAAGTAGTCAAACTATACGTAATACATTTGGTATTTGAGATCAATAATCCTCTGCAACTTTGTATGAACTCAAAGTTCCTCTTTGCACTGCTCGGACAGCTGACACCAGGTCGTTTTCTGACCACAACACTAGTTTTTGGGCATCGGGATCGAGGTACTAAAAATAACGATCAATTAATTAGTAATAAATATGCGTACTGCTTATTAACATTCGTAACATCTTAAAAGTAATAGAAAATATATTATAAAACGAACAAACTTTGCTACAAGAAGTAGGAGGATAATAAGGCCTATGGTTAAATTTAGTAGGCCTTAATAACCGTCGACCACGTATGTAAGAAAAAAGATTTGGACCAACATACGTTATTTAAATATTTATGATAATCGAAGCTTGAATTAATAAAGATAAAGACTGTGATTTAGATATATAGGTGTAACATTACAAAAAATACTTACGATTTATTCGGACCGATTTTTATCTTTATTATTATTATGTGAGTGTGGCCTTGAACGTGAGCGGTCATTTTACATACGACTTTCCTTACTTAAGCCTTACTAGCCGACAGGTCTTATTACCCGTAGGTGCCTTACTGTTAAAATATATTTGTTTAAAAAAAAGTGATTGATCCCCTTTTACGACTAGGCAAAATTTCTTAAAAAGAGATCTACTTAGAAGCAAAGTCAAGTACTCTTTCGTGTCAAAAATAGGAGTGAAACATTTTGACGCAGGAACCTTTCTGAAAATACTGGGGAGTATACTCAAATCTCACCAGTCGCCGGGAAAATTATTTTCATCGTTTGCTATCGAGAACATTGCTGTAGCCACTTCATGGGCACATGGGTGCATAGTTATTGTCGTGCTCAGTCAGTTTACAAATGCAGCATTAACATTTTTCCTTCATTTAACATTTGAACGGTAACATTTAACAATGCGCTCGTTGCACCGCTAGTGTAATTTTCCGAGCTAGCGCATCCATTTACAGTCCCACTGAACACCGATTACTCTTTTTCTTTTTCCGTATGATCAACATACGAGGGGCAATTATTAATATTTCATTTTCATGCACTCATGCTTGAGGCCCAAAAAGCTGGTTGATTTTCAACATTTGTTTCTGATGAGGATATTGGAATGACGCGGTCGGGATTTTTTACACAATTGATACATATAGTCGTGCCAAGTTTACGTTTTTCGTACTGAGGAATATTAATAATCAATGAAGTTATCATTATTTTAAAAAAGTACTGCCGTTGCTGCATGGCCACTAGCTGTAGGTCGTTTTGCCACCTAGGGTGATCTGAAAAAAATGTATTTTCAGAATAATAATTGACTCTTCGTAGGACCGGATATTACTTTTTTATTTTGAAAATCACGAAAATAGCTACGTGTAGAAAAAAATCAGTTTTTGAGAAGAAAAACGAATTTGAACGTTTGTTAATGACAAATGAATAAACATGTTTAAAAAATAATCCAGTTGTACCATAGAAAATGTTACGAATTATGCTCCGTCCAAATTTGACGGTGACTTTTTGGAATTTTTACAAAACCTTTGTTGCAAATTAAAGTTAAGGCCCTAGGCTATAATACTGCACAATAGAAAAATCGTATTTTCTGATGAAAAATCGAAATTATGAATTTGAATTCTGATGAGATCGTAATTTTCTGAATGAATAATTTTCGGGAACTGAAAATGGCCGGCCATTTTCAGTTTCTCGCCATCCCCGTAAAAATCCATATTTTTAATGGAAAAATGTATATGTAAAAAAAATTGAAAAAAAAGCTTTTGTTTAATGTGCAGAATAGTATAAAATATATATCTTTTTACCAAGTCACCTATGTGCCTCAAAATAAAAGCTTGGGTTGCTCAACTTTTTAAATGTTTAATAAATGTGATCAATTCAATTTCGTTGACTGTATTTAATTTGGCACAATAGTAATTAGAGAAATTCTTATCACACGTTTATACTCAGTTTCAGAATTTTTATTTAAGAAATCTAAGGTTGTTTTACAGTATATTTTACAGTTTTACAGTTTTACAGTAAAAGCATACAGATATGCTGACGGATTTATGTAAAGTAAGGAGTCTTCTCACGTTAGACGCTAAAAAAGGTTATTTTCATGATTTTTTTCATAGGTTTATATTATATAATAATATATATATTGATATAGAAGTTGTTACGTTTAATAAGTACACTTTCGAAATACATTTAAAAAAATGTATTTATTCAAGTCACTATTCATAGACGAAAATGTGAGTTAAAAAAATGTCATGAAAAAATTACAGGTTTGCGCTGTTGATGAAATCTCGGAGATGGATCATCCGAAACAAAAACATCAAACGGTTTTAGATTCAGTATGTGAATTGCTACAGCGCATATTATACGATTTTTGATACATGGAAAAATAACAAAATGGCGGACAATTTTCGAAAAAATAAAAAATAAAAACGTTTTTTTTCACCGTTTTTGGCAAAAAATAGTAAATATCAAATTAAACAAACCTTGATATACGCTATAGGTATACTTGTAAAGAATATGTGGTTGAACTTCCATAAGGATCGGTTCAGTAGTTTCGAAGATTTTATGAACAAGTCGTCGAAAAACGTTGTTTCGAGAAAAACGCGTTTAAAGTTTGGTTGGGTTACATAAATACATAAAAAAATGTTTTTTTTTAAATGTATTTATTAAGTGTAACACCTTTTATATCAATATCTGTGGATATTGTCATAATCTAGAAATAAAAGCTCGGGGTGATAAAAATAAATAAAATAAACTAGAAATAAAAGGTCGGGGTGATAAAAATTTAGACATATAATCTTGATAGGTTTATACTACAGTATAAACCTATTTAAACCAGTAAGTATAAACCATTTAAGTCAGTATAAAGGTTTATACTTTGTTTAAGTAAAATGGTTTATACTTATTTTAAGTAAGTATAAACCATTTAAGTAAGTATAAACCATTTATATAAGGATAAACCATTTTTTTTGTTTATACTACATTATAATAGGTTTATACTACAGTATAAACCTATCAAAAATGCATGAAAATAGCCTTTTTAGCGTCTAAAGTGAAAAGACCACTTGAAGATTATATGTCCAAATTTTTATCACCCCGAGCTTTTATTTCAAGTCACGTATAGGTGACTTGGTAAAATAAATATTTTCTACTTTTTAGTACGTTAAATAAACGCTTGTTTTTAAATATTTTTTTTAACTCATAAATTATTTTCTTCTTTTTAGTTTTTAATTGAGTTTACTAGTTAGTTGTTACTAGTACTTTACTAGTTTACGAGTTTGTACGTAAGGAACATGGAATGCGTGTAAAAAATAGCAAAGACTGAAATTGGGATTGAACTTACGACTTATTAATGATTAGATATCGCTAATTTGACATGAAAAGTAGAAAATGTTATGGATATTTTTCTTTTTTTCCCTTCAAAATTGAATCACGCATTGTCACCTTTTAGATGCACGTTTGTGAAATCTCAGGCTCTAAGTAGTCGAAAAATGGGTAAAATATCGATTTTCCGTTTTGCATCTCACACAAAGTCAAGTTGAATAAAAGCTTGTGAAAAGGGCATTGTGCGTCACAGGGTAAAAATAAAGGTCTCATTCGACATTAGCCCGAGAAAAACAGACTTTCCACCCATTTATGTATACATTTGCATAAATTAACGCACGATAAGAGTAAGTACGTGAAACTCTGCCAATTATCGTCCGGCGGAGGTTGCGGTCGTGGGGGGTGGCAAGCGGGTTTTCGGCGTCGGGGGATGAACGGCTTTTTGCGTAAGTTGGGGAGCAAAGCCCTATTCGAGGCTGTGCTCCACGTCGCCGCAGACTCAAAATTAACGGGGGCCGCGCATTAGCATAATAAATGTTGCAATTATCGTCATAATTGCTCAAGTTGTTGCAAACTTATTTTAATCTCAATACCGTACCTGCCGCAGGACCTCGCGCGAGCTTTCACTCATGGGCTTACACAATCGACAATTCTTCCCCAAAGTTCAAACATTTCGAGTCCCATTGGTAAACCAAAAAAAAAAGCTGCCTAGGAACCAAAGCTTTCGTTCAGTCACCAAAAATCACAAAATTTCGCCGCAAGCAATACGTGAGACAGAAAATTTTACGCAGCCTCTCGAGGGGTTGGAAGGCGTCAGTCCGGGGTTGGTATGCCTCCCGCTTGCCTCGCATGTGGCGCGACCTTTGCACCGCTTTCCAAGGGGCTCTCGAAGACTCGCCCGAGAATCAGATAGTCTGCGAAGTTCCGAAAACTTTTTAGCTTGAATTAATCACCGGAAGATGGTGATTGCGGAGTCTCTTCTTATTAAATTGCGAGTCCGCCCATTTATTTCGGCGTACCCGAGGGGACAAGAGAGAGAGAGAGAGGAGACCTCGGGAAAAGGCAGTCACCATTCCACTTGCCCTCCCCCTGCGCCGTTTGCGTCGCAGCCGCAAAAGCAATTATTGGGAGCCGAGGTATTCGTCCACTGGCATGGGTAATAATTATTATGTCGCTGACCATCACTAGCCCCGTCGCATATATATATATATATATATATATATATATATATATATATATATATATATATATATATATATTCCCAAGCTCATATTTTGAAGTACGATGTTGCATACGTATGATCTTTGGGTATGGAGCTTTTCGAGATAACTCGACGGAGCCATGAGCCTGGGACGTTCACCATCGTTTTATCAAATGGATTTTTCGAGCACTTCAAAATTATCCACTCCACATTGAGCTAGCTCGAATTATCACAAAAACAACCCTACACCTGATCATTCTCGCCATAATTGTTTAAAAAAAATTTGGTCAATTTTCACAAGTCGGGCTCCAGCTAGAAAAGGGGTTTATAAATGTTGTACCGAGTCGATGTATTTCAGGGCACTTTGTTTATAATATTTAAGTCGGGGGACAAATTCAACCCCCAAACGCTTTTTTTCAACTTTTTTCAAGGTATGGAGGAATCAGGTTTGGTGACATCAAGTGGGATTGTTTGGGTTTGTTTGAAGGAAATAAAATTTGAATGAAATGATGGTAACATTCTACAACCGAAGCATTGATATGTTCCTGTACATTTTTTTCTTAATGAAATGACCCTCTTCCATAAAAAAAATATTTTTTCATACTGCAGAATAGCCTTGAATACGTGAAAAAAATGTTGGAGCCGATTAGGGCTGGAGCCCCACTTTTAAATATTTACCAAATATTTTAATCCTTTCAATTATTACTTTAAAAAAAATTAGATTTATTTTCGATATTTTGAATACATTAATAGAATTTTAAATGACAATGACACGCTCTTTGTAGGGAACAGATTGCCCTTGAATACATTTTTATAATGAAGAATGTCGAGATGAAAAACTTTTGAATGGGCTTTTTTAATTGATTATTTTATTCGATCCGAATTTTGAAAAAAAAGCTCGAAATATCTGGGTGGTTCGAGAGCTGTTTGATTCGAATCGAAAGGCCCTGTAGGCAATACGTTGTTGAGTGGAGAAAGGGAGACGGACAGATGACCGCCGCCGACCACTCGATTTGTCGACAGTCATTTCGTAGTTTTGATGATCTGCCGTACTCGCGGTTCTGTCTGCACGTTATCAGGTTTTGGTAAAATAACTAAAGTCCACTCACCACTCGTCACCGCGCACACACATACACACACGCGCGCCACGTCATCGTACGGACGGTTAGCCACAGATCTTTCCAATTCATTTATACGTACGGTTTACACGCGTAGATAAACCGGCGATTTATTTATGAGGGAACGCAAATAAGTGGGGGAATCTAGGGGAATGAAAATTGTGCGATTTTTCGCGGTGGATAGAACCTTCGGAGAGAAAAAAAGTGCAAGAAAAAAATGAGAAGAAATGAGAAAAGAAGAAGAAAAATATCCTAGGGATTCCCTAGATCGAGGAATGAGAGATCTTCGGAATTCCCTAGATCGAGGGAAAGGATACGATAAAAAGTTGAGAAGAAATAAGATACGATAGGAGTGAAACATTCTTGGACATTCCTAGACCGTGACAATATGATTTAAAAAAGTAAGACGTGATAAGAAATACAAAATGAAATGATGTCTCGGACATCCCTAGACCTTTATTTCTTCTCATCTCCCCAGATTCCCTAGAACCCTCCAGAAACCCCAGATCGAGGGACAATGCAAAATCTAAAAACCTCCGAACCCGGAGATTCTTTACGTGAAAATCCAAAAAAAAAATTCAAGTCCATAAATATGGTGTCAAGAGTCCTTCGTTACAATGCAAATAACTTTTTTTTTTCAATTTCACTCCCTATATTTTTTTCGGCTATTCAGGCTACGAAAAACATCCAAACTTTTTTTTTATTATTCTGATCAGAGAACTGAAATCCAAATGTACGAAAAAATATATTGGGTAATAATAGGAAAGTCAAAATAAATGGAAAAAGGAATCAAGGTGTCTTCTCACTTTAGACGCTAAAAAAGGCTATTTTCATGCATTTTTTATAGGTTTATATTATAGATATTGATATAAAAGTTGTTACACTTAATAAATACACTTTCGAAATACATTAAATTTTTTTTTTAATGCATTTATGTAACTCAAACAAACTTAAAAGGCGTTTTTCTCGAAACAACGTTTTTCGACGGTTTGTTGATAAAATCTTCGAAACTACTAAACCGATCCTTATGAAATATTAACCACATATTTTTTACAACTATAGCTGTAGCGCATACCATAGATTTTTTTGAATTTTGATATTTACTTTTTTTTAACGGTGAAAAAACACGTTTTTTTTGTTTTTTCGGAAAATGTCCGACCATTTGTTATTTTTGCATAAATAAAAAATTATATGATATGCGCTATGGATTCAGTATTAATATACTGAATTTAAAATCGTTCGAATTTTGTTTCGGATGATCCATCTCCGAGATTTCATCAGCAGCCCGAACCTACAATTTTTTAGGACGTTTTTTTAACTACCATTTTCGTCTATAAATATGTCTCAAATAAAAACATTTTTATGTCTCAAAAAATATGTCTCAAATAATAACATTTTTATGTCTCAAAAAAACAAATAAAAACATTTTAAAAATGTCTCAAATAAAAACATTTTTTTTCAATGGATGTCGAAAGTGTAATTTTTAAGTGTAACAACTTTTGTATCAATGTCTATAATGTAAAGCTGTAAAAAAAAACATGAAAATTGCCTTTTTTAGCGTCTAAAGTGAGAAGACCCCTTAAAAAAAGAACTTTCGATGCGAAGCTAAGATGCAAATTTCCAAATCCAAAAGCCATGTCCCTTCATGATGAATAATCCAAACGTCTCTCGTCAGAACGTCTCGTGTGCATGCCATGGACTGCACGCGCTTTTTTAGTCTCACCGTGCTCCCACACCACAGGTCCGAATATCGGAGCTCGAAATAAAATACCCCCCCCCCCTGCGCGCCGCTGACCCGCCAGTCGCCCTGCACCCCCTTGCTCTCATTTCGTTTACGAGGCAATTTTTATGACATCCGTACATTTTCGTACTTAATTCGAAAGAAAGAAACGGCGAGAGAGAGAGGGAGAGGCAGAGAGCAGCCGGTGCGAATGCGATTTCCAGGCGTGACTTTTAACGGTCATGCCACGTTACTCGGCACCTATCGCGTACATAAATTTTCTATTATGAAAATATAATCGGACGTTCCGTACACTAAAAAAAGAAGAGAAAAAATGAAAATTAATTTGCATTTCGCTTTCTCATCATTCTGCAGCTCACCACGCTCCTCATTCGTGTACAACGCCCTCTAACTGTCGAGAGTTCGTGCACGAGATAATAATACTTTCAGAGTAAAAAAAAAAAAAAAAAAATTGGTAATTCTTTAGATAAGTGTATTTTCCGAAAAAAGAGCCCAACATTTTTTTTGCCATTTTCTCATTTATTGGGTTATAAGTTATATTCAGTCGGGGAAAGCTAAAATTCACCCCCCTCCCCCCATATAAATGGTGGGGTTTTGAAGTTCGCGGAAACACGTGATAAAATAGGGCATTTTTGAACATTTCGACGCCTATATTGGGGGGATTTATAAAAGAAGCCTTTCTGAATACAAACAAACCCCAACAATACGAACCCCCGCCGGCGTGAGGGGGTTGGGTCTGTTTGGGTTTGTTTGTATTCGAGCATGCTTCTTTTATAAATCTCCCCACATTTGGGTTTTAATACAGGAGTTTTTGAAAAATTCGAAATTATCTTTGACGATGTTTTGCTCGTAAAAAAATTGTTAATAAAAAATGTCAGCTTCCCCCGACTAAATATCATCATAACCCAATTAATGAGAAGATATCAAAAAAAGTGTTGGTCTCGTTTTTTGGATAAGGCATTTATCTAAAGAATTACCAAAAGTGTACATTTTTTTTCGAAATCGTTTCACGTTGTACCTGTCATGAATTTCAAGGATTTTTCAGGCTCGCTATTTAATTATGTCAATAGAATTGTAAAATACAAAAATATATTGTTCATAGAACTTTTTAAATAAAATCGACTGATCGGCAGGTGATCAGCACTTTTCTTTCGCGTTTGTTGTTGTTTTTTTATACTGCTCATTTTTCATCCTCTTCTCCGCGTATTTCGAGAATTATTCCCAATTTGACCCAAACAAACTCAAATGCGAAAAATAAAATACAATAATATATTGTTAACAGCAACTTTTTAACGAATCGATTGATCAACAGCTGATCGGCATTTCTCATTCCCGTTCGTTGTTTTTTTAAAGTACTTCTCTTTCTTTTCATCCTTTTCATCGCGAATTTCAAGGGTTTTTAAGCTTGCCGTTAACCCAAACAAATCCAAACGCGACTTATATAATACAAAAATATATTGTTAAGAGCACTTTTTTAAGGGGGGATTGTCTTTTTTTCGCAAAATTTACCGCTTTTTGGGAATTTTTTTGTGAAGAAAGTATACAACGGAAAACTTGTGAAACTTGGCATATAGTTTTATTCATCTGTTTACTACATACAAAAAATTTTTTAAACAATTTCATAAAAAAATCCGCCTCCCACCCCCCTCGACGCGCGATGGTCCTTTTTTGATGGTGTGCACGATTACAGCCTTCACGTTCATCCTGCAACAAAAACCCAAAAAGCATTTTACTTTAGACACATATAGCTATCGTTCGATGAAGGGAAAAAAAAATTGACGTTTTGGTGACGTTTTCAACTTGAAGTATCGATTTTTCGAAAAAAATTGATCGATTTTTTGTTATAAATAAAAAACTATTAAACGTATTGCTTTTTTGCTTCATCAAACGATAAAAGGATGTCAGCTGAGCATTCTTTCCAAATTTGAAGGCAATCGGTTGAATAGTTTTTGAGAAATCGTGCACACCATCAAAAAAGGACCATCGCGCGTCGAGGGGGGTGGGAGGCGGATTTTTTGATGAAATTTTTTAAAAAGTTTTTTGTATGTAGTAAACAGATCAATAAAACTATATGCCAAGTTTCACAAGTTTTCCGTTGTATACGTTCTTCACAAAAAAATTCCCAAAAAGCGGTAAATTTTGCGAAAAAAAAAGACAATCCCCCCTTAATTCAGTCATGCTCTCCCGACCTTCAACGGTATCAACTCAAACAAACCCAATGGCGAATTGTAAAATGCAAAAACATTTTGGAAATATCACTTTGTATATTGAATCGACTGATCAGCAACTGATCAGCGCTTTTCTCTACCATACCTTGTTTTTTTTATACTTCTCTTTTTTTCATCCTCTTCATCGCGAATTTAAAAAAATTCCAGGCTTGCTATTAATCCAAGCAAACCCAAATGCAAATAATAAAACACAGAAATATGTTGTTGAGAGCACTTTGGAAATGGAATGGACTGATCAGAAACCGATCAGCATTTTTCTTTCGCATTCGTCGTTTTTTCAAATACTTTTCGTGTAATGGCGTAGTTATGAAAAAAGTCTGTTTTCTTGCCTACAAAATGGTCGTTTTTTTCAATGCCAAATAGTCCATTTTCATCCAATCAAAAATATCCTACGTCATTGTAGAGTAAATATATTCTAAAGTACTCAGTTCAAATTTCAAGTCAATCGTATAGTTGCTCTTCGAGATACAATGTCAGCAAATTTGAAAAATCTCATTTCGAGAAAAACGCGTTTAAATATTTAACTATCGATTTTTGAAAGAACAAATTATATCGATATAAATTATATAAATGATAACGATATTCTCAAAAGTATAAACTGTAGAAAAAGGCAAAAAAAATCGATTTTTTTAGTGTCACACTGGCATAGCCCCTTAACCCAAACGAATCTAAACGTGAATTGTAAAATAAAAAAATTCGTTTAGTACGTTTTTTATGGAACAGAATGATCAGCAGCTGATCAGCGCTTCTCCCGGCGGTTCGTTGTTCCTTTTTGTATACTTTTTATTTTCTTCTTCTTCTCGAGCGATAGCCCCCGGAGCTAATCAATACAAATTGCATTTTGCAATACGTGCGCGACAACTAGCATTGTCGTAATTATACGTTTGTATAGTCGATCGTAAATACACACACACACACACATACATACATACATATATATATATATATATATGTGTGTGTGTGTGTGTGTGTGTGTGTGTGTGTGTGTGTGTGTGTGTGTGTGTGTGTGTGTGTGTGTGTGTGTGTGTGTGTGTGTGTGTGTGTGTGTGTGTCACTTTTCGAAATCCCTTTTGTATATATATAATACATGTATATATGTATAATAATATACATATTTACATGTATAATGTATATTATTAGTTAATATAATATTTAGTATAATAATATGTTTAAATAAAAAGTGTATATATGTGTATATATGTATATATACACAAATATGTATATATATATGTATATGTATATACACATATACACAGATACACATATATACACACATGTATATATACATAAAGTGTATATATAAAAAGTGTATGTATGTATATATAAAAAAAAACACTTTTTATATGTGTGTATATATATATACATATAAAAAGTGTTTTTTTTTTATATATACATACATACACTTTTTATATATACACTTTATGTATATATACATGTGTGTATATATGTGTATATGTGTATATACATATACATATATATATGTATATATATATATATATATATATATATATATGTGTGTGTGTGTGTGTGTGTGTGTGTGTGTGTGTGTGTGTGTGTGTGTGTGTCACTACTCGAAATCACTTTTCTCTGTATATCGTGTATATATATACACACACACACACACACACACGATCTATATACAGAGAAAAGTGATTTCGAAGACGCATGACTTTGAGGACGGTCCTCATAGTCAATTTCAACATTACAGAGATGTTACGAGCTGGAAATAAACTTTTTCCAATATATATATTTATATATACACGGATTTCTAGGAAATGCAGTGGATATTCTATGTACACACGTATTACACAATGTACGTGGGGGAGTTATATGAATCCCTGATGGATTCTAGATATCTCATTACAACGCTATTGACCTGAATCTCTTATTATTCGTCGGCGCAGCGGCGGTGTATTATCAGCCAGAAGTATCTACGGGTGGGACCATCGTGCATCGTTCATATATACATATATACCCAATGTGTATGTGTGTGTACTATGATGATATTCACCTCTTCACGTCCCAGCTCGTAACTCATTACGCATATACCCGGATGAAAATAATCATTACACGTCCATTGAGGAACGAGCCGGGAGAGGGCCAATTTTATATTCCGCATATGATATGCCTCGGGTGAATGCGAGTCTGATGACGATTAGTAGCCCTTGGCATCCTTAATGACCAGCCGACAGAGACTGCCACTCGTGATGCTCTTCGCGTGGGTGTACATGCAACTCTCTCTCTCTCTCGCTCTCTTTATCGTCCGCTCTTTCTGCTTATTCATACTGCATCTATAAATATAAATTTATACGTATCTAGCTTATCTCTCGATCGGATCGATACGGGGAAAAAAAATGATATACAATTTCACTCGTTCGTGTGCAGTGTGGGCATGGACGCTCACGATTTTACATTGGATGTTATTGGCTCTGATTTTATGGATTGAATGGCAAATCAAGCCGGTGAAGGGCAGAGGGTTATTGCAGCTTTAATGAAGGAGACTGGCGGATGGGCGGCCGGAGTTCGGCTCTGGCGATACTTCGAGACAAGCAGCGTTGTGCATGGCCGATAGTCGGAGCGGTGACCGCTTAGCCGTGCACCGGCTGGCGCATCAACCAGCCACCGGAAGACCGATACTTCTCAGACCCTGGTGTCGATAAGAGGAAAACGCCTGTGAGCCGGAGAATCAGAAAAATTGGGGGCCATCTATTCTGGTACGGGTTTTTCACAGTTTCCCCGTGACCTCGGCAAATGCGGTATAGTGTAGTTTTAAACGGCTGTGGACGCGACGGAACGTTAGGTTAGTTTAGTGAAGTGCGGGTAGGAAGTTGTAGGAGAGGGTTCTATTGGGAAGGGCAATACGTAAAAACCCCGCAAGGGGATATGTTGGCAGACAGGAAATAAAATTGCAGTTCTAATAAATTAACTTTGAAATAATAAATTTATAAGTTTATATTTTTATTTATAAATGTGATTTTTTAATTTGATCTTTAATTATTTTAGAATTATTAAATTCAGAAATGTATTAGAACTTTCAGTTGTAATGAATTACTGATAACTTTCCGATCACACTCTGGGTCATTCTGACCCAGACGGTCCTGACATTCGGACGAATTTTACATACAATGCTCGCTTTTGCAAAATTGAACATTTTCAATTATTTTTTACCATTTGATTATATTTTTTCCAAATTTCAATCATGCAGACATATGGGAAAGTGTTAAAAGTGTATCCATGATTTTCCAAAATAAAAACCTACCGAACATCACAAACTAGCCAGTTTTGTGATGCGTAGTATTTGCCAAAAAAGGAGCGTTTTGGAAAAAAATCGAAATTCCATTTTGCGTTCAGCAAAACGAGGATAATTACGTCCCGAATACGAGACAGTTCTTAAACACTTTTTTCGTCCATCCTGTCATCGAGAAAAAAAAGTTATGAAAGACATATTTTAAAGTAGATGACCGGAATTTAATTCCGTTCGAAAAAAAGTTTCTTCCTTAAGGGGGATGGTCAATATTTTTCAACTGCAAATAACGAATTTAAGGCGTCTGCGTGAGCCTGTAATTTTACAAATTCGATGTACCAACGCCGGCACTTTGTTCAAATAATAATAACATGCTTGTTCATAAAAATTATTTAACCCTAAAATCCTAAAAGATTCTTAAAATTATACTTTTCAATGTAGAAAAAAAATTGAAAATCTGCCCACGTTCACCTAGAAAAAATTCACGAAAATTCCCATTTTTCCCAGCCACGATAAGGCAAAATCGTGCTCCAAAAATAAAACAATGCTATTTTTCTTCCATCAAAGCATCGCCAGTAAGACTGTACAAATCAGAGGGTTCGATGAACCCCGAGAAAATTCGGCTTCCGGTTAATTCTTTAATTTTTCCAATTTGAATTAAAAATTCAAATTTATCTTTGTACCAAAACTGTTGATATTTCGTTAAAATGAAACGTGCAGCCGCATTGATTTTCCGTATCGAGCAGCGTTGGCCCAGTGCTCGGGTGGGTGACCGCTCAGCGGAGCACTGCCCTGCGACTACCGAGACGGTTACTTTGATTCGTGGGGTTACTTTGATAAACACTTCTTTTTGTTTTTATATTCAAATTACGAAGTTCCAAAACCCGACCGAAAGTTTTTTTTATGGTTGGCAAGCCTGAATGTCTCTTTATGTCATCACTCAGACGCAGCACGAACGAACGGGGTCTAAGTGACCGTAAAAATATT
>OY723391.1:43452803-43512803 GCA_963210295.1 Ophion ellenae
ACTTCAATTCCTTTGACCGCAATCGGAAATTTACGATTTTTTAGACCACTCAAAAAATTTCAATCGGACTTCAATTAAAATTGAAAGTATTCGATAAATATCCATTCGACCTTACGTCGATACAATCCACGATAAACATGATTTTGACCAAGAAGGACGAGAGATGAAAATCTTTAAGAAAAACAAAAACATGGATGATGTTCGAAGGTTCCAATTAAAACCTCTTGCCAATTAAGCAAGTGCACCAAGAAAAAAAAGAAGATTTACAGGCCATGCTTGACAGAGGTGTCATTCCAATCGAACATCAGCAAGATTTTTCACACATATTCGACGATAACCATCTGTTAGATTACAGTAAATTTGTTGAATGACATTTTCAATAACGTAATTTTTTAAATAGAAAATCACAATAAATCCTTCTTTATATGTACAATTTCGATACTATTTTTTTTATACAAATTATTACTATCGATTTTAATTCATAATTATTATCAAAATGTTAATAAAATCAACGAGTATACAATTAAAATGTCATTACGCAAAAATTTGTCATATTAAAAAAAAAATACTAATGGTTTATTTTTCCATATTTTTACCTGAGCCCGAAGGACTTTAAATTCTCACCAAAACCCTTTTTGGTTAGATAGTACGAGCGATATATATGGGGTATATGGGAAAAACGTGGGTGGTCTCCTCGAGTCAAAACATCGCCAGCAACGATACCAAAAATAATGTCAAGGGGAGGGTAAAGGTTTCAGCGCGAAACAAAACACTTTTTTGCGATTTTTTTTCACCTATATGGATAGAGTAAATTTATTGAAACCTTTGTACATCGTTAAGTGTCATTTCAAGAACATTCCGTGAAATTTGTAGGCGAAAATATCCAAAAACAAGCCGGTGACAAAGCTTTTGCAAAAACGCCATTGAAAAAACACGATTTGCGGTGTTCACTGTATCAGCTAGAAATTATCTGAAATCAAGTACCATTAAAATTCAGTCAAAGTATCATCAAATCCTCTCCCTAACGGTCTTTGATAATTTTTTGTTTCATTTCTAAATTTTTGGTGGTCATGTAAAGTGAAAAGTGCTATTTTTCAGAAAAATTCCGCCATTTTGGGGGTGGAAAACCCCCTCAATGTAAAAAATCTCAAACTAACCGTTGGGGGGAGGTATTTTATATGTAGAAAGTGTGTACCAAGTTTGAAATAAATCGGTCATGTAGTTTTCAAATGGCAGTGAACACGGACTTTGAAAAAGTGGTTTCGAGAAAACCGCGGCACCGGCGTGTTTGTGGATATTTTCGCGTACAAATTTCACGGAACGTTCTTGAAATGACACTTAACAATGTACAAAAGCTTTCAATAAATTTACTCTGTCCACATCGATGAAAAAAATTCGCAAAAAAGTGTTTTTTTTTTTTCACGCCAAAAGCCCTACCCTCCCCTTAAAATCGCTTACCAGAAATGCACACTTATGAAATTTGGTACAGTCCTCGAGGCGTATAAGGATATTTCCTTCAATGGAAGAGGGTATATCGGGGGGAAGAAGCGGAAGAAGAAGAATCCAGAGGTCGGGGCACAGAATGAAAATCTGTTGAAAACTCGACTCCTTCTTTAATTAATTATGCAAATGGCCCCAGGGCTTCCATGCTTAAACTTTTCGTCTGAGACCTCCGTGCCTGCTACTTCTCTTGCTCTCTCACTTTCTCCCACCCTCTCTCTCTCACTCTTGCATTTTGCCACCACATCCTCAATCCCGTTCGCGTTCACCGTCCGTTCTCTTCCCCCCGGACCCGAATCGTCTTGCGCCCTCCCACCCCTTCCTGGATTTCTCGAGCTGGCGTTAATTATACACCGAATAATAACAATTATTACAATTACCACCCGCAGCGCTGCAGCAAGACTCGCGCGAACGGAATACGAATTCTTTTCCGCGTCGCCCTCGGCCTCCATCCCTCTTTTTTCTACTTATGTTTCCCCCTTTATCTCTCTCTCTCTCTTTCTCTCCCTCCGGGTCCTTGCTTTGTATTGTCTGTATACAGCGTTTAAATAACCCGAGGTTCCGTGATTCCAGAATTCAGTGTGAAGTTATATATATCTGGTTAATGTTTCTTCCGTATAAATAGGAGATGAGAGGAGAGGCAGACTGTGAACACGGGTGGGGGGGGGGGGGGGGGAGGGGGCGATAACCTCGGAAAAAACGCGAGAGACTTTTCTCGAGTCGATGGTCCATCGCGAATCTTAATATAAACCGAGCTGTTACATCACCCCCGCAAAAAGTGGGGGAGGGGGCTGCGAAAAATTGTTAAACCCTGCTCCAATATCGATGAATTTATTAAAAAATTATAAGCAACGATCGCCGATTTTTGTTGCGTGATAATTGGTCGATGTTCGGAAAGGATGAATCATTGGCGACCAACTCCGCGGTGCGGACAGAATTTTGAGTTCTCAGGACAAGATTTGGAAATTTCGAAAAAAATGCATTGAAAAATTGAAGTATAGTGGATAGTTCACCACTTTGAAGGGGGAATTCTGAAAAAAATGAATTGTTGAACAATGTATTCGGTGAATTATTGTAATGTGTGATCACTATGTGATGAGTAATACGGTGATAAGTGCGAATTAAAGGTATAAATAAATGTTAATGTTGAGTAGCGTTCTCGGAAAATAGTTATCGATCGTTCTTCGAGAATACCAGACAACAATTCTTCACCTTATATATTCGGATATAATTTTATGATATTTGAGAATTATTTTGTATTTTGTAAATTCATGCCGTTACTTCATACTTCTTTTTTACTACAATATTATAATTTTGTACTATTTTATCATTATTTTCTATTTTATAATGGGATATTTCCATTTCATACTTTTTAATACTATAATATTATCGTTTTATACTACTTTATAGTTATTTTCTATTTTATAATGTGATGCCGTCACTTTATACTTTTTTCATACTATCATTTCATCATTTTACAATATCTAACGAAATTGTTTTATCTCAAAATATGATGCTGTTACTTTATACATTTTTATACTATACTATTCAACATTTAAAAATATTTTACAATATTTTTCTATTTAAATATGTGATAATCTCACTTTTTCATGCTCCAATACTAGCATTGGATACTATTAATTTTTTTCAAACATCATAACTCGCATAAATTTCTCGTGATTCGTATAATTCTTATGATACTTATAATTTTTTTTCTTCATCCTACAATTTTCATCGCTTCGATCCATCAACGTTACAATTACAATTTGACCATTAATCTTTCATATAAAAACAGCGTCTGCGCAAAAAATCGTATTGTAAAAGTGACTATAGTGCGTCGGTAGGTTGATTATAATATTGTGTCAGCCTTATAATGATTGGCCTGCCAGTATGTTGTAGTTTCACTTGTCCTATCTTTACTATGGACGCTTGTTGTTAATACCAGGGGGGTTTCTCTCGACATTTATATACATATATATATATATATATGTGTGTGTGTGTGTGTGTGTGTGTGTGTGTGTGTGTGTGTGTGTGTTTTTTTGTGTCTGACATAAAGAACAGGACGTTCGAACAATTTTAGAACGTTTATGGTCTGAAAACATGGCCTCGTGAAAAGCCTCGAGGCTTATGAGAGACCGACTACCCGGAGCCATATATATACATACATACATATATATACACATATATATGGGACATTCCACGCCATTCCACCTAGCTACATATATATGCTAAATTTAACGAAAAAAAATATTTTTCATCGAAAATAATTTTTTTCGTTAAATTCAGCACAAATTAAAAATAAACCGTTTCAGGCCTGTCGAGGCCGAATTGGAAATCACAAAAACATTAATAGCATTATTGAAGATTAAAATGATAAAAATCTTCTCAAGAAAATATGATTAATTCGAAAAAAAGGAAGGAAAAATGGGCACACGATGAGACTAGTCTTAAAAGTCATAGAATGCATCACTCTATTTTAAAGCATTTTTTGAAAAAGAAATAATAAAAGTTCATCCTCAGAAAAAAAAAGGTTTCACTTTGGAAGCAAAGAAACGTTGACATTGATAATTGATATTTTTTTCATATTTTTTAACGAAACCGTGCTTCGAAGTGAAAAAAAGTTAGATATCGACATTTGTCCATATCTCACTTAGTTCAGGAGTTATCAGCGTTTAAACGTATCCAAAACTTCCGCAATCGGATTTTTTGGAAAATTATAACTCCTGAAAAAGAAGAGATAAAAATCTGAAAATTGGTGTCCATACTCCTTTAATGGGGTACAATTTTACAAAAAAAAATCAGGAAAATAAAAAATGGTTGGGGTCACAGGCTAGGTGAAATGGCGTGGAATATCCCATATATATATATATATATATTATAAGTTCAAATACGAGGGAGTTACAAGAGCGCAGATAGAGTGAAACAGGCAGAGTGTGATCGCTTCGTATGTACTACGATCAAATGTACGGTAGCTTGGTTATTCGACAAGGACGCGAATAAGATTATAACGCGCGTGACGTGTTATCGTGAACGTTTGTGCAATTCAATCGCGGATAGTAAAAATGAGAAAAAAAAAGAGAACGCACAGCAAGAGAGTGCTGCCGTTGCTGTTTTTTCTTGTCCCGAGACGACAAGCCATCTCGAATACTTTAGAGGCTCGTACATTTCACGAGTTTCATCGAGGGCGCCCGAACACGTGGAGGCGGCTCTCAATGTTTTTACGAGCAATTTCATACATCGTGCAGTAAATAATAATAATTAATAATCATGAGAAACAGAGATTAGGATCGAATGACTTTTATTGACGTATAATTTTTCTACTATTTTTGGATTCCGGGAAGAGGAGAGGGGAGAGGTAACTGGGAGGAAAAAATGAAAAACACTTTTACGAAATAATATAATTGTTTTTTAATTGAAAAAAAAAAAAAAAAATCGACAGCTAAAACAAATACGTTGGGAAAAAAGTAGATTTTTATTTCTTAGCTTTTACTTTCACAATTATAAGCTGTTATGTGTCATAACATTAAATAATTTATCTGTTTTAGAAAAATATCAAACTCTCGTATTTAGAAGGCCATCCGAAAAAAAGTTAAAATGCGTACGAAAGGTTGAAGTTTATTCCACAGTTCTCGAAAACGTCATACCTTATCATAGCTTATTGTCGACACACAAAATCGCAAGATGGTCCCTCAAGACCATCCTTCCCGAGTTCTAAGCCACCAGTGACAATAATAACGAAAAATAAGTACACCCAAACAATAACGAAAAAACACCAATAATAACCATAATAACGGTACCCCACAACTGATAATTAATATTGCAATGTTCTTCGGTCGCTCTCTGTACTGCGGCACTTGCACAGGGTCAGGGGAGGGGCACAATTAATTTGAATCGTCGATGGACTATTAGCCAGGCGACGTGGTCACTTCTGCTTGGGTGTGGGACGCGGCAGGGCGGGCGAGGCGGTAGACTAAGGCCGAAGATTCACCTACCATTTTCCCGACTTTAAAAGCGAGCAAATCGTACTATTACGATTTTTTTTTTTTTTTTTGGTCTGTGCGCAGCTTCCCGACATTTGTATTCAATTGCCGACAATTATACTTCGGCAAAACTTTTCAAACCTTGGATAAACATCCGTAGATGTAGATATACGTATTGGGTTGTTCGGAAAGTTCGCGATTGAGGTGGCACAGTGAAAAATCGGCACGAACTATCGGCACCAAATATATATATATATATATATATATATATATATATATATATATATATATATATATATATATATATATATATATATTGGGGTGCGCAGAAATATATATATGTGTGTGTGTGTGTGTGTGTGTGTGTGTGTGTGTGGGTGTGTGTGGGTGTGTGTGTGTGTGTGTGTAGATAAATATATATAGACATAGACATAGACATTCGGTGTCCCGAACGATCGAATTTAAGTTGCAGCAATTGAAAGTTTTATCGCGTGCGATTGCCCATCAGCCTGTAGATGTACAAAATGTTTTTTTTTTTGCTTACTATGAGCCACGACAAAATTGTTGAATCGTCGCCACGATTGTTATCCATTATTTTTGCCACGATTTTACAAGCACACGCCTCGTCGTGACCTCTTCAAAATTTCATAAGCAACGTGTTCCGCAAGGTATACGCGAGACGAATTAAAATGCTCTTCCTACCCTCTGCCTTTTTGATACATACAGGGTGTGCCTCTTATCTCTGCCACCCGAAATAACTCGGTAATTATCGACGTCACGGAGAAATATTCTACACAAAAGTTTTACGGTGTGAAGGGGGCCGTCAAATGCGACCAATTTTCTTAAATTTTGGTCGAGGCGCTGACGCACAGTGAAGGTCACCTCCATTTCTAAAAATGGAATGGTACATTTTTTTCGACCATCTTGTGGAGCACCTCATGCCGCATAAAATGTATTAGGGGGTCAAAGTCGTTCAAGGTCGTTCAAGGTCGGTCAAGGTCGTTCAAGGTCACCCATTAAAAGGAAATACAAATATCTCGGATCACTGCCAAAGGTTTGGTAGTGATCCGAGATATTTAGATTTGTATCATCGGTACTGACCTTGAATGACCTTGAACGACTTTGACCCCCCCAATGTTTTTTTATGCAGCTTGAGGTGCTAAACGAGATGGTGGAAAAAAATGTACCATTTCATTTAAAATAGTGGAGGTGACCATCACTGTGCGTCAGCGCCTCCATCGAAATTTGAAAAAAATCGCCGCATTTGGTGGCCTCCTTCACACCGTACATCTTGTGTCTGGAACATTTTCTTGTGACGTCGATAATTACCGAGTTATTTCGGGTGGCAGAGATAAGAGGGACATCCTGTATATAGGGTGGCCCGGAAAGTGACGTCGAAGAGAAAAATCCAGATACCTAGTTTCCCACCTATCCGAATCAACCCCCATGTTTGTTCTACGATCTTTTTAGTTTTCTGGAAGAAAACGTTTTTTTTCGACTTTTCTTGCAGTACGGTTTTCTTTTTCTCTTTTGTATATGTACTATCCTTTTTTTAAGCAATTGCGAGTCATTTAGACTGATGTAAGTATTTATTGAGTTTTTTATGATCTGAACTTGTGACTGATACTCTCGAACGTATTTTTTTTTTTTTTTATAAAAGTCTAAGGCATTTGCGTTAGTATTCAGTTGCGCGTTTATTTATTGCTTAACAATGCACTTAATAATGATAGCTCGGGTAAAGAAAATCGGGAGAAAAGTACATACGCAGAAGAGAAAAAAATAGTTTTTTCTCGAAAACTACAAACGATCATAGAAGACAGATGGGTATTGATACGTTGATAAGTTGAGAGGATAGCTGGAGTTCAGATGATAAAAAAAAAATACTTATTTCAGTCCAAATGACTCTCAATTGTTTTTCAAAGCTTTAAAGAGGCAAGTACATGACCGAAAAAACTTACCCTACAGGAAAACTCTGGAAAAAATGGTTTTTTTCTCGAAAACTAAAAAAGATTGTAGCACGTAGATGGGGGTGATTCGGATAGGTTCTTATACGAGGTATCTAAATACTCCTTTTTGTCGTTAAAAAATGATTAAGAGTCTTTTAGGCTAGCATGAGTAATTTTATGGTGTTTATCGATTGAATACACATTAAGCAAAGACGCAAATAAGTTTTTAGTTACCAATTATTGTCTGTTCGAAGCATTATGAACAAGTCAGTATCTAATTTTGGGAAATGTTCCAAAAATCATACTTGCCATGATAACTCGAAATCCTTAGACTTTGGACTAAGGTAACCTAGGCTAGATATGTTCCTAACGAGGTGACCTATCACCCCCTTAAGGTTTGCCTTCCTAACACCCTGGATAAAGATGGCAGAGAGAATGAAGAATATTATCTACGCGCACACACACACACACACACACACACACACACACACACACACACACACACACACACACACACACACACACACACACACACACACACACACACACACACACACACACACACACACACACACACACACACACACACACACACACACACACACAAACACGCGCGCACTCGCGCACACACGCGCGCACACACACACACACACACACACACACACACACACACACACACACTCGCGCACACACACACACACACGCGCGCGCACACGCACACGCACACACACACGCACGCACACGAACACACACCACACACACACACACACACACTCGCGCACACACACACACACACACACACACACACACACACACACACACATGCATATCTAAATGTGTACGTACGTAGACATGGTTTAAGTAGATTTACAAAAAACGCGGAAAGTCCTGGAAGAAATAATTACACCGGGTAAAAATCTCATTCTCCACACGGCTCGAAGCTGATGCAAAGGGCTACGTTTCCTTTCTCATTAGGCGTCTGTTGAAAGGGAGCAAAGAAAAAAAAATACAAGAGAAACAAACAACATCTACAAGGATCCCGTTACTAATTAGTAAAAGGAAAAGAAACGAGAAAAGGATCCGGCAGCTTCGTATGAACGTGCTTTATACGGAGGGCATTTGGCATTCCTCGTGGTTGATATACGAGACATACTTTTACGGCGATGCGTCGTTTTGGGCAGATGCGTTCCTTACGAAGCCCCAGACCGTTTTCTCCATCGTCTTTGCCTTTCACGGCTCCGTACGGTCGAGAATACGATTTTTCGTGATGAAAGAAATTTTTCGCGCGATTCCGCTATGCTTATTGGATGCAATAGTTGTATAATGACGTTCATGCTTGATGGTCTTGTCCACTCGAGTCGCACATGACGAAGGCAATTGAAATCGCGTATTTTGGTGGTGTGAACACAAAAAACATTATTCATGGACGGAATTGAAAGAGGCAGAGCAGTCTTACTCAGCGAAACAATCAGATAGCTGAAAAAAAAAATCAAATAATCAAGTGAATAAATATGGTGCTGCAGTAAAGGCATTTTTCTCCTCTCAAATCAAAATTCAATTAAATGACTCGATTATTATTATTAATATTTTTGCTGTTAATTGATTTTTGATTGGTATCATCGTTAATATGTTGTCATTATTAATAATGTTATGTTGCTGCTATTGTCATCATTAACTATTATTACGTTATTATTACGACATGTTGTTCTAAGTACCAATATTATTATTATCAATAAATTAGTTATACAAATATTGATAATAATAGACTAATAAATTACCTGAATAAAGGCTCACTTATACTACTATAAATATGGTTATCATTATCAGTGTTTATAATAATATACAGGGTGTCATAAATATTTGTTTATTATTTTTTTTGTAGCTTCCATCGTATGGGCTCCTTCCTCTATTACATTTCCCACCATATTCCACTTCACATTTCCACCTGGGGTGTCATAAATATTATAATGTATAATAAATTACACAAGTATAAATATAGGCGCTTCTTCGAATTAAGCAGTGTCGTGCATGACCGATACTCGGAGCGGTGACCGCTTAACCGTGCACCAGTCGGCGTATGAAAGTGAGCGGGAGGCCAATACTCCTAAGACCTTGGTGTAGATACTTGAGTTGAAGTCTGTGCACCAGAGAGTCAAAAGAATACGGGGCCATCTATTCTGGTACGGGTTTTCCACACTTTCCCCATACCCTCGGCAAATGCGGTATAGCGTAACTTGAGACGGCTCTGGACGCAACAGAACGTCATTAGCAAAGACAAGATTAGCGAGTTGGGGTTTAGGGTAACACCTAAAAACCCGCAAGGGAGTACGTTGCAAATCAGGAAAAAAAAACGTTTACGAAAATTCTCAAATATACATATAATGCTGTTACAAATACTACTAATATTTTTATTATTATAATAAGTATATATTATTATTATCGATCGTTCACAAATGCAATGTTTCAATTGTCGAATCCCGAGTGCTGCAATTCTGAGTCTTATAACCAATAATCGTTCGGTCCCTCCCTCTCCCTCGCGCCCCCTCCTTCGCGCTCTCTCAAGTCGTCAGATGCGTGTAACCATCGCGGCCTCGTATAATATACGGCAATCAACGGGGACATATAGTATACGATAACGGTTATATATACACGAAACGGTTGCGAACCGTAGCGGCGATAAATTGTCGTATAATTATGCGTCTCCGCGGAATCCCCTTTCCCCGACTCGTCGCGGGCTCGCGGGGGGCGGGGGGGGGGGGGGGGGGGGGGTGGCGAATTGACGATTCAGAGAGACTGAATTGCACGACGGGACGGGCGCTGTTTGTAGGCTGTGGAGACACAAAAGGGAATAGAGTACCAGGCTGTATAATATTTCGTCACTAACTACACCAAGATCAATTTTCTCATTTTTCCGAGCGTCCGTTTCGTCATCGATCGACAGGTGACCGCGGAGGGGAAAAAAAACGATAGGGTTGTACGATTTAGTAACGTCTGCTGCAAAGATGGCGAGGGTGAGAGAGGGAGAGAGAGAGCACTAGGCAGGCATTGGGAGTCCCATATAAACGCTTTCATTTGCGAATTAATAGCATGTAAAGCTACCCACGTATGTATATATGCCTTGGTCTATTCGTAGGCAGAAAAGTTTTCGAAAGGGTTGCAAAGACCGCTGCGACACGCTATACGCCAATCCTCCATTTTTCTTACATATCTAACGTGTAGTTAAATTATTAGCCGAACAAAACAGAGTGCATGCGTATAGCTATATGTATGTCGGTGTATATCCATGTGCATATGCCAGCTGGACAATTATATATTTCCCGGTACGGTGAACTTACTCCCGCAGGGTCCTCATAGCAGCACAGATAGACACACGATAGTCATATTGTATATCTTTCGACTGTTTTTGTGCTTCCCTTTCTCACCCTGAAAGCTGTCTCTCTCTCTCTCTCTCTCCCTCTCTCCCTCTCTCCCCCCCCCCCCCCTCTCTCTCTCTCTCTCTCTCTCTCTCTCTCTCTCTCTCTCTCTCCCCCCCCTCTCGGCCACTTTCGTTGTTCGACCCTCTGGGCGCGAGCGCGACACTCACCCCCTGGATTTTTCGATGGCTGGCGACGATGACGTACCGCTGGGGACACGCGACTCCGGGGGGGGGGGGGGGGGGGGTCGAACGATACTCTTGTTTTGTAACAATTTTTGGTCCCCGTCTCTCACACGCCTTCGCGATGTAGAGCGAGAGGGTAACCCCGACTGGCCCTGTGAGCGAATCGCAGCCGAAATGGACAAAAAAAGCCACCCCCTCGTCGCGAGGCGACTGAATACAACGAGCGCGCTCCTACTTCAAAGATGTTTCTTTCGCGTACGCGGCTCTCCGAGACCGAATCGCTACAATCGTCACTTAATTTGAGGGTCTCCGTTTCATCGAAGGGCAAGAAATGTAAGGGTGACAACCCTTACATTTCGAGGGCAAAACTCGAACCCTTACATTGCGGGGGCATTGACCCTCTAACGAAAAATGACAAAGTTATCTCTATTGTCCTCGTTATTATTGGTGTTTTGTTATGATGATCATTTGGGTTATTATTATTGTTTGTGATTTACGGTATTATTTTGACTATTGTTTTTATCCCAGGATTTTGATGATCATTTGTATGGTTATTATTATCGTTATTACGCTGTGGTGAACGCCTTTTAATAGACAAGTGCCACATCTAGAAGTCCCTTAGGAGTTCTAGATGTGAAACTTTAAATAAATCACTTTTGGACAAAATATCGTGAAAATGTTGTCGAGTATTGTCGAGGAAGGTATTATAAATATATGCGATAATATGAGGACTGTCTAAAAAACTGAGGAATTCGTATGTGATTTATATGTACAGGGTGTCCTGGTATGAATGGATAATTCTGAAACTGTCGATAGGTCAGATAATGTCCTAATATATGCTGAAATTTCAGTTTAGTAAATAAAAATAATTTGCTCTTGGGTTTTCACCTTTTAATAGACAAGTGCCCGTAGACAAGTTCACATCTAGAACTCCCTTAGGAGTTCTAGATGTGAAACTATAAAAAAATCACTTTTGGACAAAATATCGTGAAAATGTTGTCGAGGAAGGTATTATAAATATATGTGATAATACAAGGACTGTCTAAAAAACTGAGGAATTCATGTGTGATTTATATGTACAGGGTGTCCTGGTATGAATGGATAATTCTGCAACTGTCGATAGGTCAGATAATGTCCTAATAGATGCTGGTATTTCAGTTTGGTAAATAAAAATAATCTGCTCTTGGTTTTTCGCATGCCAATTCTACAAATAAAAACTTTTTTCACCCGGTTTTTTTAATGCTCTTGATTATTTGTTTTATCTACAAAAGTCTCCTTTTTAACCATAATGTTAGTAGGACACGATCTGACTGATCGTCAGTTGGAGGATTATCCATTCAAAACAGGATACCCTGTGTATATAAATATATATATATATATATATATATATATATATATATATATATATATATATATATATAATAAAATATACATTGGAGATATCAGAAATAAAATGAGAGGAATATCTTATAAAACATTCTTTACAGTCTTGACACCTTGTTAAGGCACTAAAACGCTTATTAATCTAAATTATTACTTATTATTTACAAAGCTAGGGAATTCATATATATATATATATATATATATATATATATATATATATATATATATATATAATACTGCACAAAATATGAGGAATACATATAATACGCATTGGATATACGAAAATGTCAATTAAAATAAAAGGAATATCTTGTAAACATTTTAAAAAGTCGTGCCACATTGTGAGGACTCTAAAATGCTTATTTATGCTACGATACCCATTTTGTGTATCTCCTTGCATTCCTACTACTTTATACTTTTTTTGTTTTCTACATTACTTATAGTACTTTACAAGCTTTTATTTTTATATATTTTTCCCTCGGATTGAGCGTTCTGTTGCATAGATAAGTACCACTATACTATTTATTTTTCGTCATTATTACTATAATTATTATTATAACCACCATTGTTATTATTTTTTATAACTCCTTCTATTATGTTTATTGATTTATTTTATATATTAATTTTCTACAAACTGTACACACCATATATTGCATTGCCTCAAGGTTCCGACCAAGGCATAAAATACATCAATGAATCAATCATCTTACTTATAATTTTATACCTTATTTTACATGGATTTTTTTTAAATTTGAATATTTGTTTTATACTTTTATACTTAATTTATATTTATTATATACATAACACTCATTTCACGCATAATAATCTGTATCTGTTTTACTCATGATAATATTATATAATAATAATTTGCACGTGATTAATAATAAAGTCCTCGTTTTCAAATAAAAGTACATATTTCGTGTGGAACGTTATTCCACATTTGTCCGCGGAACTTTTCGGTGAACACTCGAAAAATTTGTACGACGCAACAATCCTTATATACGCGTGCATATTTGAATCCAGGTGCTTCTGGCTGACAGCAGAATGTATACGCGAGGTTTGCCGGTGAGTGGTGTCAAGAGAGCACCACGAGCACACACCTATATCAATATAAAGATACATATACAAACATATATATATATATATATATATATATATATATATATATATATATATATATATATATATATATATATATATAGGAATAATATAATATAATAACAATAATAAATAAATATCGGGTCAGCCCATGAATAATTCGGTTTTTTGTACTTCTATTTTTCAACATTAAGATAAACAAAATTCTTTTTTAATCTAAAATATCCTTCATTTTCTACAATGTTCTTCCATATTTCTCGTAGACTTTCACGGCCTCTCTTTCAGAAGTTATTGTCCATGACGAAAAATGCAGTTTAAAAAAATACGTTATGTATAGGTTGACCCAAAACGTATAGGGAAAGGTATTTTGAACTCGTCACATCCGTTAAATGTTTGCTACCAGCTGATCTGGTTATTTTGAGGACGGTCCTTGAATTAGCCGTCGCAGAAATATGCTCACATATATCCAAAGGGCCTTTTAAAGATATTGGAGGTGGGTTAATGTTGATTACGATGACAATTGGCCACCATGATGACGACTATCGAAATCGGATGTCATTAAAATCACTTTTTCCCATATATATATGTATGTATGTATGTCTGTATGTATAGGTATATATGGAAACAAAAATATATATATATATTCGCAAAGTACGAGGAGGAAGCCGCGTCGAGATCGAGTGAAAAAGAGTGGCAACGAGTGTGGCGCGCGGGGTCGCGCGAGAGCAGCCGCTGGAGGGTGGCTCTGCGGAGGGTGTACCGACATGGGTGATGGTAATACTTTTTTCGGATGTAATTTTTTATCAACACGGCAGCATTGAGCGACACAGGCAGAGATAGAGAGAGAGAGAGAGAGAGAGAGAGAGAGAGAGAGAGAGATCGAGGGGCTCAGAGAGGGGGAAAGGAGAGGGCTTTGACCAATCCCTGATTCCCCTCGCTGCTCCATTCCTCTTGCAACTTGATCCCTACAATTCGGCTCTCTTTTGCCCACGACCATAACCCCTCCGACGTTCTCTTCGCCCTCATCCTCCAACTCGAAATTCCTCCAGGATTGCACGTTCCTGCTCTGCCCCTCCCTCCCTCCCCCTCCCCTCTCTCTCTCTCTCTCTCTCTCTCTCTGTCGATGGGTCCTGCATTTTTTTCCAAATGTTTTCACCCCTCCCATTTGTTCCTTTCGGGCTCTCCCTCCCTATATACCTATAGGGAGGGACCCATCACCAATTCCGCCGTATCGGTGCTCAATCACATTTGCGATGCATTTTTTTTCATAAAGTTGGATTATAATTGCATCGCCCGAGAGAAAGAGCGAGGGCGAATGGCGGAAGGGCGGGGGGTTGAAGGGAGAATGCTGAACGGAAAAAAATAGTCGAAGTGGCGGGATCGTCGATACCGAGAGAGAGAGAGAGAGAGAGAGAGAGAGAGAGAGAGAGAGAGAGAGAGAGAGAGGGTGACCGGGTGGTGGTTTTGCACAGGAGCTGCATAGGTGCTGCACACGTGGATCCTCCAATGGCGACGAACTCGTAGGGAGAGAATAAAATTTAAAAAAATTCGAAAAAAGGGTAAAAAAAGACCGATGAGGTTTGGAGCCGGCTGATTGGTAGATTGAGAGTAGGCAAATGTATATGTACTATTTCTATATACGTGTTTATATATAATTCGAAATATACCGAGGACTGTAGAGTACATCCCTCTGTACGCCTATTGCATTCCGATGTATCAAACCTTCTCTCTCTCTCTCTCTCTCGCTCTCTCTCGTTTACTGTCTTTCTTTTTTTCAGCCCCTATGCCGCTTGTATTCTCGTATGTATACGCGCGTTGTACGTTTTCCCGTACGTCACATCGTACATCGTATCTGTACATTGTGCCCTCGCACATTGGCGACTGCGAGCCATCCATCGGTCCATATCTCCATCCGCACCGCGATCAACGTCTGTATATTCGCATCGAATATTCCTCGGATACATCGTTAACCCATTAAAATTGGCTTCGATATATGTGTATCGGCGAATTTCTGCATGGCGGAGTCTCGTCGGTATATTCGTCAACGACAATGCCACTCTGACACACTCGATAATGTTTATTTTTCGATACGTTGCATCAAGATATATCGGAGAAATAAAAAGACTACGATCCTAATTCGTCGGATTTTTTTTACCATTGAAATATCGTACGCCTGGATTTTCATGAACATCGCTGTCTTCGTTGACCTTTGGGGTAGTAAGGGGAACTGGGCTGAGTCCGTGGGTATTTTTGTGGGGATCTTTTCTGACATTGGCAATATTTTCAATTGGGGATGAAGGGATGAGAGTACTTGTGAAGTGCATTGTTCCATTAATGATGTTATGGAGTATAGAATGCATTTATTGGAGTAGGGAAATAGAAATTCGATAACTGTTGAAAATATTTATTGGTCGGGGGTAGAATGCGGATGTCTGGGTTACTTACAACTTTTACGAGGAACCATCTTTATTCGCGATATATATATATATATATATATATATATATATATATATATATATATATATATATATATATATATATATATATATATATCAGAATGTTAGGACGGTCGATGCAAAGTCTTAAGGGTCTCTGCAATGCAAAGCCTTAAGGGCGATAGGTCTCGTCATTAGGAATATATCTAACCTAGGTTACCTTAGTCCAAAGTTCAAGGATTTCGAGTTATCATGGTGAGTATGATTTCTGAAAAATTTCCCAAAATTAGGTACTAACTCGTTCATAATGTTTCAACAGACATTAATTAGTAACTAAAAACTTATTTGCGTCTTAAGGGGAGATATACACCTAAGATCCGGAAAAAGGTCATTTATGTGAATTTTTTCAACGAAAACTATTTGTAATTTCGGATTGGGGTTTTAATTATCTAAAAGTATATACATTTAAAAATATTCTTAATTTTCTTTATTTAAAAATATCAACAATATACAAGAATATTGTATGATCCTTGGAACGCGGTAAAGAAAAAATCTGCGTATACGGTACCCACTGGCGTTTCTTCAAAAATCATCTGAAAAAAAAACCAAAAAGATTATTGAATTAGATACTATAATCTAGTACTTGGCATAGCCGATTTTGAAAAAATGGCGGACGTTTGAACATAAATAGTGATTTTCGGGCCAAAAATTAGTTATTATTTTGTCTATAAAACAAAAACCAAGTAACGGAAAAAAAATCCTATGACAATTACTAGATAATGGTGTATAGAACAAGCACAAAAAACCTCAAGGCAATCGGTTCATTGGTTTTCGAGAAATTTTGGGTACCGATTTGAAAAACGTGGTTTTGAGAAAAACGCGTTTGAAAATTTGGGAATGAATAAATCATGAAATTTGTCAACTTACATGGAATCATCGATACCAGGCCCATAGTGCAGGTCTTCTCCGGTCGACGGAATGTTCATAGCTTCTAAATCCTCGACCTCGATCGTCTAGGTGTATATCTCCCCTTAACTTAATGTGTAGTTAATCGACAAACACCAATACAATCATCTGTATCCGCACAACTAACTAAATGGGACGTGTAAAATAATAAAAAACTTGTCAAAAATAAAAATACCTCTTATGTTAATGCTATTTGAAGAAAAATTACATAAGAGGTAAACGAGTTAGTATCTAATTTGGGGGAATTTTTCAAAAATCATACTTACCATGATAACTCGAAATCCTTAGACTTTGGACTAAGGTAACCTAGGTTAAATATGTTCCTACCGAGGTGACCTATCATCCCCTCAAGGCTATACATCGACCTTCCTATCACCCTGTATATACGAGTGATAGCGTACTACGTAGGTACTTTTTTTAAAATTTTATATGTTAAATCTAGACCCCTGTACTGTTGGATGAACAATTCGTTAATTTTATCTCGAAGGGCCTTGATGAAAAGGGCCCGAACACAGCGATTCTCGGGTTCACAAAAATCTGTGTCCTTTTCTTCGGAACCGTAGCGAAGAACGTTGGGATATGATAGACGAAAAAGACCTCGCGAAAAATGAGCAATATAGGTGAATGTCAAAAGAGGCCCAAGTAGGTTCTAGACATTGTCTGAATTTTCACTTGGAATCCTGATTTTTCTCGTCTCAAATTGGAAAGCGTAGCTATAAAACGAGTCAAAAAGTCGATGAATACGATTTCCCGTCGAAAATCAATTTACCAATTTCTTCGAATGGATCAAGCATGTAGGTGAATGTCAAAAAGGGCTCACCATGGAATCCCGATTTTTCTCGTCTTAAATCGGAAGGAATGTCTACAAACGAGTCAAAAAGTCGATGAATGTGATTTCCGTTGAAAATAAATTCACCATTTATTTGGGAAGAATCAGAAATGTAGGTGAATGTCAAGAGGACCCCAAGCAGTTTCTAGACATTTTCTGAATTTTTCCTTGGCATCCTGATTTTTCTCGTCTCAAATTCTTAAGAGTAGCTATAAAGCGAGTTAAAAAGTCGATGAATACGATTTTCTCTTGAAAATCAACATACCAATTACTTCGAAACGATCAGACATGTAGGTGAATGTCAAGCTGAGCCCAAGCAGTTTCCAGACATTTGCCGAACTTTTACTTGGAATCCTGATTTTTCTCATCTTGAAGCAGAAAGAATATCTCCAAACAGAGTCACACAGTAGATGAATATGACTTTTCTTAAAAACCAATTTACCAATATTCCAAAAAATAATCAATTCTTAAAAATGGATAAATTGATTTCCAAGGAAATATCATATTCCTCGACTTTTGGACTAGTTTTATAGCTTTTTTTCCAATTAAAGACAAGGCAAATAAAAATGTTGAATAATCTCAGCCAAAAACCAAAATTCTCATTTAGCAGTGTTGGTACCTTGTACTAAAAAAAAATTATCGAAACGAAGAGAAAATCAATTTTCTCCGCCTTTTTCCATATATATATATATATATATATATATATATATATATATATATATATATATATATATATATACACACACATATATATACATATAAATGCGTATTCGGGAGCAATAGTCGTGGCCCATCACCCGCCGCCCGGCCCGACGCGGTTGCTCGAAAATCCGGGGATTTTTTCGCATTTATCAGTGTACGGCACATTCGCAGATCTGGCTTCCGTATCAATGTCCGAACACACGTGAAACACAGAGACAATCAGTCTTTTACACACACACACACACACACACACACACACACACACACACACACACACACACACACACACACACACACACACACACACACACACACACACACACACTCTCTCTCTCTCACACACACACACACACACACACCCACACACTCACACACACACACACACACACACACCTACATATATATGTTTATACATATACATTGTCACACGATCGGGATCGTATGGATTTTTTTTTCCGGCGCGCGCGCCCTGTGAAAAATAATGCATACATTTTTCTCCTCTTGACGCTGCCACTGCGCGCCCAGTGCCCAGCCAAAAAAAGCCTGCTCCCCTACCCTTGCGGCGCGACACTTTTCGGACCCTTCTGTCTCCGTCGCACACACCCCGCGAATGCAGGTCTCGCGCGCGCTCATACCCAAATCCCGCGCGCACCTTCACCCTTCGGATCCGCACTGGCCGTTGTAGCCCGCGCGGATCTGATACACCCTTATACACCCCCGCTCTCCGCTCGACCGAATCTCATCCCCTTTCCACGTATACAGTTGCAGCCCTTTATTCTCGCTGTCTCTTCCTCCCACTGGCGATCTCTCGATATCTCTCGTGTATTCCTCTCCTACTCACCTCCGACTCTTTTTCATATTCAAACGGCAATCGTAATTTTAAGCTGAAAAAACCGATTTGCGTGGCAGTCGTACCAGGGATGCCATTTTTCAGTGATGAAAACGATTGCCTTCTAGGATTAGCTCTTGCTTTCTCTTGCTCTCTCTTTCTGCTCTCTATCGCTCTCCCTGGTATATCAGGTGTATGATACGTATGAAACTATCTAAAAAACTATCGCGAACGAATTATATAGTTTTGAATGCATTTTCCGCAACGAACGAAAAAAGCGTTTCAATTCGTAACATGAATATTGTTGATTCGAGTACACAAGAAAAATTGCATTTCGCTCGTTCGATTCAGATAAAAATTTCATTGAGTAAATATGTTATTTTATTTTTTCACCATATCCGATATTGATTTTCAAGTGCATTATTCGTTGAATTATTAATATTTTATTTTGATTGAAAAATATTGAGCAAATGTCTGAATTGGTTAAAAAATTATGCGAAAATAAAATTTGTCTCTTGTTGAAAAAATTCAACCGAATCATGGCCGAGCGCCACCGAAATTATAGATGTGAGGAAACCCGTAGTTTGCGGAGTAACCGCTAGAAGCCGCACGCGCGCTCGTTCCTCGTGAGCGGAGCGCGAACCGAAAATCTACTTAAGGCGTTACCCCCACTTGTAGCGCAAGAAAAGGCCTTTTTCATGAATTTTTTTCAAGAAAACTACAAAACTTTTTTATTCGATCAATATACCATCTTAAAGAACACATCTTGAAGAACTTTCAGTAATTTTTTTATCGAAAAATATTACATTGTTTAGTGGCAAATGGCCGTCAATGAAATAATGTTTTTAAATACACGGTTTGCGGTGACTAACATTGCGGCGAAGCGGATCATCTGAAAAAAAAAATGCGGATGGATTTAGTCAAATATAAGTATAAACTAGTCTTTAATCGAAGGATTTTAAAAAATATTCATTTTTCACAAAATGGCGGACAGTCAAAGTTGATGGTTCGATTTTAACGAAAAAAATCGAACGATTAAAGACTACATTTTTATGTATTAAATAAGCCTGCAAAATTTCAAGAAGATCGGTTCATTAGTGTTCGAGTAATCTTGGTCACCAACTTCAGAAATGCCATTTTGAGAAAAACGCGTTTAAAGTTTCAATTTCAGTTTACACGAAGAAAATATTTTTTTTTTGTAAACTTACATAGAGTCGTCTATTCCGGGCCCGTTTTTATAAATTCCAGTCTATTATATGAACGTTGTGAATGCCAGGTATACGACCCTTTTCATCGAACAATGCATTGAAGGTCGGAGGGAGGGTCGAGCGCGCCAGACGGCAGACTAGCCGGTCGTTTACACAACGGATTCTTCTCTTTCAACGCTCATAACTCAGTCAATGTTGTTCGGATCGACTTGAAATTTTTAGGACATATTCTCAGATACTTATACTTCAAAAAATGCAAAAAAATCGATTTTTTCCGAATCGCAAGTGGGGGTAACCCCTTAAACGCCGAAGAACCTCCAAAGAGTATCGCTTCTTGGCCTGTGGCTAAGATCAAAGTGTAGTATCTGTTCTTATCAGTTGAATATCTGATATTCTCTCCATGGATATTCCATTGGATATCTGATATTCTCTCCACTGTTATCGTGGATGATCATTCTAATGCTCACTTTTTATATAAGATTTTTAAAAAATTGAAAAACTCATTTTTTTTTTAATAAAACGAATTTGATTAAAAACTCAATTGACTAAAAACTCAAGTGACAGTTCCATCCTATTCCAAAGAACTGCATGCGGTGTTTTAAATATTTTCAGCAATAATCGTGAGTGTACATTTATTTGAACCAACAATCAAGAAATGTTTGCAAGTGCACATATAATCATATTAATATTTTTTTTTCTACCAAAGACTAAATGCGTTTCTACAGATGACACCTGTACTTTGTGGCAAAAAAATACCACTATTTCGGATCCATATTGTTCATATTTCAATCATGATAAACACTTGTCTCTATCTCATACTAGTTACATGATATTGAACTTTTGATATTGTACGAAGCACGAAAATGTTACGTCTCATGGCATATTCGTTTCGACGTAGTAAATAAATAATGCATTCTATTGATTATATTTTTATACGAAATAAAAAATGTTGTAGCAACCGCTTAATTATTTCATCCATACATCTACGGATTGTATATAGAATGATTTCAATAGAATATAATTTTATTTAAAGGATAATGTAGATATTCAGAGAACAGAAGAGATTTTGAAATAAAATAATATGTTATTAAAATCAATCACATTTTCCAATATTTTATAGTATTGTGACAATCTCATTCATCGGTGGCACTCCGCGTTCAGACATTTATTATTTGGATCAACCAATATATTTTTTCGATTCAATTAGTTCTTTTTTGTCAGTGTATTCAATCGATAAACACCAATACAATCATCTGTATCCACACAACTCAATGGGATGTGTTGAATAGTTTAAAACTTGTCAAAAGATAAAAATACATCTTATGTTAATGCTATTTTAAAAGAAGTAGCATTAAGGGAGACTTTGTCCTTGGAGTGCCATACTTCAGGTGTTTACATTTTATTTTTTTTAAAGGAAGCGAGTAAAGCTTTTTGAGTGCGGCTTTTTTCTTGCTTTTATTCATGATATACAGAACGTTAAAAAAAAATTTGTTTTTGAAAAAAAAACCAAAATGGCGGCCGTTGCAGCTCCGCGAAAACAGGTCCTCAAATCGCGGGAGGTAAACGGCTGACATCACTGCCCCCTCTTTGTTGATCTAAAACACAAATTCAAAGCATATTATCAATCTGTGACCCTTTGGTCATGGAATAACGGATGGGTTTTTCGTTTAGTACAAATTTCGGAAAATGGCGGCAATTTTAAAAAAATCGAATTTTTGCGTTTTTTTCGCATAAAAAGATAAATAATAAATGCAAAAATATCTATCGAAAAAACCATCCGTCATTCCGTGAAGACATATTTTCTGAGTATGCTCTCCAAATTTCAGGTCGATATGTTAATTACAGCGGTCAGGAGAATGTCAGCCATTTTTAAAAACGTGTTTTCGAGAAAAAACGCGTTTAAAGTTTTGTACTGTGTTTACACAAATGTGTTTATAATTACCGCTAATCGGCAATGCCTGGTCCATAGAGGCATCCCTCCTCTTCTTCTAGCTGCTCATGTTGAGCCGCTAACATCGCCCGCTGCATTTCAAGGACAAAGTCTCCCTCAACATGAGAGGTAAACGAGTTAGTACCCAATTTTGGGAAAGTTTCCAAAAATCATACTTACCATGATAACTCGAAATCCATAGACTTTGGACTAAGGTAACCGAGGTTAGGTATGTTCCTAACGAGGTGATCACCCTCTTAAGGCTTTGCATCGACCTTCCTAACACCCTGTATATATTGGTGGTTGAATATGGAGCCTCCCATTTCTGAGCGAAAAGCAAGATAGTGGTCCGGTAGCTGTTCCACGAACTGGTCAGTTCAAAGTATTGCCCATCTTCCGGCCAACGATCGGATTCCCCCCAGGAAGAATCCGAATTCTTCAGAGGCAATGCCAGTCATCCAGCCACTTTTGGACTCCTTCGTACGAGGTGCAGCGCTGAGTCGTAAGCCCTGACTGCATCGACCGGAACAAGTGGTAATCGGAGAGAGCGGTGTCTGGGAAACATGGCGGATGGGGGGGTTCCCCAGTTAAGCCTGACGATGCCGTGTTGCAAAATCAACTTGTTGTGGCCATTCTTCCATTTCGGCCTCTTTTCGTGCAGAGCTCCCTTCAACAGCATCAGTTGCGGTCGATAACGATCCGCAGTGATGGTTTCCGACAATTTCGGCAGCTCCTACTAAACCCCAGCCCTCTTTCAGTCGCTTTTCCGTGCTCCTTGTTGTCCATAGTGAAACGACAACTTTGGAGGAGGTGAAAGCACTCTTTGCACATTGTACTCGATGGAACAGCTTCGGCATATGCTTCTTCCTCTAGAAAGCGACGCGTTTCCGTGTGCGTATTACGGGAACCGTAGGGATATCGCCCACGCGGGGGTTGCGTCGGGGGCTTATGGAACGCGCAGGAAGCGAAAGGGGTTGCTGTGACCCTGAAGATCCGGCGAAGGGCGCCTGGCGATCGATCTCCTCGCCACAACCGACCTTGACCATGGGCCTGGACGTTACGATGCATTTTTTCTTCGCGAAAGCGCACTTGCATCCGATTTTGTGTTCCTGGCGCGACAGGTTGAAATTTACGAAAATTGGCTTGGGGAAAACACATGTAATTGTGATATTGAACTGAAACTCAAATAGAGTCAAAGTGGGAACCGTGGCAACGGTGGGTACACTGAACCTTTTCTGTTTCTCGAAAGTGGACATCTATATATGTGGGTCTTTTTCACATTAGTACCGCCCTCAGTGCCATTAGGTTTGAACCCGTCTGTCAGTCGCGCCTGCGCAATTCAGTTGTGACAGGTGATTTTATATTATTGTTGGTGTCAAAAGTTGAAAAACCAGCGGAGTTTGTATGTTTTTTGCTTCTTTACCTATCGCAGTTATGTTCAAAGGCATTGTTCTCCCGCAATATACAGCTATGTTGCGGTATTCGAGCATTGTGTTTGTTAACCTAACAAAAATAGAAACTTGTCAGTACCCGCTTCAGAAAAAAAGAGCGGGTCGGTCCACAGTGGCTCTATTTTTCGAGGTACACGGGGATATTACGATATCTGTGGCCCCAAGTTTTGGCCATGCAGTCTTTATATTTGGCCCAAAATAAGACTTTTTTCAAGAATACAAAAAATCGAAATTCGGCTTTTAAGGGGGTGAAACAGGGGTTTTAAATTTTTAATGAGGCGGAGTATTTGGGGATATTACGGTATCTGTGGCCCCTAATTCTGACCACGCAGCCATCATATGTGACCCAAAATAAGACTTTTTTGAGGAGTGGTAAAAATCGAAATTCGATCCTTAAGGGGTTGATACAGGGGTTTTAAAGTTTGTATGGGACATCATATTTTTTTTGACAGATTTGCTTGAAACTTGGTGTAAATACTCTACAATACAAATAATTGAACACGTATTTCTGCATTTCCTAAAAGTGGACCCTTAAGAGAGTTAAACGGAAGGGTAAAAGTTTGTATGAGACAACATATTTTTTTGTCAGATTTACTTGAAACTTGGCATAAATACACTAAAATACAAATAATTAAACACGTATTTCAACAATTTATGAAGTTTAACCTTTAAGGGGGTTAAACGGGAGTGTTAACGTTGATAAGAGAAAACATATTTTTTTACCAGATTTACTTGAAACTTACTAAATTGATTTGATATAGAACACTAGATGTTTTCCTCTGTGTTTGGTGCGTGTAGACAGTCAAGTAGTACTTTTTTAGCCCCTTAACTGTGTTTGTTTCAGTTGGCATAAATATACCAAACAAATACATGTGTAATTATTTGTATTGGAGTGTATTTATACCGAGTTTTGAGCAAATCTGACAAAAAAATATGTTGTCTCATATAAACTTTGAAACCTCCGTTTCACCCCCTTAAGGGTCGAATTTCGATTTTTACCACTGTTCAAAAAAAGTCTTATTTTGGGTCAAATATGAAGACTGCGTGGTCAGAATTAGGGGCCACAGATATCGTAATACTGCCAGGTACGCGGACGTAAGTCGTGATATGAATATTTTCGCGTTGTGATTTGGATAGGTACTGGTACTCCCTCATTAGGTAGGTACTCATCGTTGATTAATATTCAATAAATGATTGTGATTGATCTCATAATATGGGGGCCGGGTTGAAATTCCGAACTTTGAATAATCAGAACGCTCAAAACTCCGAAAATATACTACCCCGAAAGATCAAAACTCCGAAAGAATTTTACAAGAAAGACCAAAACTCCGAAAATCTGCACACCGTCAAAATAATTCGGCTATGGAAGTTTTTAAAGTTTCAAAATTTTCAATAAATCGACGAACTATTTCAAGATTTTTTATTATTAAGAAGTGATTGTACGTCAATTTTGAAATTTGTTTAGACAGTGTTATACGTTCTACATAATTTACAGTCAACTGTGTAGACTTTCGCTAGCATAATCTTGACGAACCTTGTAATTTCGGAACATTAAAATTAGGAATTTTAAACCTTCGGCGCATTCAAAGTTCGGGATTTCAACTCGGCCCTCGTGTCAACGATCATGCCAGCGAAGGTCTACACAGTTGGCTGTAAATGATGGAGAACGTATAACATTGTCTAGACAAATTTCAAAATTGACGCAAAATCACTTCTTAATAAAAAATAAATCTTGAAATAATTAGTCGATTTATTGAATATTTTGAAACTTTTAAAACGTCCATAGCCGAATTATTTTGACGGTGTTAAGATTTTCGTAGTTTTGTTCTTTCGTGTAAAATTCTTTCGGGGTACTATTCTTTCGGAGTTTTGAGCGTTCTGACCATTCAAAGTTCGGAATTTCACCCCGGCCCCATCTTGAATTTCGGAACATTAAAATTCTGAATCTTAAACCGTCGGAGCACCCAAAATTTGGAATTTCGACCCGGCCCCATAATACGCTGTCTTTTTTTAATTAATTTTTCAATAGTTTACTGTACAATACACCCCATTGTACAGAGAGCCCTCCATTACCTACAAGTGCACAGTGGATCAGGGTAATTTTCTTCAAATTTTGCTTGACTTTGAAATTTATTTGACTGTGAAATTAGGCATGTTCCACTGTGTACACCCCCATGTACACAGTCGATCAAATCCCGTTTATTTTCAACGATCATTATCTCAATATCTATTGGGTTAGGCCGTTCAGTGTCTTTTAACAAAATGAAGCCGTTGAACACACCTCACGTTTAGTCAAGGTTTCATTAAGATTGTGCGAACGGTTAGGCCAGCTAGATAGACCTTTGAAACAAAATGAGCCACTGATCCCACTCTGACCCTACTCTAAAAAAAAAGAAGGAATCAATGTGTCGATCGTTGAAAAATAATTATTTACAAACACCAATAGTAATCAATATACGAGTGCCTAAAATTCGACATATTTGACATCTGTCAAAAAAGCGCTATAATTACTTTCCCTTCCGAAGCTAACGATCTCGCAGCAACCGCAATTAATTTTCCCGAATATGCTCGCTCAACGCTCCGTTCTCGAATTATTTCAGATTTTAAATCCAGTTTCCCAGCGGCCACAAAGCCCTTCAAATATCGGCCCTTTTCCGCAACCCATCGCGAAAATTTATCGGAAATTAATCATTCGCGGTCTTGTATCGTATGTAATAATTTAGCGAGCGTAAATTAAGCTCGTTATTCCTGTGGTTCGGTGAAGACGACGATCGAATTTCTTGGTGCGCAGCTCGCTGAATGGAGTTGGAACAATTCGGTGCGTGTGTTTGCGCCCAGGAAACGCGCTGATAATTATGAACATCATCAAATCGAAAGCCCGCGGATAAATCGTGGCATGATCATCATCATCATCATCAACGCATCATACATCCAGGTTGGACCGAAACGTCGAATTCATAGGAACGAAATTCGGGCAATTATTAATAGGACTAGGAAGTTTACGTTACGCGAAAACTCAAAGCCTTGCTCGTTAACAGTTCGGTAATTAATTACAGCTGGACGTGATGTAGCATCGCCACGGTGGTATTAAATTGACGTATAGTTGGGATACAACGGTGGTCAGAGGATGATCTCTCTCTCTCTCTCTCTCTCTCTCTCTCTCTCTCTCTCCCTCTGTTACCCGTCTCTTCTCGTCCCTTGCCACCCACGGAGGAGTGAAACGACCAGGGCAATATTTGGCTCATACAGTTGGACCGAAATGTGCAAGAGGTCCACGAGCGTTGAGTTGATGGTTGCTTTCTGATTGATGATGTTACATTATACCGACGGTTCAATTCCACCCTTCTCATTTCCGACCTTTCCAGCCCCTCCCCCGGTGACTCCTGTAGGACACAGGACGCATGAATTGTGTCGATGTCTTATTGCGCCTAGCAAGGAATTTTCAAGTTGAGAATTGCCGCTTCGATTTAGGCAAAAGATGGAGGTTTGCTCAAATAGATTTTTCTCAATAATTATTTTACTGTTTCGATTCTACAGCTGCATTACTAGTGTATATTACAAATTGCAATGGAATTAACTAAATTTACAATTTTTTTATTACAGCACGGAGATACAATTGTAAAAATCTCTAGTACACATAGTAAAATTGTCACGAAGTCACGCCTGTGCAAGACATTTTTTGTAAGAATAATTGATGCAAAGGCCGAGACAAAAATTTTAGGAATTTTTGTCGCCTTTTTGTGTGTGCAGGCATTGCGCAAAAATTCATGATCATGTTGCTGAACAAAAATCGTCAGGATCATTTTTTCATGTTCATGTTCCTGAACAAGAATGTTCAGGATCATCGTTGATGTTAAGTATCCTGAACAAAAATCGTCAGGATCATTTTTTCATGTTCATGATCCTGAACATTCTTGTTCAGGATCATCGTTCATGTTAACTATCCTGAACAAAAATATTGCGGATCATTTTTGATGATCATGGTCCAGAACGAAAATATTCAGGTACATTTTTGATGTTCATGTTGCTAAATAAAATGTTCAGGATTATTTTTCACGTTGATGTCTCAGAATGAAATGTTCAGGATCATTTTACATGTTCAGAAATGTTCAGGATTGTTTTTCGTCTCTACGTTCCTAAACGAAAATGTTCAAGGTCTTTTTTTGTCCCCATGTTACCGAACAGAAATGTTCAGGATCTTTTTTCATGTTCGTGTAGGAATACCAACGTTTTCGTTGAGAAACATGGAGACGAAAAACAATCCAGAAGATTTCTTAAGATTTTAAGATTTTCATTCAGGAATATGAACATGAAAAAGAAGCCTGAACATTTGTGTTCTCCTGAACACAAATGTTTAGGATTCTTTTTCATGAACGTTTTCATGGACATTTGTGTTCAGGAGAACACAAATGTTCAGGATTTTTTTTCATGAATACAAATGTTCAGGATTCTTTTTCATGTTCATATTCCTGAATCAAAATCTTAAAGGCTTGATCAAAATCTTAAGAAAATCTTGATACTCCTGAACACATTTGTGTTCTCCTGAACACAAATGTTCAGGATCCTTTTTCATGTTCATATTCCTGAATCAAAATCTCAAGGACAATTTTTCATGTTCACGTTGCTGAAAAAAAAATGTTCAAGATCCTTTTTCATGTTCGTATTCCTGAATGAAAGTCTCAAGGATCATTTTCCATGTTCATGTTCCTAAATGAAAATGTTCAGGAACATTTTTCACGTTCAAAAATGTTCAAATCCATTTTTCATGCTCAAAAATGTTCCAGTCCATATTTCACGTTCAGGAACATTTTTCACGTTCAAAAATGTTCAAATCCATTTTTCATGTTCAAAAATGTTCCAGTCCATATTTCACGTTCAGGGAAACACGAAGAATTTGACATTTACGTTACCCCTTTTTACCCATCTTCGTTCTGTTCCCAGAGACTACGTGTACACCGAACAATTCTGAAATTGTGATTTTCAACTGCAATTTTTCTTTCTGTTCCAGGTGAGTACCGTGAGCACAAGTACGCCCGGCCCCGATATGTATTTCCGTCGCTCGAAGGTAAAATAAAACGATCAATAGAATCAATCGAATGATTTCATTTAGCATCTAATGCAAGAAAATTTATCGTATACGAAGATTCTCTCGTGTCTTAACGGGTTTCGAAATGAGGTGGCGCGAAGTCACGATTTCCCATTGATCCTCAAATTTGCAAATAACAAAAAGAACAAAAGAAAACCAAGCCGTCAAAAAAAAATGAAAATGTGTTCAAGACAAAGTACCCAGCTGTCAACAAAAATCAAACGTCAAAAGCGACGTATAACGACAATAATAACAGTGATAAGAATTTAATCGTACTCGATTAGTACGACCGCCCAGCCCCTCCCCACCATCGCCATATCGCGACTCATCGCGAAATTAGCCGGACGGTATTCAATCTCCAATAAACTGACAGATGCGGTTTGTGTTAGCTCAAGCGGCTGCATCGACTCCGTGACCGTCGCGCGCCCGCGCTCTTGCCGATTGATCTCGATCGAAACGCCCGTTTCCTGTTCGCCTTCGATAGCGAAACTCACGCTCGCGAAGAGCGCGCGGGAGACGAAATTGGGGGAGTTTGAGGACGCGCGGTGAGATCGGAGGTGATGCCGCCTGGCGTTTCTATCACTACACGTACAGTTCGCAGGATCGTGGGGAGCGAGAGTGGCTGGCCAAGAAGGGGCGGGGGAGTAGCCAGGGAGAGCCAGGAGGCTCATCATTTACGTGATTAATGCTCGAATAAATCAGAAGCTTCGCAACGGGGCAGTCGATAAATCCCATAATTGCAGGATTATCATAAGTAAATAGGGAAAATCGATGCCGATGACATATCTGACTATACGCGGAGCACCTGTTATTGGATATTATATAACTATATATATAGGGGAAGCTAATTTTAAAGCTATTCAACCCACTGTCCCCATACTCAACATTATGTGGAACGAAGTGTCCCCGAAATTACTTTTGAATAAATTTCCCAACATATATATATATATATATATATATATATATATATATATATATATATAAATTCATACATAATATCGTGAGCGCTTATAATGTGCACGTATTACTCAGCCGATCGGATGAATATTCTCTCGTTCCCTTTAACCGCCGTATCGTTACATTCGTATATATATTCCGTAATATCCCGTATCTATTTTACACTGTACATATTTCGCGTGTGAAGTTTCGGGATTCCGCTCCTCTACGGAATTTTGTACACATATTCCGGCTCTCTGTAACTTGCGCGTCGCCGATACGACGCTAGTTGAATTTACTCGAATATATGTATAAATAAATAAATAAATAAATATATATATATATATATTTATATATATATATATATATATATATATATATATATATATATATATATGTATGTATGTAAAGATGCATGTATGTATGTATCTATGTGTAGTTTAAAATTTGCGCTACATTCAGTATTAATTGTACGTTGATACGGATTGCGAAGAGAGGTGAGGGATAATGGTAATTAAAACTGACATGAGATATCGCATAACTTATTTGAGATTCTCATTGATTAGCTCCGCACAAATGAATGGAACGAGTAATTGAAGCCTGCAGGAAATAAAAATACTAATTGTAGATTCGAGTCGATTGAAAAATGTATAATGCAAAAAAAATGTCCGTACGATCCGGGCGAATGTGATTATGATTATGCGATGGATTTCGTAATTATATGAATAATTGTACAGCTTCATTGGGATTCGCACAATTAATATTCGGTCCATTGTTCTCAGAGGATTTTTTGCAAAATTTGGAAATTATCGGTCGGTGAAGTTTGAGTAGAGGGATGGAGGAGGTGAGGATCGGGAACGTGAGGAAGGTGCAGGAAATCGGAAGTGCGGGGGTCGCGTGAGGGTAAACGTGACTCCTATGGGATAGTCGAGACTTGAGACATTGGGAGGGAGAGGCTGGATTTTCAGTTCTTTTATTGATACTCAACCTACTGGGCAATGAAAAAGCCCTTAGTACGTTGTCAGTTTTTGAGGGACCTGTTTTTTGCCCGTAAACCTTGAGGAAAAATTTTTCGGGTTTGCGAGGGAAGGCTTGAGAAAAAGCTTCTTTGATTTTTGTAAGAAAACTTCGACTGAAGAATCGTCGATTTTTTGTAAAAAAAAACCTTAGGGAAAAACCCTTTCGAGTTTCGTAAGACAACCGTCATAGAAAGAACTGATATTTCTAGGAAAAAAAACCTTTTTCCAGTTTTCGTAGGATCAGGATAGGGAAACCTTAAAGAAAAGTCTTTGAAGAAAACCAGATTGAAAAAAAAAATTATCAAAAAAATCCGATTTTTTGAAAAAAGGTTTGTTGAAAAAATAATTGGATGTTTTTATGGAAAACCTTTAAAAATCCGACTTTTTTCATATATTTTTTTTAATCTGATTTTTTTTGGGAAAACCTTCAAAAAGACCTGATGATTTTATAAAAAACTCGGAATTTTTTCTTATACGCTTTCCCAAAATAATCTGTTCTTTTTTTAAAGGTTTGCATAAAAAAATTGAGATTGAAAAAAAAATTATCCAAAAAGTCAGATTTTTTTAAAAGGTTTTCAACGGAAGAATTCCGATTTTTTTTAAATCGTCTGTTCTTCTTTGAGACCTCTGCAAAGGATAGTCTGATTTTTTTGGAAAACCTCTGCAAAGTATCGTCTGATTGTTATGAAAAAAATTTTGAGAAAAAATGTTGATTGCATTGTGAAAACCCCTGACAGTCTGGTTTTTTGTGAAAACCCCTGACTAGTCTGGTTTTTTGGGAAAACTTTTTTTTTAATCGTCTGATTTTTTTTTGGAGCACCTCTGCAAATGGTCGTCTGATTTTCCTAAGCAAACCTTTGAATAAAATCTTTTGATCGTATTGGGGAAACGTCTGAAAAAATCTTCTGATTTTTCTAGGGAAATCTTTGAAAAAAATATTCTCATTTTTCGACAAAAACCCTTGAAAAAATCCTTGCCGTTTTCCTAGGATGTAAGCCTTTTTTTACTTCAATATACTTCATACGAAAATCTCAATTCGCAATGTTCCAATGTCTATTTTCGACGTTGTCGAGATACGATAATGACCGAGGAATATAATGGAGGAAGATCGTGAATTTCGGTGCCAAGGCAAACCGTACGTCGCGAACGATCAATCGCGACCATTTTATTAACGACAAGACGCGAGCCCAGACACGATTGATCATGCCGTTCTTCAATGCCATGTCATACCATTAGCTATGACATGGCGCTGTTGGTAATGCATGCAATGCATTACCAACGGAGCAACATCACCGCCTCTTCGTCGCTCCGCTCCCCAACCGGAAGTCCAGCCTTACCCGACGCCTTTGTGCTCCTAATTATGAAATAAATGAAAAAAAGCTATTTCGCACGGGTATGACAGTTGGTACACGCATACATCTGTACTCTGACGTGATCGAAGGCAGAGTCGAAACTTCGCTGACAGATTAGGTTTATTGGTGTTTACAAAAAAAAGAACAAAAAATAAAAAAGAAACTCGATACAAAAATAAAAGAAAAAAGACTCTATGCTAACCAAAGAAATATTACCAAAAAAATGCAAGGTAAAAGACGAATACAGATAAAAGAATGAAAGTAAAACGAAAATAGCGAATACAAAAAAAAGAAAGGCACAAGAAAATGTGTATCAATATAATATAAATAAAAACGAAAATAACGCACATCATTGTAAAAAAAATACAAAGAAATAAAAGAGAGCCCCGCTACAAACACAAAATAAAAATGACTCCACATGAACAAAAGAAATTAAACTTTTTTAAACCGCAAATAAAAAGAAACTCGCAAATAGGAAAAAAGAAAACGAAAAAAACGCAACATAAAATCAAAGAAAAAGAAAATGTGAATTCACATAATATTAATATTGATATAATAATATTAATCAAAACAAAAATAACGCATATCGAAGTAACAATAAAAATACAACGAAATCAAAGAGAGGACTCTGACCAAAACAAAAGGAAAATAACTCTAAATAAACAAGGAGAATATAAAATTCTCTTAAAAGCAAATTTAAAAAAAATTGCGAATAGAAAAGACGAAAGTGATACGGAAAACAAAACAAATTGAAGAAAAATAAAATCCGAGTCTATGTATTATTAATAAAAACGAAAAGAAAAGTGATGCATATCAAAGTAAAAATAAAAATACGAAGTACCAAAAAAGAGACACTACACAAAAACAAAAGAAATATAAAATTTAAAAAACGCGAATTAAAAGAAAATCGAAAATAGAAAGAAAAAAAAGAAAGCAGTACCAAAAATACGAAAAATGAAAGAAACTCAACATAAAATAAAAGAAAACGAAAACCCGAACCTTTTAATATAAATGGAAACAAAAACAACAACAACAACGTATATTAAAGCAAAAAGCAAAAACAAAATAAGAATAAAAGAAAAAGGAACGGTCACCAAAAACTCTGGATAGTTCCCCACAGCGGGCCTTTGCCGGACCATTTCGTTAAAATCTACTTTCCCCAGGCCCGTGCTATTAGCGAGTGAGAGAGAGAGAGAGAGAGAGAGAGAGAGAGAGAGAGAGAGAGAGAGAGAGAGAGAGAGAGAGAGAGAGAGAGAAAGAGAGAGAGAGAGAGAGAGAGAGAGAGAGAGAAAGACCGATAACTGAACAAGCTGCAGCAATCTGGTTGAAGCTACTATAATTCGATTTCGTTGATCCAAATAATGAAAAGTCCGCTCTCTCTCCCTCTCTGCAAAATGTCCTTTCCCAATATATATTTATCTACTCAATCCGAAAGGATTGCAGGACAAAAATAAACGCGCAATGACAAGTCGTTAGCCATCATATTCGGTCTGATTAACGTCACGATGACGCCGATTGCCATCATTAATTCCAAATTGACCGTAACGTCGACTTCCGTTCGACTCAACTCCTTACACCACTCTGCACTTAAATCTCGGCTAATTTCATTGTGAAAACGTCGAAATGCAAATCGTCATTTGCGCGTGTCGCGTGGAAATTTCACTTCGACGATTGGCAAAAGACCGGGCGGATCACTGTTTCCGTTAGCTCGGGCGATATGAACTTATCGAGAATAGCATCACGAAATCGATATCCAGATGCACTCGTGGTACCTAACTACACAGGTACTGCTTCTTTATCAGGCAAGCGGACGTCGTTCGACGAGCAACGAAAGCAGGCAGGATTAGAATCGGAAACGCGAATCACAGGGATGCAATTATTTTTACGTCAGCGGGGATCCTATCCCATTTTGTTCGCAAAGCTTTACAAGCTATTGTTCTGGGCGAGGATCAGGTATATCTGACGTTTCTCATGCGGTAGCTGGCGAATTGAGACGATGAAATTATAGAACGAACGGAAGAACGGCACTGTCAGTAATGGCGCGCAGAAGTAATGTAATAAGGATATAAACAAATGTAATAAGGATAATTACTTTTCGCAGAGAGGGAGAGAGAGAGAGAGAGAGAGAGAGAGAGAGAGAGGAATAACCAAAAATACTTGTCGTCTCTCATAACTGTCATGCGTTCTGACAAAGTTTATTCATTTTATTATTATCACGGTTAATTACCCGGATTACGTCAATCCCACGAAGTCGATGCTGCGAAAAAGACTCATCAGTAACAAGGAACATCACTTAAGGGGTAAGGCCACAGTAGAATTTTCAAAAAATCGATTTTTTTCTCTCGCTAAAAGGGTGCTTTATCATCATAAGAATAAGCTACTATTCGATTTATAGCGAGAACATTTGTTTTCACCGACTTTGAGCGTATAACGTAAGTCTTCCTCTGGCACGGCCATAGAGTACCTAAAACTTTAAGGCGTTACCCCCACTTGTAGCGCAAAAAAAGGCCTTTTTCGTTAATTTTTTTTAAAGAAAACTACAAAACTTTTTTAATCGATCAATATACCATCATAAAGAACACATCTTGAAGAACTTTCAGTAATTTTTTATTGAAAAATATTACATTGTTTAGTGGCAAATGGCCGTCAATGAAATAATGTTTTTATATACACGGTTTGCGGTGACCAACATTGCGGCGAAGTGAATCATCTGAAAAAAAAAATGCGGATGGATTTAGTCAAATATAAGTATAAACTAGTCTTTAATCGAAGGATTTTAAAAAATATTCATTTTTCACAAAATGGCGGACGGTCAAAGTTAATGGTTCTATTTTAACGAAAAAAAACGGCCGTTTTTTGGCTATAAAACGGCCATTTTTTTCGAAAAAAAAAAAATCGAACGATTAAAGACTACATTTTTATGTATTAAATAAGCCTGCAAAACTTCAAGAAGATCGGTTCATTAGTGTTCGAGTAATCTTGGTCACCGACTTCAGAAATGCCATTTTGAGAAAAACGCGTTTAAAGTTTCTCTTTAAACGCTCTTTCAACGCGGATTCTTCTCTTTCAACGCTCATATCTCAGTCAATTTTGTTCGGATCGACTTGAAATTTTCAGGACATATTCTCAGATACTTATACTTCAAAAAAATGCAATAAAAAAAACATCGATTTTTTCAAGTTTTCGAATCGCAAGTGGGGGTAACCCCTTAAACGCGTTTTTCGCGAAACAGTTTTTTCCTAATTGGCGTGACAAATAACTTCAACAATTTTCACTCGATTCACTTCAAATTCAAAAGTTATGTTCCTAATTACATTTCGCAGAGAAGTACGCACGGAATTTCTGATTAATCGAAAAGTTTTCATTTTATGAATAGTTTTATGCGAAATTTTTCATTGAAAATTCAGTCAAATACCTACAACTTTTGAATAAAACAATATTTTTTTAATCCCGTATGTACTTCTCTAGGTATTCTAATTTAGAGTGACGAGAATTTTTGTTTTTTGTTCTAGGTAAAAAATTGTGGATGCTAAATGTCACGACGCGGAGCGCCGAAAAAAAAGATAACGAAAGAAAATATTAGTAGTCGGCCATTTTGTACATCGAAAAAAAATATAGTTTTTTTTCTAACAGCTTGATATTCATTCTAAATAGATGTGTAATTAATTTTATGAGTGAATCATTTTTTCAAACAAAAAAAAGCTGTCAAATTTTGACACGATTTTATACCCGATACTGTGGCCTAACCCCTTAAACTTACGGTAACACTCCGTAAGTTTAAGGGGTTTACGAATTTGAACTTAAATTCTCAGGTTTCCAAAATTGAAAGTTTTCAACAATTTTTAACAACAGTTCAATTTTATACTTTCCGAATTTAAATTATGCCACGAACCTCTCAATGCATGTGGGGTCGTTGGGACCCCACACGTTTTTCAGATCGCTGCGTTTCGGTGGATGTGCATTTTTTTATTCTGCAGCACGTTTTTCGTAGTCAATGATCCTTATTGTATGGCGCAAAATTTATTTTTTTAAGGAAAACAAATTACGTGCCCATGTGTTCAAAGTGGGAGATGCGTTGAAACGATACAGTCGGTTGAAAAAAATGGGGTCAAAACGACCCAGCGTGTAAAAAGCGTGGCCATATATGTGCCAACGAAAGGTTAACGTTCGCCAGTTCGCGGAATCTACCTATGTAACTCCCTCAATTTTGAGCGGATCGAGTTGATATTTTCCAAGAATATTTTCGAAATGTTATATTTTGAGAATCCTTTGAAAAGCATATTTTCCATCGATAAAATAAAATATCTCCCTGTCGCGAACTGCTACATAGCTCGAGATGGAATTTAAGGGGGAAATACCTTCAAGGGCGGAAATAAATGCTTATGTTAATGATTTTTTTTTAAGGAAAGATTTTTTCACCTTTTTTAGACTTAGCGTATGTTTTAATACTACTTTTAGCTGTTACATGGTATTTTTAAATTTGTTATTGTTAATCTTTAAGAATCGCGGTTGTTGTCAGACGGCGTGACACGTAGCGTCAGCGGGATTGATCTGAAAAAAAACCAACGCAGATTTTTCTCTCACCAACACTCATACGAAGAATATGAACTAAGAAAAAGTGAGAAATGTTGAAAATCGATGAAATTGTACGCTTTGAAACGAGAAGATCGAATTTTCCAAAAAAATGGCTACATTTTGCAATAAGCATACTTTTTTCCAAAAACATTTTGGTTCATGTTTTAAACAATACGGTTTAAAAGATTTATACTAAATTCCATCATAATCGCTCGATTAGTTTTTTAGCTATACGCCACGATAGTTTTGAAAATGCAGTTTAGCAGACGGTGCCATACCCATGCCATTTTTAAAGATTAAGGGAAAGGTGTACGAGTTCATCCCATTCATGATGGCGGTGTGAGCGACGCATTTGTTTTGCCGGAAAAAAATAAAAATTGTGAGCTGTAGATCTAAGGCAAGGTTGATTTTAAGCTCAGGTAACTTTTATTGTATAGTGTCAGTTGCAATCATTGTTGTGTTTGTGGCTTTATAATATGCTCAATTTGGGTTCTGGTTGGCGTGGTAACAGTGGAATACTAACATGTTATGTTACCGAGCAAAGAATGAAAAAGTTGATTTTCGTGGCAAGATGATTCCCTTTTAGGTGTACAAGATGATCCCTAGCGATCATCTTGTACACAAATAACGTATCTACTTTATTTTTGTAAAGGGGCTATACCAGTGTGAACGCTGAAAACTTAGGTGATTTTCGGCAATTTTTTGGAAGCAAAGTACTCAATTAAATGTTTCGGAAAATTGAGAATATATTTGGCTATATCTTTTACCTATATTACATAATTTTTACATAGAAAAATATTGAGATCCAACCGACTTATGCGCTGCCTTTGGAGGCGCCAAAAAAAATTCCTCCACTGCTGACATGATTCCGGCCGATTCAGTAGCTGAAACCGAAAAAGGAAAAAATGTCGTTAAACTGGAAGGTATTTCCAGTACAATGACATAAGATTTTCGAAAAATATCAAAATCTAACAAAATGGCGTAATTATGAAAAAAAAGTCTGTTTTCTTGCCTATAAAATGGCCGTTTTTTCAATGCCAAATCGTCCATTTTGATTCAATTAATAATATCCTACGTCATTGCAGAGTAAATATATTCAAGAGTACTCAGTTCAAATTTCAAGTCAATCGGATAATTGCTCTCTGAGTTGCAATGCCAGCAAATTTGAAAAATATAATTTCAAGAAAAACGAGTTAAAATATTTAACTATCGATCGAACATCCGGGGAGTATTAGAGATACGGCCTTGAAATTTATACAGGATATTCTTGAAAGTATAAACTGTCAAAAAAGGCAACGAAAAAAAATCGATTATTTGAAAGTGTCACACTGGTATAGCGCCTTAAATGGATTGTCTACTTATGTTCAAACTACACTACCGATGTATAATTGATCTCACAAATAATAATTGATATACCTAAGCGATTTAAGACTGGCTGTAGAAGACTCGTTTAGTTTAATTCTAGTTGGGTGAGATAAAACTTATAATACAAAGGTAAATTAACTTGTAAGTTCAGTTTATGTTGTATACCCATGATTAATATATATATATAAAGGTGTCGCAAACTAGAGAACATTTTTACTTACATTAACCTAATGTCTCCAAAATAAAAAAATCCCAAAATAGGGGCAAGAAGATCCTTATATAAGGTTTTTAAAAAAGGAAATCTTTTTACTGAAACCCCAATAAATTGAATATTTCGAATATGCCAATCGTAAAATAGGCAAATGTAGCAGTAGTAAACGCTTTCAGATCTTATTTATGTTGAGTATCTTCGAAATTACGAGCATTCTCCCTTACCCATGTAGAGGTTGCCATGAGTTGCCCAATGTTACGATCAGCCAATATTGGGACCATCGTATAAGCCAACAAAAGAGAAATAATATTGGCCCATTACTGTTCCGCTCTGAACTGAAAACTGGCACAATATCGGCTTATTCCTAAAGCCTGTCCTGGCCCATCTTTGAAAACTAATAAATAGCCGTGATGGTTAAACTAAATTTGCCAATTTAAAAACTGGGGATACTAAAATACTGACAATTCCATTGGCCCAATATTGTTCCGTTATAAATTGACAACCGCCACAATATCGGCCCATCGTTTAAAACCAATAAATAGCCGTGATGGTTGAACTATATTTGCCAATTTAAAAACTGGTAACGCTAAAATACAAGCAATTACATTGGCCCATTATTGTCCCGTTATAAATTGAGAACCGGCACAATATCGGCCCATTACTAAAGATTATCCTGGCCCATCTTTCAAAACCAATAAACAGCAGTGATAGTTAAACTAAATTTGCCAATCCAAAAGCTGGCAATCCTAAAATACTGGCTATTACATTGGCTTATTATTGTCTCGTTCTAAATTGAAAACCGACACAATATCGGCCCACAGTTGAAACCTATCATGGCCCATCTTTTAAATTCATTAAACAGTCATGATAGATAAACAATATTTGCCAATTTTTAAACTGCTGATGCTGAAGTACTGCCAATAACATTGGCCCATTATTGTTCCGTTATAAATTGAGAACTGGCACAATATCAGTCCATCGCTAAAACCTATCCGGGCCCATCTGTTAAAACCAATAAATAGCCGTGATAGCTCATCGAAATTTGCCAATTTTAAAACTGGCAATGCCAAAATACTGGATATTACATTTAATTAATCTAAGCCCTTTATTGGCTAAGTGGGTCAGACCATACCTGCTTTTATTTTATTTAAGCCTTGGGTTATTCATTATCTGTATATTGTGCCAGAATAGGCAAATAACTGGCACGTCATATATTAATCGTCTATATTTTGTAGTTCAGTTTTTGTAATCAAGTCTTGGCCTATTATTGGAATTTGTAAATAACCAACATAAGTAAGTAAAATGTGCCAATTTTGAAACCTGTCATATACGCAAATCACAATTTATTTCAAGGTTACTCCATGAAGTATGTATCCATAACGACCAATCTCGGGCCAATCTTGGCCCGATATAGGTTGAATATTTATCACGCACCCAAACAAACCCAAACAAACTCACGGCCCAATATTCTAGATAGACTAACTTCTAGATAGACCAACTTCGAAGGCCCATCATAGAGCCAGTGTTCAATTTCTACATAGGCCCTTTAAGAGGGCCCACATAGGGCCAAGTGCAATCGCCAACATTGACGCTACAATGAATTAAATCATTGGCCCAATAATTGTTGGCTCTGTTGGCCGATATCGGGCCGTTCTTATCATTTCTACAAAGGCACCTCATTGGTAAATACTCACGACCCAATATTCCAGAAAGGCTAACTGTGAAGGCCCGTCCCAGGCCCAACGGTCAATCTCTACATGGATAGGAGCATAATCTCGTACACCTTTCCCCTAATCAAAATAAAAAAAATACCACGTAACAGCCAAAATTAGTAATAAAACATACCCTAATTCTAAAAAATGATGAATAAATCTATCCTGTGATTAAAAAATAATGAAAATCAGCAAATTTTTTCCTCCCCTAAAGGTCATATGCGAGATCATCGGAGAAGATGACGAGAATGCTCGCGCCCGCCTCTTTACGTGCACACAGAAGCGTGGGGGCAAAGCGTGTCGGCAGGCTTGCATTGTCGCGATTCGCGACACGATACTCAACGATGCGCATGTTAGCTTCGCAAGCCCCCCTCCCCCCGCGTGTCCCCTGCCTGGGAGCAGAGACAATATATAGCCAGTTTGTGCCCGAGCGTTTGATAATATACGCGTGATATAATAAGCGTCCATGTGTGTCGCGTTGAGAACGCTCGACGATCAGCGTCTAAGGCTGAGAGCTTAACCGACCCGCACACATCCTCGCAATTCTATGGGCCCGGTATTCGTATGAAATCGCCGCTCGGTGAAACGAACGAGCGGGAAAGCTAATGCCGCCGAGAGGAGGGAGCCTCGGTTAGGTGCGATGTTAATTAAATGATATGATCATTAGTCATTATAGCGTCATTGTGTGTCGGCGCGGCAACTTGGCGTCGCATCGTCGTCGTCGTTGACTCCGTACCAGTAGCGTCCGTATGCATTGACGCAAAATCTACAGGGTGTCCCAGAGGTGAATGCGTTCCGTGAAATGGGGGGTTGAGGGTGAAATTCTGAGTCGATTGATATTAGCATGTGTGGCTCTCAGATCAACCCCTGAATTATTATGATTTTTTAAAGGAAGGCCAATCAGGTGCGCCCGGCTTTAAAAATGAATAGTAATTCAGGGGTTGATCTGAGATCCACACATGCTTATATCAATCGACTCAGAATTTTACCTCCAACCCCCCATTTCAGGGAAGGCAGTCATTTCTGGGACACCCTGTATACGCGTATATATTTAACGTCTCGATTCCAGTGGATCGACGAAAGGGCGTAATTTGCAGTACTATGGCCCTTGAATTATCGATGCCGGAGGCCCTTGCGTTTTTCGAATCATATACATATAAGAATCTATACACGGTGTCCTGTTATGAATGGATAATCCTGCAACTGGCGATAGGTCAAATCGTGTCCTACTATACGCTGGATTTTCAGTTTAGTAAAAGTCCCACGGATTTCGAGATTTTGGACTTTATGTTATTTAAAAAAAAAAAATCACCTGCTTTTGGTTTTTCGCATGCTATTTCTGCAAATGATATGAATTGACTATAAGTGAGCAACTTGATAAAGTAGTTGGCACGATATTCGTAGTACACTTTTTTTACGCCGTAGGCTATCAAAGTCAGATGTTCGAATTGGTTTGTATGAAAATTCTCCATGAGATCTTTTTTTCATAAAGTTTCCTCAATATTTAAGGTTAAAAAGAAAACTTTTCTGGATAAAACCAATAACCAAGAGTATATTTTTATTATTGGGTAAAAAAGTTATCATTTGTAGTAATGGCATGGGAAAAACCAAAAGCAGATGATTTTCATCTCGAAAACCGTGGGACTTTTGCTAAACTGAAATTCCAGCATATAGAAGGACATGATCTGACCTATCGACAGTTGCAGGATTATCCATTGAAAACAGGAAACCCTACACACACACACACACGTGTAGATATATATATATATATATATATATATATATATATATATATATATATATATATATATATATATATATATATATATATATATATATATATATATATATATACATATATATATATATTTATATTTATATTTATATATATATATATATATATATATACACACACGTGTGTGTGTGTCTGTGTGTGCCACATACGACACGTAGCTCGTCCACGGTGTGTTCCGGCCGGGATCTCTGCGGTCCGGACGACAGGAAGTCACAGGAGACGTGGCTACAGCGTCGACAAGTATAGGGTGTCCCATCTATCTCGAGACGTCAAAATACATCGAGAACAGCGAGATACATCGAAAAATCCCGGGACACCCGTTAAGTACTTTCAATAGAGGAGTAAAATGGCATGGCATTGTCGGTGAACGTTTTTAAAGTGATTTCAAGAAAAACTTTTTTGTACACCAAGTCTGTCGAAAAAATCGACCGATTTTCAATTTTTTTTTTCTATGGGAGTATCGGGATGACGGGTTGGAAATTTTACACGTAGTTAATACACAGTCTTGGCAAGTTTGAGTTTTTTTTAGTGAAAAATATAGATAAACAATGAAGTTATTATTGTTGAAGCAAAGTGATCCGAAATGGACAAAATGTACTTTTAGTATAGAGATGGAGAAGAGTGTGCAGGTGTTTTTATTTAATTGAAAAAATTGGGGAAGCGGCAAGGTGCGGAAGAAAATTCGATTTTTGAGAAAAAAATAAGCACCCTCAATAATTTGTTATTAATAAATAAAAGGGCCATCCTGTAAGTGAGACGCTGCAGCGCGATTCCGCTTCTATATTGTTCAACCTCGTTGCACTCAAGGTATAGTGTCGTATCATCGATAAATCAGATTGATAATTACGCCGCCCTTGTGAGTCGGGACGACTTGAGATACGCCCTTTTAAGCCTCACCCCAATATATTTAAATATATCTTTGAATACATACACCTGCATGGACTATGCACAAAAAAATGGTGTGAACGCGTTATATGTAACGTTGTCTACCAGTACACCTGGCCCTTCCTGCCGAAGGGCGAAAACATTTTTGCCACCCTGGAATCGTTGATTTCGGGGCCGGGGCGTTCTTCGAAATGATCTCAGTCCAAAAATGCTCATACTCGTTCAAATGTGATTTACGAGTCAGAGAAACTCGATGTTGCGTATGGCCACAATTGCCTACTATGGGGACGGTCCTCGAAGTCCCGAGTCCTCGAAATAAACTTTTCCTATCCGTGGCCGTGGACTTGCGATATCAATAGATGTACATTGATACACGAAGGGGATAGGTGGCGCTGGTACTATTAGGCTGAGTGTATGGATCGTGCTTGGTGGTCCTGTAACCGAGCGTGTATATAATCCGCGCCGGACATGTGAGCACACCACACCCGGGGACCGCAAAATTTCTATAGCCCATATAACACGCCGGTAAGCAACGATCGGATTATACACACTCCCTATACGTATATATATATATCTATACAGGGTGGCCATAAAAATGACGTCCAAAGGAAAATCTAGATGCCTCGGTTAAGGTTCCGAAAAGCCCCAACCTCCGATCGAGCTGAAATTTTGCACAAACCTTCCTTTTAATATTTTAAGACAACCCCTAAAGGTATTTTTGGTGACTCGCAATAGTTTTCGAGATATAGAATTTCAATTTTTTTTTAAGGGTCATGTTTCGAAAAAACCTAATGCCCGATCGAGCTGAAATTTTGCACAAACCTTCCTTTTAATATTTTAAGACAACCCCCAAGGGGATTTTTGGTGACCGCAATAGCTTTCGAGATATTGAATTTTCAAGTTTATTTTTTAACGCGCGCTGACTATAGCTATATCTGCTACGTCTCCGTTCATACTTATACAGGGTGTCCCAGAACTGAATGCGTTCCCTGGAATGGGGGGTCGGGGGTGAGATTCTGAGTCGATTGATATAAGCATGTGTGGGTCTCAGATCAACGCCTGAGTTATTATTGTTTTTTTAAGGCGGGCGCACCTGATTGGCCCGCCTTTAAAAATGAATAATAATTCAGGGGTTCATCTGAGACCCACACATGCTTATATCAATCGACTCAGAATTTCACCCCCAACCCCCTCTTTCAGGGAACGCATTTACTTCTGGGACACCCTGTATTGGTTATCGCGCTCTCCGTTTTGTCCAAACAAAAATACAAAAATAAACCCAATAACTATTTCGTGTCGCCAAAAATCCCTTTATGGGTTGTCTTAAAATATTGAAAGGGAAATCTGTGCAAAATTTTAGCTCGATCGGAGGTTGGGGGTTTTCGGAATCTTACCTGACACCTCGTATCAATCCAAATCAACCCCATGTATCTTTTACGATCTGTTCTAGTTTTCGAGAAAAAAGTATTTTTCAATTATTCTTTCGAGATTTGCCTGTAGCATAGGTTTATTTTTTTATCTTTTGTGCGCGTATTTTTCTCGCAGAAGTTTTTGAAAGCAATTGAAAGTCATTTCAACTGGAATGCGTATTTTATTTTTATCATCTGAACTTTAGTAGCTGGCACTCTCAAACACATTCTTCGAACTTTTGATCAGAATCTAAGGCACTTACGTTAGTGCTCAGTTAGTCATTTATTCATTACTCAACAGCACACTTAATAACGATAACATAATTTCAAAAAATCGCAAGGTAAGTACATGCACAAAAGAGAAAAAAAAGAAAAACTTTTTTCTCGAAAACTAAAAAAAGTAGAACGTATTGGGTTGTTTGGAAAGTAATTTCGTTTTTTTTTTTGTGAAAAAAAGACAATTTTTTTAACAATATACTGGCTTCCACCGGCCACTCCGTCCGCATTGATACATACAAGGAATATAATCTTCCAAACAAACTTTCACACCCTATTTCACCCCCTCAGAATTTCACTTTCGAAAAATCCTTTCTTAGTGCACATCTACACGTTCTACGGAATATATCTTCCAATTTTCATATTTCTATCTTCAGTGGTCTAGGCTGTGGGTACAGATTGATATTTTATTCAATCATATATCGACCATTTTGATCCAATACATTTTGCTATTTTTTCGGCAGAACATGATTCCACGCTCACAAAACTTCTGATCTAAACTTACAAAAATTGATCCAAGTGATTTTTGACAACCTCGTTCGAAGTAAATCTTTGAGCATTTAAGGGAGACTTTGTCCTTGGAGTGCCATATTTCAGGTGTTTACATTTTATTTTTTTTTAAGGAAACGCGTAAAGCTTTTTGAGTGCGGTTTTTTTCTTGCTTTTATTCATGATATACAGAACGTTAAAAAATTTTTTTTTGAAAAAAAAACCAAAATGGCGGCGGTTGCAGCTCCGCGAAAACAGGTCCTTAAATCGCGGGAGATAAACGGCTGACATCACTGCTCTTTGTTGATCTGAAACACAAATTCATAGCAAATTATCAATCTGTGACCCTTTGGTCATGGAATGACGGATGGGTTTTTCGTTTAGTACAAATTTCGGAAAATGGCGGCAATTTAAAAAAAATCGAATTTTCGCGTTTTTTTCGCATAAAAAGATAAATAATAGATGCAAAAATGTATCTATCGGAAAAACGATCCGTCATTCCGTGAAGACATATTTTCTGAGTATGCTCTCCAAATTTCAGGTCGATATGTTAATTACAGCGGTCAGAAGAATGTCAGCCATTTTTAAAAACGTGTTTTCGACAAAAACGCGTTTACAGTTTTGTAATGTGTTTACACAAATGTGTTTATAATTACCGCTAATCGGCAATACCTGGTCCATAGAAGCATCCCTCCTCTTCTTCTAGCTGCTCATGTTGAGCCGCTAACATCTCCCGCTGCATTTCAAGGACAAAGTCTCCCTTAACATTTTTTTTCAAAGATCGGATCCAGTAATAATCCGAGATTGCCAGATCTGGCGAATATAGTGGGTGTGGTAGAACATGCCATCGAAGCTGCAACAGCCTCCGACGAGTTACGAAACTGGTGTGAGGGCTGGCACGATCACGATGAAACACTATACCTTTTCTGTTGATCAATTCAAGCCTTTTCTGTTTGATGGAATCACTCCATTTTTCCAGTTGATGGCAGTGCGCTTACGAATTAATCGTGGAATTGTCTGGTGGAAACTCAACAAAATTCCCCTGAAATCAATCAGAGAGCAGCATTTTTTAAAATGAACTTTTGCCAACCAGTTTTGGCACTGGCGTTCTATCAACACATAATCTCCATACGCGTCACACAATTCTTTCTTGCTTCACCAGCATTCTTCCCTTTTGGTCAATAAAAAAATCAAAACATGCTGAAAATGCTGTTTTTGATTTTTCATATTTTACAGGACACAAAAAAAACAATTACACGAAATCGAACGCGCTTTTTCGCAAACAAGCCTTGAAATGTCAGCTGTCAAAACATACAATGACAGTACGGCTTAGAACGAAGTTGGCTGGTTGAAACTACCACCACTGCTACTGTTCGGGGAACAAAACCAAATCACTCTCCGAGCATCCCAATGCATAGGAATGCCTGGGGATGGATATTGACACAGGGCATCTGGATTTTTTCTTTGGAAGCTCTTCTCGGACCACCCTGTATCTGGATCTGTGTGTATGAGGGTGCTAACACCCCACTGACACACATAAGTATGCATACCGTCCATGTGTCTCCGCGTCATGACGTACCGCAGCTGCCCCCTAAGCTAAAGGTCAGAAAGACGTAAAGGTCGTAACGCTGTCGCGCGAAACGCTCGGTCGTACTAGCCATAGATGGCGATCCAACTTCAAGGTGCCCCTTACGGCGGCATTGCGGTGGATAGAATGCGATGTATATTTGGGCGCGTAGATCCGTGTAATGAAAGACGATGCTGTAAGGGAGACCAGATATGAGGCATTCCACGTCACTTCAGCCAGTCAAAAAAAATCCACAAATAATTTTGAAAAATCGAGTTACTTTATTGAAAAATATTCACCCAGTGCCGAAATTTTTTAAAAATTTCTTACGTTTTTTCTCGCTGATTACCATTTTTAACATTTTTCCATTCAAATGGCTGTATCTTGCGCAGGATTTGACGTATTTACATTCGTGAAAAACGAAAATGTGCGTCTTTTTCTGGCCTTTCAGAAAAAAATTAGATTTTATTGAGCAAGTCGAACGTCCGTTTCAGGGCAAAATATGCAGACATATTTTTTTTTCTCAAGGAAAGGCACTCATTATTTAATTTTCTTAAATTTCCCCAAATTGTGAATACGAAAGACGGATTTTTGGTATTTGTTATATTATGGGGTTCCTAAACACCGTGAAGTAAGAGCTATTTTTATTTTTTTAAATTTTTGTATTAATATTCGATTGAAGAGTGTGGAGCATATGACATATGACATATATGTCATATGTATTTCAAAAACCTGGTGAACACGCAGCGAGTGCTCCACACTCTTCAATCGAATATTAATAAAAAAAAATTTCAAAAATAAAAATAGCTGTTACTTCACAGTGTTTGGGAATCCCATAATATAAAAAATACCGAAAATCCGTTTTTAGTATTCACAATTCGGGGAACCTCTTAAAAATAAAATAACGAGTGTCTTTCCTTGAGAAAAAAATTATTTTTGCATATTTTGCCCTGAAACGGACGTTCGACTTGCTCGATAAAATCTAAATTAATTTTGTTCTGGAAGGCTAGAAAAAGACGCACATTTTCGTTTTTTACGAATGTAAATACGTCAAATCCTGCCAAAGATACAGCCGTTTGAATGGAAAAATATTAAAAAGTGGTAATCAACGAGAAAAAACGCCAGAAATTTAAAAAAAATGTCGACACTCGGTGAACATTTTTAATAAAGTAAGTCGATTTTTCAAAATGATGTTTGGCTTTTATTTTTACCGGCTGAAGTGACGTGGAATGCCTCATATATAGCGGGCAGATCGAGGAGAATGAGGTTGTGGCAGAGGATGAGGATGCGTGTTGTATTTGCTATATGTGGAAGAGATGGTCGAAGGGTCGCGTGTGTGGAATACACGTATGGCGTGGCCCAGGCGGAGACGCCGGAATACCGACTCTAGGGGAGACGCGGAGGACCAAGGAGGAACAGGAATTTAGATGCCGATCCGGAGCATCGGTAGTGCATGATGATCAGACGTTCTCTCCATCACTGTAGGTCGAGCTTGCTTTTGCTCCCTGGGAATGGAACCCTGCATGTGTCGTTCCCACTCTCCTTCTTCCTGTCTGGCTGGCTCAGGCTCTGGATCCCTGTTCCGTTCTTCCGCTCTTGTTCCTTCTCTCCCTCTCCCTCTCCTGCCCTTTCTTTCTAGATATCTACTGATCACCCTTTCTCTCTCTTTCGCCTAAGATCTATACTCTTCCTCTCTTTCCATGGATCCCTCCTCTTCCCTCTTTCTCTGACTATTTTGTGGTTGGTCGCTGGACCCTCTTCATTTTCGGTTCTCTGATTGGCTGCCTGCTCCACGAAATATCAAGGAAATATCCAGGAAAGAAACGAGATTCTTGCGATCTTGATTTTTCCTTCGGATTTCGTGACTTCGATGCGTTTGCCCAAGTGTACATGTCGTTGCACGTGGATAAAAAGAAAAGAACAAAAAGGACTCAGTGGAGATCTATCGAGCCATGCACCCTCGTAAATGCCCCCGAATACGAAAGGGTCCTCGAGTGCGGATAATAAAAAATGAGGCATACTATATGTATTTGTGAATGCATTACCCTGAGGTGGATTTTATCACTTCATTAAGGCGAGTTACGAGGCGTCGAAAAGAGCGGGAGAGCGGGAGAGAGAGAGAGAGAGAGAGAGAGAGAAAGAGAGAAAGAGAGGAGAGAATGTTGAGAGAGAACTCCCACAGATCTAAACTCTCCAGCCTCCAAACCGACCAGGAGTATGCAAATCTATAGACGTGGATATGTATATGTATGTATATATATCTATGTACGTATATATGTGTGTATATATATATATATATATATATATATATATATATATATATGTGTATATGTATATATGTATATCCATATATATGCCTTTGTGTGTGTAGATATATGTACATACTCGCGAATACATTCTTGGACGCTTGACTTCATTAATTGCAAATTCTCCCCCCAAATGCGCGGCACCCATTGCATGAATGAGCGAGAGGGAAGATATTGGATGATGCTCCGCGCAGCTCTTATCAGGCGTGCTTATCAATGTGATCCTTCTTCTTTTTTATTGGTCGCTCAAATGATTTCCAATCAGCATTTCATGTATATATATATATATATGTTGTATGTATGTATGTATATGTATATGTATATGTATATATATATATATATATATATATATATATATATATATATATATATATATATATATATATATATATATATATATATATATATATATATATATATATATATATATATATATATATATATATATATATACACACAGGGTGTTCTGTTATGAATGGGTAATCCTGCAACTGTTGATAGGTCAGATCATGTCCTACTATATACTGGAATTGCAGTTTAGGAAAAGTGCCACGGTTTTCGAGATTTTGGGCTTTCTGTTGTTTTTTTTCTAATCGTCTGCTTTTGGTTTTTCGCATGCCATTTCTATAAACGATATGAATCGACAATAACTAAGCAACTTTTTAGAGTGAATAGCACGGTATGCTTAGTACATTTTTTTAACAGCACAGGCTATCAAAGTACGATGTTCGAATTGGTTTGTATAAAAATTCTGCATAAGATTTATTTTCATAAAACTTCCTTAACATTTAAGGTAAAAAAGAAGACTTTTCTAGATAAAACAAATAACCAAGAGACTTTTTTCTTAACCGGATCCAAATCAGTTAGCATTTGTAGAAATGCCACGCGAAAAACCAAAAGCGGATGATTTTGATCTCGAAAACCGTGGGGCTTTTACTAAACTGAAAGTCGAGCATATGGTGGGACATGATCTGACCTATGGACGGTTGCAGGATTATCATGTCCTGTTGTGAATGGGTAATGACCCTGACAGGCAAACAAGTATATTTCTTAATTTATCTACTTTTCGATCGATTATACTCATTCTAAAAAAATATAATTACTATCTCTGATGTCCCCTGACACGGACGCTGTGTCGATTTTGAGCACAAGACACTCCACTTTATAATTATCATTTTTCAATAAATATATGATCGTGCATACTCCACGAGTAGAACGATATCGAAGAAGGTTGGTTCTGCTTTAAAAAGCCAAACTCCAGCTCTCGTTCCTCAATATGCGCTGCTCTGAATTATCACATGGAGATGTTTTTCTCAAAGTTGGACATCTTTAGCGAAGAATTTATCGAACGAAATAAAACGCAATAAAAAAGAATAAATCTTTTTTTTTATTGCGAAACTTGGAATTTTTATTGTGAAAAGATATCTCTCTTTTTTTGCATTCGATGGATTTCTGTCGCTTTCCAAAATTTAAGGTTTAGCATATTGAACAATAGAAAGTTTGACAGCATGCACTGACTCGGATTTTTTTTTGGATTGTCGAGTGAACATCTATAAAATTTGTAACTTCCCCTTTATTTCGAAAAAAAACCAACAAAACAAAATCTCCACGATTTTTTTCACGGCTACCTTTGCAATTTTAAAATTCCGAAAAAATAATAATAGCGTCTTGACTCTCAAGTTTAAGGGGAGGGTAGAGATTTCAGGGTGGAAAAAAAACACTTTTTTGCGATTTTTTTTCATCTATATGGATAGAGTAAATTTATTGAAACCTTTTCTACATTGTTAAGTGTCATTTCAAGAACATTCTGTGAAATTTGTACGCGAAAATATCCACAAACAAGCCGGTGACTAAGCTTTTCCAAGAACGCCTTTGGAAAAACACGATTTGCGGTGTTCACTGTATCTCCGCTAGAAATTATCTGAAATCAAGTACCATTAAAATTTAGTCAAAGTATCATCAAATCCTCCCCCCAACGGTCGTTGAGAATATTTTTTTCACTTCTAAATTTTTTGTGGTCATGTAAAGTGAAAAGTGCTATTTTTCACGAAAAATAGCACTTTTCGGGGGTGAAAAACCCCCTTAATGTAAAAAAAATCTCAAACTAACCCTTGGGGGGAGGTATTTTATATGTAGAAAGTGTACCAAGTTTGAAATAAATCGGTCATGACTTTGAAAAAGTGGTTTCGAGAAAAACGCGTTTGAAGTTTAGAGAAGTCGAAGGTACAGTGTTAGAGGAGCCGGATTAAATAGTCAGTAACTTCGAGAGTTTTGCTCTGATTGACTTTCAATTTTGAGATTATATTCTTGAAATGTTTAACTATAAGAAAAGACAAAAAAATCGATTTTTCAAAAGTGCAAACCCCTACCCTCCCCTTAAGGGTAGTTAGGGCAGGGGTGCATCGGCCGCAAAAAGTGGATGTCCTTGCTTGAGGTAGAGACTTCACGCATTATTTCCCAGCTTAGATCACTCAACTACGATACTTTCTCGCCAAGTAATTGTCAGTCAAGTCTGGTCAACTTTCGAAAAAAAAAAAAATCCCACTCCATACGTGTACGAGCAGTTAATTCGAATTCATTTTTTTTTCCGAACTGTCAATACGAACTTTCTCATTCAAGTTAAAAAGTATGAGCTTTTTGTTTATATATATATATATATATATATATATATATATATATATATATTATATATATATATATATATATATATATATATATACACATGTGTGTGTGTGTGTGTGCGTGTGTGTAATGCTACTTTGCAATAAATTCCATTAATTCGTGATCTGCGTTGGAGACGAGCCTGGCGTATGAGCCGAAGCACGCTTCCTCGACATCGCATTTCGCGTTAATGGCCACAATTAGCTGTTTTAATTAGTGCCGCTCGCTATACAGGCAGCGGCAGCTGCAAGCAAATTAGGGCTCTAGGAAACAATAACTGCCGATTGAAGGACCTAATTAGAGAAAAAGAGAGATAGTATGAGAGAGGAAGAGATAGAGAGAGACGGATAGACTCTGGGAAATCTCTACCACCCGCCCTTATCCCGGAGAAGTTTGCCCCATGCGATCCTCGTAATTTATATGAGACTCCACAATCTCTCATCAACGGCAGCAGGATCTTGAATAAATAATTGCTACAAAAACAAAGGAGCAACGCAGGAAAAAGAATGTTTGCTTTTTTTCTTATGAAAAGTCATATATATACCATAGTGATATGTGGGTGTATATATATATATATATATATATATATATATATATATATATATATATATATATATATATATATATATATATATATATATACACCCACATATCACTATGGTATATATCACTATGGTATATAAATTATGTAGAATTATATACTTGAAGAATAGTTATGGGTCGATAATTTTTGGACCACTTTATTCAACAACGCTTTAATCCTTTTCAATTTTGTTCACCTTATAATTGTTTCCATTCCTTTACATTTTTATTGTAATTTTATAGTATTTCATAATAATTTTTTTTTCAATTTTTCTACTATGATTTTACGCGTCAATATTATAACGTTTATTATTTTATCAGTCCTATTTTATAATAATATAATAATTTTCATAAATTGTCCATAGGTTACACGAATATAATTTTTTCAATCCTTCCACTGGACCTGTCTTCAGTCTATTAAACTGCTTGTTCCCCAAAATAAGAGTGCAAAAAATGAACAAAAAAGTGTTCTTTTATTTTTAATTATTTTTTCTCTCGCTTTTGGACCTGATTGATTTTTTTATCCGCATAGTTGCGGATTTTATTCTTTTCACAAGGAACGTCCCTCAGGTGACACCCTTCGATTTTATTGAAATTTGCATATGTTATAAAGCACCGAAAAGTAAGCGATACGTATTTTTTTTATCGGCAGCAAAACGGTTTTAAGGGGTGAAACCATCCCTTAATATAGGGGTGGTTCACCCCTTAATTTTTTTTTGCAATGCCACAATAGTGGATTTTTCATTGCTTCGGATTAGAAGAATTTTCGTTTTTGTTTAATTAAAATCGGTGGACTCCTTGTGTGTGAAACTACTATATTACCCCTAGAGATGCCTTTATTCGAGGGGTGGTTTCACCCCTTAAAACCGTTTTGCCGCCGATAAAAAAAATACGTATCGCTTACTTTTCGGTGCTTCATAACATATCAAAATTTCAACAAAATCGAAGGGTGCCACCTGAGGGATGTTCCGTGTCAGACAATTATAATGTTACGATATTTTAGTCATTCCCTATTTCATAATTTTACACCATGATTTTGCACGTTTTCACACTAAAATACGAAGATTTTGGGCTATTTCATCGTTTCTACCTCGCAATTATATAATACGTCTTATAAATTCTGCACAACTCCTATAATTTTGTATTACGTTCTCACAACGGTCCTTACTTCTGTCCCCTGGTTAAGGCGTTACCCCCACTTGCAGCGCAAAAAAGGCCTTTTTCATGAATTTTTTTAAAGCAAACTACAAAACTTTTTCAATCGATCAATATACCATCTTAAAGAACACATCTTGACGAACTTTCAGTAATTTTTTTATTGAAAAATATTACATTGTTTAGTGGCAAATGGCCGTCAATGAAATAATGTTTTTATATACGCGGTTTGCGGTGACCAACATTGCGGCGAAGTGGATCATCTGAAAAAAAAATGCGGATGGATTTAGTCAAATATAAGTATAAACTAGTCTGTAATCGAATGATTTTAAAAGGTATTCATTTTTCACAAAATGGCGGACAGTCAAAGTTAATGGTTCGATTTTAACGAAAAAAAAACGGCCGTTTTTTGGCTATAAAACGGCCATTTTTTTTTTCGAAAAAAAAATCGAACGATTAAAGACTACATTTTTATGTATTAAATAAGCCTGCAAAATTTCAAGAAGATCGGTTCATTAGTGTTCAAGTAATCTTGGTCACCGACTTCAGAAATGCCATTTTGAGAAAAACGCGTTTAAAGTTTCTCTTTCAACGCTCTTTCAACGCTCATATCTCAGTCAATTTTGTTCGGATCGTCTTGAAATTTTCAGGACATATTTTCAGATACTTATACTTCCAAAAAATGCAACAAAAAAATCGATCTTTTCAAAATCGCAAGTGGGGGTAACCCCTTACCACACCAGAGTGAGAACGTCAAAAAATTCTATTTAAAAAATAAAAATTATACTGCAAAACTAAAAATGTAACAAACGTAAAACAAAAATATAAAAATCATAATTACATTATCAGAATAAAAACGTTAAAAATATACCAATAAAGATTACATTTCACAAATTAAAATGTAAAAAAATCACAACAAATGTACATTTTCGCAAATGCCTAAATGAATTAGTGTTGATGCCAAAAAAGTCGCGAATCATTTCGAAAATTACGACGACATCTGAGCCCCGAATTTCGTGTGAGAAAACGGTGTTTTTTCTTTGTCTTTTGGACCCGGCAAAATTGTCGTTCGTCTCGTACATCCATTCATCATATACATATACAAATATGCGTATGCCTATAACGAGGATTCGCGGCCGCTGATTTTGTTCGCGTGAGGCTGCTCAGTGCCTGAAAGAGAATCGGAGTGAGTATATTACGCGCGGAAGTGGAGATCGCATGCGAAGCGCGCACACACACACACACACACGAGGCCTGCAGTATCCGGATAATCCTCTTCGAGTACATATATTTCGTTGGTATCTGAGCCGAACGGACGACCCTGCCGCGACTCGTCTCTATATACATTTTTATACCGAGGGGCGGGAGGGGGGGGGGGGTGCTGGAAAGGGTTGTACACGAGTTGAATGGCTCTCAGACACTGGTGCAGACTGTAATTTAATACACGCACTGCGAAATGGAGACAGTAATGACTCGTAGGGTTTCAGGCTTACAATTAAATGCGACTATCCGAGTTAGTAAAATTCCTAATTCGTGTCGTCTATTTTCTCTCTCTCTCTCTCTCTCTCTCTCTCTCTTTCTCTCTCTCTCTCTCTCTCTCTCTCTCTCTCTCTCTCTCTCTCTCTCCCTCTCTCTCTCTCCCTCTCTCTTTTTGTCTCTCTCGACTGATGAGCATTCTCGGGAGCTTTTCGTGTGCAGCTTCCGTTCTCCTTTCTACCCTGTACAAGGGGAAAATTCTCAATGCTGTGCGCGTCCCCGCGAGAGTCCGTTTTCGCGGTCTATATGTCTCACAGTCGCGACATTCCATGGCGGTAAGCACGTACATTTTTCGTGTGATCTTTCAGGGCTTCGCGGCTTTCCTATATATAGGAAATCTTCCTCCGAGGCGAGCCCCTCCGCCCCCGCGGCGACCACTCCGTAGGAAGGTGCAACTGGACATGTTCCAAATTAAATTGAGAACCAAAAAAAAGAGAAGGCCCACCGGAGAAGGCATAACCGGAACAAATTGAAAGCCCTCCCCGTCATACATAGCTTTTCTCATCCCCTCTACATACTTCATATCCAAGCCCTCAGCCGCGCGTCTCGTAGCTTACCCGAGTTAAGGGGCTATATCTACTTAGAGGCACGAACAAAAATGGCCAAATTGCGGGAAAAAAAAATCTGGGGAACGATTCGTGAAACGCATTTTTTCAAACACAAAGGTACCTATAGTGAGAGGTATTTCGGAAAAATCACCAAAAAGTACAGAAAAACTACAAATACATGGCCACCGGCGAATGGTGAAGTTTTTTTTCGTCACGTTTGGCGGTGGACACTCTCCAGCTTGAACGGTCCATCTGAAATCTAAAAACAAAACGGATTATTTGAGTTAACAATAAATACGAGTCGTTGACGATCGTGGATTTTTGAAATTACTATTTTTTTCCAAATTGGTGTCGCACTGAAACTCGAGCATACAAAATCTATGAAAGAGTCGTTATTTTTACGTAACTATTAAAAAATGAAGATCGATTTTGAAGAGGTGAGATCGTCAATGACTATTAAATGTTTCTCGTCGTGTTTCTTGTAAATTTGGAAACAATCCGTCTAGTAGTTCTCGAGATATCATGTCCACCGACTTTGAAACGTGTTTGGAGATAAACGCGTTCAAAGGTTTTAGTGCTGCAAATTTCTAAATTTTTTCTGAAAAGTCGCGATTACGAAAATTCTTCTGCTAGTCAAATTTTTCCAAGTTTTGTCATTAATATTGAATAATAAAATTGAATATTCGGTTACCCCGGTTTTTATTGTCGCTACGCGTAGAGCAGTTGATATCAGGCATCTAGCGTTATTTAAATAGGGTATAAATTATCAGATAGAATGTGGCCAACGTATATAATCTCCATAAAGTGCCGTATAAGAGATACATTTGCTAGTTTACAAAATAGGAAAATATTAATTAAATACATTTATTTAATATAGTAATTAAAAGGATGAATTTCAAAAATAGCTATGTGAAATAGTAATCCAAAAGATTGTAATTTCGGCTAACATAAAGATTTACAGATACAAAATAGAATACGTGAAATAGTATATCTGTATCATGTACACTCAAATACAATAAGATCAGAGGTACATTCATTTATAGATTCATTTACATTGACACGTATGGCTTTCTAAACAATAGAAATAAGAAAATAGTAAATTAGCAATTAAGAGCATACATTTTATTCGTACTGTTACATAGTAATGTGAAATAGTAAAACACATACATCATGTACACTCAATATAGTGTATTGATGCCATATACACCCAAATACAATAAGATTCTGAGAGGCATTGATTTAGAGATTTATTTATATTGACACGTATGGCTTTGTAAAAAATAGTAATTTAAAATATATTTGGCCGAAACGAAAATTAATTTGAAAAAGTTGAAAAACTTGAAATATTAACTTGAAAAAGAAATTTAATTAGTAGTTGAGTAAAGTAATTTAAACAAGAGTAGATCAAAATAGTAACTTTAAACAGTGCTTACGAATAAACAGTCAAATAGTCATTTCAGCTTATATATAGATTTACAGATGCAAAATAGCAAACGTAATATAGTGGATCTGTATCATATGCACTCAAATACGGTAAAATATTAGATACATCGATTTATAGATTTATTTTTATTGACACGAATGGCTTTTTAAAAAATAGTTATTTAATTAATAGCAAACTAGTAAGTGAAAAAATAGTAAAATAGTAATTTGACAAATAGTAAACTAATCATCAAGAAAAATTCATTTAATCAGAAATTTAATATAGTATTTCAAAAAATAAAATCGTACTTTGAAAAATAGTAAAATAGTAATTTCAGCTTATATAAAAATTCACAGATACAGAATAGAACACGTAAGGTAGCGTGTCATATACACTAAAATACAATAAGATATGAAAGCGTGATTCATAGAATTATTTTTATTGGCAGGCATGATTAAAAAAAAAAGAATGTATCAATATTTCGATTTACCAGTGAGACAGAATGTCATTTGAAAAATATTGTAACAAAATATTAACTTGAAAAATAAATTCAATTAGTAATTGAATAAAGTAATTTAAACAAGAGTAATTCAAAATAGTAATTTTAAACAGTAATTACGGAGAAATAGTCAAATAGTCATTTCAGCTTATATATAGATTTACAGATGCAAAATATAAAACGTAAAATAGTGGATCTGTATCATATACACTCAAATACAGTAAAATATTAGATACATCGATTTATAGATTTATTTTTATTGACACGAATGGCTTTTTAAAAATTAGTTATTTAATTAATAGCAAACTAGTAAGTGAAAAAATAGTAAAATAGTAATTTGACGAATAGTAAAGTAATAATCAAGAAAAATTCATTTAATCAGAAATTTAATATAGTATTTCAAAAAATAAAATCGTACTTTGAAAAATAGTAAAATAGTAATTTCAGCTTATATAAAAATTCACAGATACAGAATAGAACACGTAAGGTAGCGTGTCATATACACTAAAATACAATAAGATATGAAAGCGTGATTCATAGAATTATTTTTATTGGCAGGCATGATTAAAAAAAAGAATGCATCAATATTTCGATTTACCAATGAGACAGAATGTCTCCATGCTGGTCGTGTCTTTGCAGTGGTCTGCGCACCCTCTGTTTTGTGGCCAAGCCCTACACTTTCACCCGAGGAAAAGAGAAAGAGAGAGACCGAGGGACTGAGAGGGATGATAAACCATATATACGTGTACATATATTCGCTCCTCTTATTACAGTCGCAACTGGACACACGCGTAACATTTAATTAATGTCTGGGCATTAGCATATAAACTCGTACGTAGGGCTCACGATGATGTAACCTCCCCCGCGGTTCCTTTATACTCGCCAGTGTCACAGGGCGCTGTGTGCTCGCTGGGGTAGTCACTACCCTCCTCCCGCTCCCTCCCTAACCGCACACACACACACACACATACACGAGTGTACGTGGACGTAGACACACAAGTAATCGGACCATGCATAATACACAGAAGTCAGGAGGAAACGAGTCGTGTGGAAGGGACAACGTGGCCAAGGGGTCCTCCAAAATCGAGTTCATACCTTTGCGGATATATACAGGGTGCCCTGTAACTAATGGATAATCCTGCAACTGTCGATAGGGCAGATCATGTACTACCATGTGCTGAATTTCAGTTTAACAAAAGTCCCACGGTTGTCGAGATGTGGGGCTTTGTGTTATTTTTTTTTTAATCATCTGATTTCGCCAATTCTACAAATGATGACTTTTTTACCCCGTTAAAAAAAAATACTCTCGGTTATTGGTTTGAAATATAGGAGTCTTCTTTTTAAACATAAATGTTAAGGAAACTATGAAAAAAGATCTCATGCAGAATTTTCATACCGACCAAGCCAATTCGAACATCTGACTTTAAGGGGTTATGTACAGTCAGGAGGGCCAAAAAGATCGATTTTCCATGAATTTGTCTTGAGACGACCTTTGAATCCATTAAGGCGTTACCCCCATTTGTAGCGCAAAAAAAAGCCTTTTTCATGAATTTTTTTAAAGAAAACAACAAAACTTTTTTAATCGATCAATATACCATCTTAAAGAACACATCTTGAAGAACTTTCAGTAATTTTTTTATTGAAAAATATTACATTGTTTAGTGGCAAATGGCCGTCAATGAAATAATATTTTTATATACACGGTTTGCGGTGACCAACATTGCGGCGAAGTGGATTAGCTGAAAAAAAAAATGCGGATGGATTTAGTCAAATATAAGTATAAACTAGTCTTTAATCGAAGGATTTTAAAAAATATTCATTTTTCACAAAATGGCGGACAGTCAAAGTTAATGGTTCGATTTTAACGAAAAAAAACGGCCGTTTTTTCGCTATAAAACGGGCATTTTTTTCGAAAAAAATTCGAACGATTAAAGACTACATTTTTATGTATTAAATAAGCCTGCAAAATTTCAAGAAGATCGGTTCATTACTGTTCGAGTAATCTTGGTCACCGACTTCAGAAATGCCATTTTGAGAAAAACGCGTTTAAAGTTTCTCTTTCAACGCTCTTTCAACGCGGATTCTTCTCGTTCAACGCTCATATCTCAGTCAATTTTGTTCGGATCGACTTGACATTTTCAGGATATATTCTCAGATACTTATACTTCAAAAAAATGCAATAAAAAAAAATCGATTTTTTCAAAATCGCAATCCGGGGTAACTCCTTAACGTAAAAATGTGTACACTTATTATGGTAACTTTTAACTGTATTTTAACATTTTTTACTTGTAAAAATGATTATTTTCAAAGCTGCTATTGCTGATTTCCGGGAGCACCTCTAAAAAAGGCGTCTTGCGGTGAGCACGATATGTCAGGACTGGATCATCTAAAATAAAAAAATTTCGAATTGATCGAAGGAATATGGAATATAATAATTTTTTTACAAAAAATTAGGCCTCAAATTGTTTATAAAATGGAAAATGTTTATCGGTGAGAAAAAACCTTCGATTAATTACTGAAAAATATATATGAAAAGATTGTGTTAAAATTTGAGACTGATCGGCTCAGCCGTTTCCGAGAAATCTTGCTCACCAACTTTAAAACACACAGTTTTGAGAAAAATGCGTTTAATGTTTCAAAAGCAGTATCGAATGCTCTGACACGTCATTACAAATGCGCGTTCAACTTCGAGAATATTCGCCGGATTGACAAGAAATTTTCTGTGTGTGTAATTAAATCTCTGTACATTGCGAATTTT